>CM037007.1:28135703-28591555 GCA_020826895.1 Aquilegia kansuensis
TGTAACAGTTAGCCTTAGGTTCAACAAAATTTGAATTTAAACCACAAATGGGCCGGACTGTTTCAGGAACGTACGTACGTTCTAGGAACGTTCGAACGTCGGGACCCAAAAAAAAACATCTGCCAAACACTACGTTCGTACGTCTTAGGGACGTTCGTAGTTGCAAAAAGATCTGTCCCCTCCACGTACGAACGTCTTCAAGGCGTACGTACGAACCCCCTTTTTTTTTTTTTTTTTTTTTTTTTTTAAAAAAGAAAAACCGAGAAACCATCCTAATAGCCAGACAATAAACCAAATCACGACCCAAAGACAGGCATTGAGAGACAGCACAAGAAAAATTTCTACTTATTGTAGGGATTCCAATTTGAGAGAAATTACAAGTGAAGCAAATCTCAACCACAAGTAAATGCAAAACCGAAAGAACTACATCATACACCAAGTCATGATACTTCCTAGAATGATGCAAACATGCAGAAGAACTGACAGACACGAATCCACCTCCAGAACCAAAGTAAACCATGATCATTGAATATATGGAAATGCACGTGCAAACCAGACCAATGTGAACGTTAACCGGATCACAACTAAACCAAGTAAGCATAGAATATGGTTTTCTTCCTGTTGAACCACCAGACAAGAGTGAAAGTCACATATAATTTCATTTTTTTTTTTTTTTTTTTTTTTTTTTTTTTTTTTTTTTCGTAAGACCATTTGAACCAAATGCCATTCCCGTGTGGGAGTATATAATATCTCCATCTTTTATCAGAACACGAGGGTAGGGTGTAGCCTACATCTTTTCGGCAAAACACACTCAAGAAGTGCAATACCATGATAACGTGCAACACAAGAACTAACATCTCTTGAGTGCATCCGTCAGAGCATGACCCTCACAGCCCCAACGGGTTATTAGCCAAATGAGTATGCTCTCAAGACATTCAAATGGCTGGGGATTTTGTGAGTCATTGACCACTTACAAGAGGTATATAACCATGAACGACAATGTTGACCATGAAGAAGGAACATAAAAGCTGGAGATGTACAGAAAATTCAAAATGACAATCCAACTACATGTAAATGCATCATGTAGAAACAACCAAGACAAAGAGAGTATGATGTAACCCTACTACACTGCATGACCAAAAACAGTTGAGAACGCCAAACAAGAACCATTTGTAAGAGGAATCCACACAATAAAGAAAGTGGTATGTCCCCAATACCAACAACAATAACAAAATTAACCAAACCTAAACATCCTAAACACAACCAGTTCCAACGGACACATTAGGTATATAAATGCGGAAGGGGTGTAGTGACAATGAAACAGTTATCAGATGAGCGACTACCAGTTAACACCAAGACATGATTGGAATAAAAAACATCACACTTATCATCCTCAAACACAACCCTAAACTTAGCATCACATAACTGACTAATACTCAATAAATTGGACTTAAGACCCTTAACAAAAAGAAGCTCATGACTATTGAGCGATCCAACCTCAGAAAAGTTACCTTTACCCGCAACCGGAAGCATTTTACCATTTCCAAAACTAACCTTACCTCCATAGTCAAGAGTCAGATTATCAATTAGAGTCTTATCACCTGTCATATGACGCGAACAACCACTATCAAGATACCATGATGAAGGTATTGGTTCAACCAAACGAGCCATGTGAGATACCATTTTCCTGGATGCATCCATACTCCTATCCCAGAAATGTGGTGGTGGAGTGGGCATGGGTGTTGCTTGAGGACGATTTCCATAAGGAGAAATTCTGGGTAAACCCCACGGAGCATAGCCATTCCACATGTATGGAGCCTGCATGGAGAAAGTGGAAGACTTGTTCCAATATGAATTACCTGCAAAAGAAGAATGATGAGCAGGATACAGATTATTCCAACAGAAAGCAGAGGTGTGACCCATGCGACCACAGGTTAGACATTTAAAGCCTTTGTGTCTAAAGTTCTTTTTCCGGGCATGCTTTACACGAGTGACCTTGGGTGGGGAAACCACACCAGACACCTGCACAGGAGCAGGAGAAGTGACACCTGTTGGTCTGACAAAAGTAGTACAGGAAGTGCTAGCAGTAGAAAGAGGAACAGATGTGTCATAACCTAAACCAGATTTGTCTGAGTGGGATTTACCAATTCCCAGCAGAGAGTTAAGACTATCACTAGCTTTACCAAAGCCGACCAATTGTTTGTTGGCTGCAAACAACTCAGCTTTCACCTTTTCATGTTCCAGTACAAGAGCGCGATACCGTGTCTCCAGATTATTGTTCAGGTTTTCCAGAGAGGCAATACGTGCTTGGAAGTCCTCCTTTTCCTTCGCAAATTCTTCCTTCAACATGTTGGAGTCACCTGCAAGAGTACATATATCCTGACCAAGACTATCTACCTGTTCCTGCAAGACAGTGTTAGTTTTTTCAAGCAACTTTACTTGTTGCATGGAAAACTTATACATATCACATAATTCACTAGTAGTAGCATGAACACCAGAATCAGAAACATTAATATCATCAGTGGAGGATACAATACCTCCTGGATGCTCATCCAGGGATGCACTGAAGACCACATAGTTGGAGACAACATTTGAGGAATTTCCATCCTCATCTTCATCTGAATCATCCCACGTCACCGTGAGGTTTGCTTTGGAATTATCACCAGGTTTGCGATCCACCTTCTTGTCACATTCATTAGCAAAATGCCCATATTCACGACACTTGTAACATTGGACATCTTTACGATCAACTCGAGCTCTTCTTCCATCCACAGAAAATCTCTCAAAACCACGACTCCTAGGAGCATTTGAAGTGTTAGGAAATCGCTTTCGAGGGTCTCGATTCTGTTGATATCTCAGAATCTTCTGAAAGCTTCGTGACAGAAACGCATAGTTATCATCCACAGTCTGTTCTTCATCATCAGAAAGTTCTGTGGAAGTTTCTTTAGACGGTGTAGCCTTGAATGCCACAGACTTGTTCTTCAACGGTTCTTCCAAGGCCTGTTCCATCTCACATGTCCGTAGTTTCCCAGCAAGTGTCTCAATGGACATGTTCTTGATCACATTACTCTCAGTGATGGCATCCTTACGTGCACGAAACCGAGGAGGCAAGGCACGCAATATCTTACGTACCACTTGTGTGTCAGTATATGCATGACCAATAGCAGCACTACAGTTTATAATGTCTTGGAGACGGATAAAGAAGTCATCAAAAGTCTCAGAATTATCCATCCGTAGATTTTCAAACTGAGAAGTTAACAGTTCTAACTTGCTTTCTTTGACAGTTTCATCACCTTCATGTGTACAGATAAGTCTGTTCCATGCATCTTTAGCCTCTTCACAGCCTTGCACACGACGAAACTCACTGGCATTTAATGCCATGAAAATAGCATTGAGTGCCTTGTTGTTGTAATTTGCCAACAACTTCTGTTCAGGCGTCCACTTTTCACGTGGCGTCAGTGATGTAACAGCAGCATCATCAGTACCTGTAGTAGTAATTGGTTCTTTCCACCCTGTGACAACAGAAAGCCAAACTTCTTCTCCTAATGCTTGAAGATAAGCTCGCATCCTTACTTTCCAATGACCAAAGTCTTTTCCACTAAATTGTGGAGGAAGGCTTGAAGTAGCAAACTTGTTGGATTCCATAAAGCACTAATGATCGATAGCGTGAGCCTTTACGCTCCTTAACCAGCCCCCAGCGACTGATACCAATTGAGAAACTACAAATAGTGCTAATATACCAATTGAATATTCAACCAAACAAACAATATGCAGAAAGTAAAGAACACACAGAAGTTTTAACGTGGTAAAACCCAATAAGGGAAACGTCCACGGTTGTCCTCACGACAACAAATAATCCACTAGATGAAAAGAGATTTACAAACCTATCAACTACCTGCACTCACTGCGAGTTGATACTCCTGGTTATCTCTAACACCTTGACTTCACCAGAGCACCTTGATGTACGCACAAGACACTCGACTTCTTGATAAACCCACAAGAAGACTCGAAGCCGAAATCACAATACCACTCTTTAGAATCACAAAGTTATGAATTGAGAAAAGGGGGAAGAAAGGGAATTGAGTTCAATAGCCACAAACACTTTGAATACCAAGACCTAAACCAAAACACCACAACTAGAAGAATAACAAACGGCTAAAGAACTGCTTCTCTCATTGAAGAGGAAGGCTATTTAAACCTAGGGTTGGAATACACCGAAAATGGGCCTGATTGGACGAAATCCATATTGGACGTACGTACGTCGAATCAACGTTCGTACGTCCCCACACGGTGAAAAGTTTGCTGCCTGCTTGGACGTACGAACGTCCTAACAACGTACGTACGTCCTGACCAAAAGGAAGCTTGCTGCCTCAATGGACGTACGAACGTCCTAACTAGGTACGTACGTCCAGTACCCAAAACAAACCTGCTGACATACGAAGCGTACGTACGTCCTTAAGAGGTACGTACGTCCTGACCCAATTTATATTCGAGACACACGACGCGAAGGCAATGACACAAGACGACACGCGTACACCAAGGTTTTCTTAACAATGAACTCAAGGCGAAATAACCACGGACACTTTGTCACAAAATTGATGTCAAACCACTTAATGCCGGTTTCACGTGGTACTGTTTTATTTGTCCTATACGTGTCTATAAAATTGTTTGGGTAACTTGTTCATATCCCATTAGGGTTAACAACACCCATATGTGGTGGTGTTTTTTTTTATAAATAAAAAAAAGGCTAATAACATGCCGTTATTAAGCACAAGTAGAATAATTACATCATGTTATTAGGGTTTTAGTTGTTAACAAATAAAATAAAAGATTGATAAAATCATGTTATCACTGATAACATCATGTCATCAAAGACAACATGATGTTATCAGACTTAAATATTTTTACAAATAAACTACAAACTGATAAAATGATGTTATCAAAAACAATTATAATGATAACATCATGTTATCCGCTGTAGCAAATAAAACAAAGACAATTGTAGTGATAACATCATGTTATCAACTTTAAAAAAATTTACAAATAAAAGACTGGGCTGATAATATGATCGCTGTTATCAAGAAGAACTACAATGATATATAACTTGTTTATCTCACTAGGGTTAACATCACTTATACATGGTAGTGTTTTATTTGTCCCATCCGTGTCTATAAAATTAGTTGGGTAACTTGTTCAAATCCCATTAGGGTTAACAACACACATACGTGGTAGTGTTTTATTTGTTCCATAAATCCCACAAAAAAAAATTAGATCATGTCATCAAGTTTAAGTTTTTTAAAAATAAAATACAAGACTAATTATTTGATGTTATCATGTTATCAACTTTAAGTTTCTTACAAATAAAAGAGAAGACTGATAACATGATGTTATTAAAGATAAGTACAATACTAACATGATGGTTATGAACTTCAATTTTCTTACAATTAAAAAAGAAAATACTAACATGATGTTATCATTGTAAACTACAATGATAACATGTTTACAATGATAACATCCCGTTATCATCTTTAAGTTTTTTTTACAAATAACATGATGACTGAAAACATGATGTTATCAATGGTTGCTAAAGTGATAGCATCATGTTATCACATTTAAGTTTTTTACAAACTAAATCCAACACTGATAACATGATGTTATCACTATGAAATAACTGAGTTGACTCAATCTTATTGACTAAGCTATAAAAAAACTGGGTTGACTTAATTTTCTTCTCTACGAAAGATATGTAAAATACCTTTGTTGTCAATTGAAACTTTATTACAATAGTTCCAAACTTCATAATTGCAATTGAAAATCAAATGGTTCTCCATTACTAATCATTTCCTTTAGATATTGGACATTTTCACAACCCAAATATGTGTTTTCTTTAATACCCAAAGATATTTCTCAAATCTTCAATACCCACAGATTGGTCTTTGTTAATAATTATCATTTCTTCAGCCACTGTGAACCTTAAAATACTTACCCACTTCGATAATTAGTTATGCGTTTAACTCAAGTTTGTTTTGGTCTTGCCATTGATGAACGATAGCAATGTATTAGGTCTTGCCATTAATGAACGATACCCAAAATTCGTGCACTTTTTTCACCATTTGCTTGAATGTGCATGTTGTTGATTATTGCGATGGTGGATTTAGTGGTTTGATAGTCAATTTTTTCATTATTTTGGCAGTAGCAAAGTGGAGAGAGAGAGAGAGAGAAGAAAAAGAAAAAAAAAACAAAGATAGAGAGATGGTTTTAATTTTATTTTTAAGTTGATCGCAACATGTGGTTAACAAGAAAACAATGGGTAGTTTAGTAAATGGTTTCGGGCAGATTAGTTGGGCAACCAATGTCCTGCAAACTAATGCAAAATCAGGTTTTTCCTTATCACTAAGCTGTTTTGAAATTTTGTCCTTGAGCCCAATTCCCTGGTTTCTAAAATTACCCAAATTCAAAACCCTAATTTCCCAAATCAAATCCATGGGTTGAAATTGAAATTGAAATTTGATGGAGTGGGATAGTGATTCAGATGGGATAATAAGTGGAGATGAAGAAGGTGGATTTTTTATTAAGTGATGGTGGTCCTTTTCCTTTTGCAATTCGAAGTTTAATTCAAACATCACCTTGTGGATTTGTTGTTACCGATGCTTTAGAACCTGATCATCCAATTATTTATTCTAATGCTGGATTTGAACTTGTTACTGGTTATTCAGCTGAAGAAATTATTGGAAGAAATTGGTATGTTTTTATCTTCTTCTTTTTCTTCTTCTTCTTCTTCTTCTTCTTGTTTTGAAGTTTTCATTTTTGTTTACTTTAGATTGAATAAGATCTGTTATCGAATTGGTTTGCTTTTCGAGTTTAGATTCTATTTGCATGATTGGATTATCAGTTTTAGAAATTTGTTTGTTGTGTGAGGTTTGGTGGGTTGGAATTAGCTTCAAACTTGTTATGATTACAGAAATGTTTTTTTCCGTTAAATCTGAACATTCTGGTGTTTATTATTTTATTTTTTTCTATACTTTATGATGGATTTTTTTTTTTTTTTTAAAATTGGGGATGAGTTAGGTTGATGCTGTAGTATCTAGAAGCTATTGCATTTTACCATTTTTTGAGATTATTTGATAGGAGAAGCCTAAGTATTGTTCTTAGTTAGTCCCATTCATGTTGCAATTCCTCCTACTCATCAGAAGTCAAAACTATTACGAATAGATAGAAGGAACATGTTTCTGTTGAAGTGGTGAGATAGATGGAACTTGGTTGAGATAGCCTAGAAATGGATAAACAACCAAGGGAGTATCCACTGACCAGAAAAGAGCATAATATATTGTAGCGAGGACAATAAAATTAATGGTCACCTGATTAAAATTGGGTTTTACGATTTAGTGAAGTGAAGACTGTCACGTATGAGATTTAGGAACTGATTTCCCATGGTTATATTTGGTTGTCACAATCTCAATCACGACGATACTTGGCTTCATTTCCTACTTGTTTGATCAAGAAGATGTTGTGCAGGACTGCAGGGCCATTTATATGGTTTATACTGGGTTAAAAAGTGGGGAGGGGTGACCTCTTCGAGATTCGAGAGGCATGAATCAGTTGCGGAAAAAAGAAAGTGTCCAAGGGATCTCACCCCTCACCCAATTCCCCCAACCATTAGATGGAACTGGAACTCACACCACTTCGTACTGTAGGAGCTTCTTAAAGTGAATTGCACCTTGATCAAGAAAAAAGATCGTGTCCTAGCTTCAGTTATCTTATCTTATCTCAGCCATTTGTCTCCCAGCAAGCTTCAAAATGCTTCAAAATAAGCCTTGTGGTAGTGAGACATACCGTTATCAAGAAAATCGAATTCTACGGTAAGCCAACTTCCTTAGCACTTTGATTTTCCATTTCGAGTTATGATCGCATTTCCGTGACTGGCACTTAGATCCTCATATTTTCTTCTCCTCCTCGTCAGGTTTATCTTACCCACCAATGTTTTTCAGAAAACTACTACCCCGCGAGTAAAAACAGATATCATAGAATTCCAGGTCACCATGTACTTATAGGCATATCCATCAAAGAGTTTCAAAAAGATACAGACTTCCTTAGATCCACATACACAGAGTACTGGCGGTTCCCAAAAGTTCATCTTCTACCAGGAGAGACCCAACTTTTAAGTATTAGCATGGGCATGTTTTACCTTGGCCAACAGATAGCTCAAAGGAAAAAGACACAAATAGTAAGTGGGGATAAACATTTAATTTTTGTCGGGTCAACAGTAGCCTACTACAGTCTCACTCTTCCTCCCAGGATTCAGATCTTCAGTTCTGAATGCATGTACCGAATTATCAAATTCAATGGAGCTACAGCCAGGAGCCTTTTGTACATCAGTTTCCTTCATTAACTTTCTTACTGTCACTGCATCATCCCATCTATCTGCACCTGCATAGGTGTTAGATAAGAGCACATAGTTACCGCTGTTACTGGGGTCCAATTCTAGAAGTTTTTCCAAGGCAGTCTCTGCCAAAACCACGTTTTCGTGAAGCTTACATGCACTGAGTAAAATTCTCCATAGAATGGCATCCGGACGTACAGGTATACTCAAAATGAAATCGTATGCCTTATCTAAAAGGCCTGACCGGCTCAACATATCCACCACACATCCATAATGCTTCATTGTTGGCTGTATTTGATGAACTTTCTCAATACTTTCAAAATATTGTAATCCTTCATCTACCAATCCAGCATGGGTGCAAGCTACTAAGACACCAACAAAAGTCACATCGCTTGGCTGAACACCTTCCTGTAACATATCAGAGAAACAGCTGAGCGCATCCTTGGCATAACCATTGACCGCAAGTCCTGTTATG
This sequence comes from Aquilegia kansuensis, assembly GCA_020826895.1. Taxonomy (NCBI): domain Eukaryota; kingdom Viridiplantae; phylum Streptophyta; class Magnoliopsida; order Ranunculales; family Ranunculaceae; genus Aquilegia; species Aquilegia kansuensis. The sequence continues at coordinate 28,144,559 of CM037007.1, forward strand.
ACGGAACTCGAGGATACAACATCCTTCTCTCTCATCTCCTTAAACACGTCCAATGCATTTTCGATAGACCCACACTTAAAATACATGTCTATCAGAGAGTTTCCCAAATGAATATCAGCTTTAATATTGTGCGCTCTGATGTATTCATGAATTGATTTTCCGAAATCAAACGTGCCCAGATGAGCACAGGCAGATAGAACACTCGTGACAGTTATTTGATCGGGTTTTACTTTAGCCATCATCATTTCCCGAAAAAGCACCAACGCGTCGGAGAATTTGTTAGACTGTGAGTAAGCATTAATCATAGACGTCCAGGAGATAACGTCCTTGACAGGCATATCCTCAAAGAGCTCCTTAACAGCAATCAAATTTCTGGCTTTTGCATATGCCACGATCATTGTATTCCAAGAGACAATATTTTTTTCAGGCATCTGATTAAAAACATTTCGAGCTGATTCCACAGATCCACGACACTTGTATAGATCTATAAGAGTGTTTCCCAAGTAAACATCAATATTCACATTGATGGTCTGAATGTAGTTAACCACAGAATCGGCAAATTGTGGATCACCTAAGTGAGTACAAGCTAAAACAACTTTGACCATGGTAACAGCATCAGGCTTGATCCCCTCCTGAAGCTGCATTTCCCGAAAAAGTGTCAAAACCTGTTGAAACTGATAGTTCTGACTATAGCCACAAATCAAAGAATTCCAAGAAACCAAATCTCTGTCAGACATTTCGTCAAAGATTTTACGAGCAGATGTGAAATCAGCACAAGAACCATACATACGGATGAAAGCATTGGAAAGAAAGAGATATGACTGGAAACCAAGTTTGAGACATTGGAGATGGGCGTTGCGTCCATTTAGAAAGTCCTGCAATCTAGTACAAGCCTTGACGAGGAAAAGAAAGGTTAAGTTGTCGGGAGTAGTGAGAGCATTGCGTGTGTGTTGATGATAAATATTAATGGCTTGGATGGGTTGGTCACTTAAGGAGAATGCTCGGATGATGGCATTCCATAGATAAGTGGTGGGTTGCTGAATTTGATTAAAAACGAGAACCGCTTTGTGTAGATCATTGGAATTATTATTAGAACAAGAGGAGTAAGAGAGGAGAACTTGGGAGATTGAAGAAGATGGATCAGTGTGAATCCTATTTCGGATTAGATAAGCATGCAGCTCCTTCAAACCAATACCACCACCACTGCTTTTCTTCATTTTATATTTCCTAATAATAATAATCGGTGACAACCGTATTCAACAGCACAAACTAAAACCTACAAAACTTAGAACATACGATTGAATTGAAGAAACCCACATCTTTCGAATATATCAGAGAAGCTGTATTGGAAGATTGAATAGAACAGACTATTTGAAGATCAAGATAAGAGAAGAGAAGAGGGAGAGAGGAAAATAACGTTTCTCAAATTACCCTCAGGTCACGTGAGAGCAACCGCTAAGTAAAATGGCCAATTCAGTCAATTTACACAACCGGTTTATTATATTAATCTAACGGTCAATTTAAACAGATCAAATCACATCCACCACTTCACAACCCTCCACGTTCCGAACTCTGAAAACAGTCAAACTATTCAGATTCCAGTGTGTATGTCGTTTGATATCCCGATTCCCAAACCGATTTCTTCTGTTCTGTTCATTCTTCTTCTTTCTTTAAACAAAACCGTTACTTGAGATTTCACTTCTCTCTCTCTCTCTCTCTCTCTCTCTCTTTCTCTCTCTCTCTCGAGCAATTGCAATGTCTAATATATTTAGGGTTCGAAGGAATGAGAACGTTGGATCTGGTGGAAAGATAGTACGAGGAAGAAGAGTTCCTGATGTAAGATATCCTTATGCTCGTCCACCTTCATCTTCATCTGCTGCTCCTGATGATGAAAACCCTAATCGTTTGGTTGGATTGATTTCTCCGGCTACTCGAGTCATTTCTGGTGCTGCTAAAATCATTTCTTTTGTTTTCTTTCTTGATTCACCAACTGCTTCTTCTTCTTCTGGTAAGTTTAACTTAAATTTCACTTATTTTAGTTAAATTCTAGGGTTTTTAGTTGTGTTTTAGTGTACAAGATATGAAAATTGTTTGTTTTGATTCTTGAAATGTGTTTTAATTGAATTAGGTTTCACATGACATTATGTTTATATACTGTATTATTACCAAGAACGATACAATTATACAAAGAATTGACATTTTTTAGTGAAATTTTGAGTCTTTAGTATAATTTAGGTATGTTGTTTAACTAGGATGAGATTATAAGTTTACAAGGGCCCTTTTTTGAATGTGTGTATACTTCATAATGCCTGGTGAAGTAAAGTTTTAGGAAGAAACACACCAACAAGATTCCTTGACTTTCTTGTTTAATTAATGAGTGAAAAAGAGCTTGCTTTTGGTGTTTTCTTCATTCTTTTTACTCTTCTGTTGTGAGGATTTATTTACAACTTATTGCTTTTTACTCTAGTAATCACATTGGGGAAGAATAAGTTTAGTCCCAGGTTTCGACTTTGAGTCCCTAGGTTGGAGGGTTTGTTTGTAGTGATAACTGAGAGTTTATGAGGGAACAACTAGGAAACAAAAGTTTTAGATCAATTTGAAGGATGAACTGGTATCACAACAAAGGACTTAGTAAATGGAAATTGGTTGTTGATAAAATGCTTAGATTATGCTTTTATAATTAGTAATATTTTTTATTTTCATATGCAGAGGAAGATAGTGATGATGTGGAGGATGACATATCTTCTGAAGATGATGGTAGGCTTCATCAGGTAATACATAGCTTACGGAAGGGAATTTTCAGATATAAATTTTGCTTCCCGCCATTTTACTTAGCGGCTGCTCTCACGTGACCTGAGGGTAATTTGAGAAACGTTATTTTCCTCTCTCCCACTTCTCTTCTCTTATCTTGATCTTCAAATAGTCTGTTCTATTCAATCTTCCAATACAGCTTCTCTGATATATTCGAAAGATGTGGGTTTCTTCAATTCAATCGTATGTTCTAAGTTTTGTAGGTTTTAGTTTGTGCTGTTGAATACGGTTGTCACCGATTATTATTATTAGGAAATATAAAATGAAGAAAAGCAGTGGTGGTGGTATTGGTTTGAAGGAGCTGCATGCTTATCTAATCCGAAATAGGATTCACACTGATCCATCTTCTTCAATCTCCCAAGTTCTCCTCTCTTACTCCTCTTGTTCTAATAATAATTCCAATGATCTACACAAAGCGGTTCTCGTTTTTAATCAAATTCAGCAACCCACCACTTATCTATGGAATGCCATCATCCGAGCATTCTCCTTAAGTGACCAACCCATCCAAGCCATTAATATTTATCATCAACACACACGCAATGCTCTCACTACTCCCGACAACTTAACCTTTCTTTTCCTCGTCAAGGCTTGTACCAGATTGCAGGACTTTCTAAATGGACGCAACGCCCATCTCCAATGTCTCAAACTTGGTTTCCAGTCATATCTCTTTCTTTCCAATGCTTTCATCCGTATGTATGGTTCTTGTGCTGATTTCACATCTGCTCGTAAAATCTTTGACGAAATGTCTGACAGAGATTTGGTTTCTTGGAACTCTTTGATTTGTGGCTATAGTCAGAACTATCAGTTTCAACAGGTTTTGACACTTTTTCGGGAAATGCAGCTTCAGGAGGGGATCAAGCCTGATGCTGTTACCATGGTCAAAGTTGTTTTAGCTTGTACTCACTTAGGTGATCCACAATTTGCCGATTCTGTGGTTAACTACATTCAGACCAACAATGTGAATATTGATGTTTACTTGGGAAACACTCTTATAGATCTATACAAGTGTCGTGGATCTGTGGAATCAGCTCGAAATGTTTTTAATCAGATGCCTGAAAAAAATATTGTCTCTTGGAATACAATGATCGTGGCATATGCAAAAGCCAGAAATTTGATTGCTGCTAGGGAGCTCTTTGAGGATATGCCTGTCAAGGACGTTATCTCCTGGACGTCTATGATTAATGCTTACTCACAGTCTAACAAATTCTCCGACGCGTTGGTGCTTTTTCGGGAAATGATGATGGCTAAAGTAAAACCCGATCAAATAACTGTCACGAGTGTTCTATCTGCCTGTGCTCATCTGGGCACGTTTGATTTCGGAAAATCAATTCATGAATACATCAGAGCGCACAATATTAAAGCTGATATTCATTTGGGAAACTCTCTGATAGACATGTATTTTAAGTGTGGGTCTATCGAAAATGCATTGGACGTGTTTAAGGAGATGAGAGAGAAGGATGCTGTATCCTGGAGTTCCGTCATAACAGGACTTGCGGTCAATGGTTATGCCAAGGATGCGCTCAGCTGTTTCTCTGATATGTTACAGGAAGGTGTTCAGCCAAGCGATGTGACTTTTGTTGGTGTCTTAGTAGCTTGCACCCATGCTGGATTGGTAGATGAAGGATTACAATATTTTGAAAGTATTGAGAAAGTTCATCAAATACAGCCAACAATGAAGCATTATGGATGTGTGGTGGATATGTTGAGCCGGTCAGGCCTTTTAGATAAGGCATACGATTTCATTTTGAGTATACCTGTACGTCCGGATGCCATTCTATGGAGAATTTTACTCAGTGCATGTAAGCTTCACGAAAACGTGGTTTTGGCAGAGACTGCCTTGGAAAAACTTCTAGAATTGGACCCCAGTAACAGCGGTAACTATGTGCTCTTATCTAACACCTATGCAGGTGCAGATAGATGGGATGATGCAGTGACAGTAAGAAAGTTAATGAGGGAAACTGATGTACAAAAGGCTCCTGGCTGTAGCTCCATTGAATTTGATAATTCGGTACATGCATTCAGAACTGAAGATCTGAATCCTGGGAGGAAGAGTGAGACTGTAGTAGGCTACTGTTGACCCGACAAAAATTAAATGTTTATCCCCACTTACTATTTGTGTCTTTTTCCTTTGAGCTATCTCACTACCAAAAATATGATTTTCGCCGACGGTCTTCCAAGACTTTTGGCGGCAACCAAAAATAGTTACTGGAGTGTAACTCTTTATGATCGTCACAAATGCAATAAGGTTGTCGCATTTTTATAGTGCTCGTCACTTTTGTACTCATATATATTTTGACACTTATCAACTGTCACTAATAGTGATAGATTATAGAAGTTGCAAATTGCGACATTGATCTTCACTTTCTCGACGGTTTTTTCTTAATATTTGTGACCACGAAAACAAGTCACAATGCTTGACACCAAAAAACAGTTGGAGATACTTTTTTTTTAGTTACAAAAATTGTTAATATAAAATTCATTTTCATATCCCTTTAACATTTGAAAAAGTGCATTCTGTTAATCTATCCAAATTTTACACACAAAATCCTGAATTTGAATGGACTAGTAGTGAAATGCCAAGAGCACACTGCTGTAAGAATTGATGAAATCCAAATAAAAATGAAGCAATATGGAGGTTTTGTGGTACTTTCATCGATAATTTGCCCATCTTACATTTGTTAATTGCAAGAGTAGATGAGCTCGACTTGAATACTCCTATGGAGAGTGCATGAAATAAAGAAAATTGCCAAATATTTAGTATGTTATCCAGGACTAGTTTGCCCTGTACTCCAATTTCCCATCCTACTTGTCACTTTAATAAATTGGCCTATATGGTTATATCACTATATGTAAAACATGGCATAAGTTTTGTTTGTAGTATGTTATACAGAGTACTTATATACTTTCCCTTTTGGAAAATGTGATGTTCATGCACAAGCCCTATTAGTTATATGTAACTGCAGTTATCGCATTAAGGATACGTATAACCAAATGACTAAGTGAGTAAATAACCTTAATTTTATCAACTATTAAGCATAAATAAATGGGCTTTGTTTATGTTCGCTCGCTTGTCGTTATTTGAATAACATCACTTATATAATTTAATTAGATGGTGTGCAAGAGGGTTTTTTTGTACAGAAAAATAATTATACGTGTAGCCCATTAAGAGTACAAATACTAATTAAGTATTAATTATAATATAATCCAATCCTTCTTAATACAATTTATAAACCTGGTCATGGTACAGAGCAAACAGAAAATCACAAAATCTAATAGTCAGAATGACAGGGTTTGGATCTCCTTCCGAGCATGTAAGTTCTTGAGGAGGAAATGTGTGCGAGATTGTGTGTTTGCATCCTATTTTTGTAATGAAGAAGGTGCATCTGACTTTTCTGCAATTCACAAAGTCTTTGGTACAAGTAATGCTTAAAGGTCCTCACACAAGTGTCAGTGTGTGATCATTCTAAAGCTACAGTTAGAATATCATATAATGAAGCTCTAGCTAGACTCCATATTTTTGCTCTCCAACAACAGGTATATATATATTACCTCTTCTATTGTCTATGATCAAACATACAATCAAAATGAATGTTATTGTATTTAAGGCTTCATGCTAAATCTTGAGGTTTATCAGTTTAGTCTTTGATTTTAATTGAATAGGTTGTCAGCTTACAGGCACAATTAGCCTTCCTCAAGGATCAAGCAGTCCAAAACCTGGTTAATGGCTATAGTAAAACTTCAAGTTCACAAGAAGATAAGCTTTATGAAAAATTCCCCAGTTTTTCTTCACAAAATATCCCAGGTTTCATTCCTTCAGATATCTCAGCCATCCAGCATCAGGCAAGAGAACAAACAATATTGGGCAACTTCATCAACCAGATAAGAATAAAAAAAATAAAAAATTATGAACTTGAAGGATAAGATTAATATATTACAAACACATAAAGATGAAAGGATAAGATTAATAGAAGAAATGTCTCTTGCAGGCAATAAAGAATAACATAACAAATAAAATACTTGCATGATAACTCATGTAAGTACAAATCTAAAAACCAACTATGTACACACATCAGACCCTTTTTTTTTTTTTTTTTTTTTTTTGGTGCTACAACCAGCTAGATGTTGGGGGCTAGCACCGGTGCCCGATAGAAGTAGCTTTACTCGCTAACTTGCAAACTAGATCCTGCCTTCGTCCCTTGCATACTACTCCTTTTTCGTTTCCGAAGCACCTGAATATTCATTTGAATTTTCAACCAATTAAAAAAAAATCACCGCACACTTATCTATGATCTTATTATTACTATTATTCCCAAGTGAATTTATGGAGTTAGATGTGAATATTCATACCTGAGTTTGATCTAGGTCGGAACGCCTAATGTGTTCATCATTGTTCTCCTGTATATATTGAAATGTAAGTAATTTTGAATACTGTAGAGCTAATAAAATTTTGGTTCTTACAACAAATTAACAATGCTCAGATAATTACATACAACAAGAGAAAATGATTCTATGCAAAGTGACAAAAGAGAATGCAAAAACTGTTCTTAAAATGAATCACAAATAAGGGGTATTTCATTTGGATATAAAAAAATCTAATTTTTCAAATAAAAATTTATGAAAGTGTTGCTTAGCAGTAAAATTCAATCATTAAAATGGGGGTCCTTCACTTAGAAGTAATTTTTGTACGAAAGACAAACAGTGGTTACAAAGAAATGTGTCATCTCACTATTTATTTAATTTCTTCATTTGACAAGAAAATGAAAATATATATCAATTAACACTAAGAGGATTGGAAACATGGTTGACATTTTTATAGCATTATAGTTATACCTCTAAGCTGCCAACCATCAAATCAGACTCCATGCTTCTTTCCTTGGCCTTTTCGAGTCAACACAAAAGTAGTATAGTAGTCAGAGAATTGAAATTTATTATATTCATGCAAATGCAACTATAAATATTGAATATGAAATCATACCTTAAACTTCTGGGTACATGTGTAGTCGACAAACCATTGCCAGTCCTCAATTCCCACATTAGGAAAGGGTGGATAAATTCTCACCATTTGTAAGTTCTTCCCCTTGATATATTTTTTATACAAGTTATATCGGAAGTTATTCTATGCCTTGTTGATTCGTTGTCGAAGATATTTTGATGAAACTCCTCTGCAATCATAATTCTCCTATACATAAATTTTAAGAAAAAATTTAGTGTTAAAATATATATATAAAAAAAAAATTAAAATATCAGCAAAATTTGATAATATGGGTGAATTTATGTACATTTAAGAGGAACAATACGGTTTCATAATATTCATGGGGCACATGACGAAAATTCTTGAATGCAACAGACATATGGCGTCGAGTGTAGACGCCAAGAGCTTTCTTAAATTCTTTCCAGTCGTCATCAGACCCAATAGGTATTCCAGATTCATTTGCATGTATTATCCGTCTCTGACCATTTGGTAGTGGTAGAGGATCTTGTGCTGGGCCTCTTCTCATGTAATGATCCATATGTCTGATCAAGGAAAGTATACACTTATCAATTATCAATATATATATATATATCTATTATATGGAACAACGGGGATATAAAAAAAGATATAAAACATACATATAGATTCAATTGGGCTGGATTAGTTACATAGATTCAATTTGCGAGACTTGGGCCATCCTCTTGGACTAAACACAATTTGGCTGATTTGGCCCGGATCATTCTCTCTTTCTCTCTCTTCAATCAGAATTTAATTTGAGAATAGCTAAACCTTAAACCTGTTCCTCCTCTCTCTAAATATTATCGTCCTCTTCCTTACATTCTCATCTCCATTTGATCATCATCATCGTCTTCAATCAGAATTTGGGAATAGAGTAGGTAATTCTTCTTCTTATCTATGGGTTTTGTAATTTGTTGCTTTCACATCTATGGATTTTTTTATTTGTTGCTTTCACTAATGTGTAGATTATCTATGGGTTTTGTTATTTGTTGCTTTCACTAATGTGTAGATTTCTATAACTTGGCATCCAAAGCTAACCCTTCGAAAAGAATTTCATAAATCTCACGCATTGCAACGGTTTCCATATCACATTCCTGAATAGTACACTCGATATTTGCAATCAACTCTTTGAGGATATATTTCCAGACATCTTCTCCAATTAAAACTTCTATTCTCTTATCTTCTATATCACATTTATGAAGAAGAAGAATCACTTAGTATATGCTAGGTTTATACTCGATATCCAATTAGATTTGATGAAGAAGAACATGTGAAAAGGAGAAGGAGAAGTATATTGTTTCAACAAAGCAACGATAGAGTTAGGTTCCTGATGTGATCTCAACCATCCAAAATCTCTGCTTCTCCTTCTCTCTAATTTCATCTATTCAGTATTCACTCTTCAGCACACACTCTCTCTCTCTCTCCCTCTCTCTATATCTTTTCTACTTGATTAAGTTCTCTCTTCTCCAAAAAAAATCGATCTACTTTGATTAAGTTCTCTCTCTTCTCAAACAGAAAATCGATATTTTTTGGGTGATTTGATTGTATTGACACCTTCAGCAACAGTAGCAAGCTTTTTCACCTTCAATCAGCAGCAGTAACAAGCTTTTTCATCTTCAATCAGCAACAATAGCAAGTTTTGGAATCAGATTAAGGTGAACTCTATTAGTTGTTTAAAGTGTTTGCACTTAATTCCCATTAATCAAATAAATAGGGGTTCAAGAATAAATTGATTTGCTGAACTAGATTCATTGTCCATTTCTATTTGTTTTCATTGGTTTTACTCTATTCTCTGGACATCCAATGGGTTTAGTATCCATTGGTATGTGATTCTATCAATGGGTTTAGTGTGCATCTTTTGAAATCCCCAAACCAATTTAGAGCACTAAAATTCTTGAATTTGATTTAAAAAGATAAGCGACAACATGTTTATAGTATAGTTCTGTGTACAAAGATTAACCAGTTTTTTTTTTTTTTTTTTTTGATAAAAGGTAAAATTTAATTAAACCAGAGCTCAAGAAATACAATTTCCTGATCAGCATACTCTTTAAACAGAGTATCGTCAGAATTCCCAGAGGTACATGCACCTCATTTACAAAGACCTATCAGTGATAGGCTTTAAAATCCCCCCTTCAGAAATAAAAACTTACAGATAAAAAGCCACCCTATACATACCATACAGCAGCCTTCAGTCGCCCATACCTGTCAGAAATATAGTACTGAAATTAAGACTGTTCAGCAGAAAATCAAACATCAAAGCTTCAGGTGCTTCACCACTGCTCTGCCATGGTCCCTTCCCAGTCCAGCACCAGTTCACTGAACGACAATTCCTGCCTGCATTCCAGGCTTTTCTTCCTTATGTTGAGCCATAGCCAAACTGTCCCCTTGACATGGGTTTTTTTATTTGTTGCTTTCACTAATGTGTAGATTATCTATGGGTTTTGTTATTTGTTGCTTTCACTAATGTGTAGATTTCTATAAGTTATTAATTCAATCGAGTTACCAATTTCTCTCTTTCTCTCTCTAGCAAACCAATTTCAAACAATTTCAGCAATTTCAGGGAGATATATATTTCTATATATATTGACTGACCTTAATAATTCGCTGGACCTTGATTTTTCTTAAAAATCAATAATGGACAATACATGGGCGAAACCAATGTTAATATATGGACAATAATGGACCTTGATTATCTGCAGCAAACCAATTTCAGCAATTTCAGCAGCAGCAGCATCGTTAAAAGTAGCAGCAGCAGCAGCAATAGCAACAGGTTATTCTTCTTCATTAGAATTTATTTGATTTTACAGTATGCATCTTTACAAATTGATATCCAACCAATGTTAAATTCATCAATTAAAAGTAGCATCAGCAGGTTCTTCTTCTTCATTACAAATTAATGTTACAGTATGCATCTTTACAAATTGATATCCAACCAATTGATAACCAATGCTATTGTGATGGATCAATAGAATTCCAAAAAACATTCATATAACAATGTCTTTTCTATTAATTTTATTGGATTTTCTGCTTAAATTATGGATTATGTGTTTGTTATGTCAGAGATTTTTGATAAGGATTGTTTATGATGCCACTGACTGAGTCTTAACATTTACAGTTATCTCTCTTTTAGATTTTGGTATCAAGACTTTAAGACTTAAGAGCAATTATAAACATGTATAAATTTTTATTTTTGTTTAGAACGTCACAATGAACTTATTACTACTACAAGATTGCTCATTTCAATAGGACTGTTTTTTTTTTGTTTTTTTTTTTTTTATCAATATTTAGTTTCCATCAACTCAACAATATTGATGTTCTATAACATTTTGATATATTATACCTCACTATATACACTTCCTATGATAAGGATTGGTAGGTATGAAATGTGATCAGTATTAGATTACTGAAGAGGTGTTTTCTTTCCAAAAAATGACGTCTAAATCCCATTTTCATAATTAATTGATGATTTTGAGACGATGCTTGAAATATGATTAGTTATTGTTGTTTACCTAACTGATTGTAGGTGTTTGGGCTATTCGTGTTGCCAAGATTGTTCAGACAACTGTTTGGTGAGGTATGAATTTAGTCTTATCAATTAGTTTCGTAGTATTATATTAATATTTAATTAAAATATTATAATTCCTGATTTATCAGATATCATATTGATATCTCTACACACACACACAGATGCAGATATCATGTTCTTCTTTTATATCTACACTAGCAACGAACAAATCACTCTTAAGTTGGTTTGGAATCTGACACTTTCTTCAATAGTATGATTATATATCACCATGTGTCTTTTAGGAACCAGAATAAGGTTAAAACATTTATTGTTATAAATTTTTTTTACAGATTTCAGATCATATGTGGAGTCTTATATTTGTCTTACTGATAGAAGAATTGCTATAAAAATCATTTGAGAGAATAAAACTCGATCGGTGTAAGCTAATCTATGTAGTGAAAATCTAAAAGACATGAATTGCAGGAGATTATATAGCATAGGGCATTGGACATTAATCTGCAAGGGGTTTTTTCTAATGTAAAGCTCCATTTTGTGTTTTTTAATTAATAAAATGTGTTTTCTCAGGTCTGGTAACAAAAATAAAATAAAATGTACTAATCGGAGTTCCAAATGTAGAGCGAATTGATACATTTGCGTACTCTGTGCTTTATAGATTAACAATCCAAATAAACTTACAATGTGATTGTTAGTATTGCCTTCAAAGTATATACTAGGATAATAAATGCTGTAATTTTATAAATAATTTAGCATGGTTGTAAACCTCTCCTTCAAAACCTTATTTTTGATCTCCTCTTCATTACTCGGACAAACAAATTAAAGCACTTCTTCACACTTTGAAGCTTACAAACTCTACTTGATCCTCTTCTTTCTCTAGCCACTCTCTATAACGAAGGAGGCAACTATAAAAGAGTAAGTTTTTAACCTTTTTTTTTTTTTTTTTTTTTTTAATTTCTTAATATCAAGTTCATGCGTCACTCTTTCTCAATCTAAAAAAATTAAATTCTAATTTCTCAATCTAAAAAAATTAAATTCTAATTCAAAATTGGTGTATTGTTGTCTATCATCAAACTTTATATGAGGGTTTTCATTGTTTTCATTCTAATTTTTTCGTTTTTGTTGAAATTATTCTATGCTTTTATCAGGATGGAGGAAGATAAATCAACTCAAAGTAAAAGGAAAATTAAAGAAACAAAGGACCTATTAGAAAGGGAAAATATGGCTTCAAAAAAACGCCAAAAATCACTCAATGGAAGGTGGTCAAATACTGACTTAATGTATTTAAATACGGGTTTTATTTCATGTCTTAGTATTAATATCGATACATCCAATTTTTAATTTGTGTATAGGGTTGTTTTATCTGACAACCGACCACAAAGTGATAATAGAAACACTATTCCAGATTTGAATAAGGAGGAATCTTCATTCGATGAAAATAATGATAGAAGGTAAGAAAATATTAATATCATGTTGAGTTTTATTTATTTTTATTTTTTAAAATTTTAAAATATAATTTTTTAAAATATAATTTTTTAAAAACATTTATAATATCGTTAATTTTTTCCCCCAACTCTTTGTAGGCTTCCATTACCAAGCAAATTTATATTGGCGCAACGCGCTAGGAGAGAAAGGGAACGATTGCATAAAAAATCTATTAACAATGAGTCTTCTGTTAAGGAAAATAATGATACAAGGTAATAAATAATTTTATATTATGCAAGCTTTATACATATAAATTTATACTATTAATTCGATTGTGTTCCCTGGACATCCTTTATACTACGAATTTGATTGATACCTTTTTGTAATTGTTAAAATACATTTAAATTTAGCTTATCATATATGGTTGTTAATTTGTCTTAACAAATTTTTGTAGATCTCTTTTACCAAACAAATTTACAATGGCGCAACGCGCTCGTAGAGAAAAGGAACGATTGCAAAAAAAATGTAACAACGATAACTCTTCAATCAATGAAGGTAATGATACAAGGTAAGAAAATAATGATATCGTATAGTGTTCTTACAAATATTTATATTCATTAATTCCAATTTCATTTTCAGAATATTTCACAGAACACAATCGTTCATTTCAACTTAAATTATCATATATATAGCTCATTTTTTAGTTTTTTTTACAAATCTTTACAGGTTTCCTTTAGCAAACAAATTTACGTTGGCACAACGTGCTCGAAGAGAAAGGGAACGGTTGCGAAAAATAGAATCTTCATATGCGGCAGATAAAACTTTGAATGGGAATTGTGAAAGCTTTAACATCGAAGAAAATATTGTCCAACCATCCACAGTTGAAAATCAACATGTTTTAAACGGTTCATCATCAACTGGAAATGCTACGCATGAAAATGAAATTATAGCTCCAAGGTCAATCAAGTAAGTTATTGTGATTTTATTTATTTATTTATTAAATAAAGAAAAATACATCAACTATGATACAAAAAAGCACATCCGTAAATATCATATGACACCCAGCCTGTATGCCACATAGCTTCAGTGTTGTAACAAAAACATATATTATGTAAACCCACTCATGACATAATTATGGCCCATTGATTAAATAGGTCATTTAGTTTTGATCATTTTTATGTTATGCCATATATAAGTTAGAACTATGACTAATTTAAAAAGTAATCATCTTTATTATATCAACTCATGTTTTTATTAATTTGTACTTATGTATTGCATTTTCATATAATACAGTGATGTTACAAGGTCCAAAGCTGTTATAGTTGATAGTATGCCTGTGAACGATTATCATTATGATGGTAGTGTGCCTATGAACGATTCTCATTATGATGAAATTTTTTTGGATGAAGTGGAGATACCATCAAAAATTATTGACGATATTCCGAAAGAACGACACTATCTTGGGAAAATGAATGTGAAGTGTAAATTTTGTGATGCATATCATTGGTTTGATGAACAACTTACCAAATCTAAAAAGGATGATCCATTATTTGGCCAATGTTGTTTATCGGGAAAGATTAAATTACCTTCGCTTTTGCCTTTGCCTCCGGCTCTTAAATCTTTATACGAAGGTACTGACATATTCGCTAGATCTTTTCGAAACAATATTAGATCTTACAATTCAGCAAATGCCTTCTCAAGTCTTGGTGTTAAGATGGATAATCGTATACTTCATGGTAGAGGACCTACTTCGTTTACAGTTCATGGGGAATTATGCCACCGGGTAGGTTCACTTTTGCCAGAACCAGGTCAAGCTCCAATTTATTCTCAACTTTATATCTATGACCCTTCTGAAGCATTGAATTATCGCACATATCGTAATCCACACTTACTTCTAGAAGTTTTGAAGATTATTCAAGATACTCTTTTAGAATCTAATGAGTTGTGCAAGATATATCAACAAGCGTTTGAAATTTTGGAGAAAGTTAATGCTGATGGAGTTGAAGACATACCCATAACTTTAACTTACAAACCTGGTACTGATCCAAGGCGTTACAACCTACCAACATCAGATGATATTGCTGTTATCTTACCTGGAGATGGAAGTGAAGAAACTTCTAAACGAGATATCATTCTGCATTTGAAAAATAATCGTTTGGAGAGAATAAGTGAATGCCATCCTTTATATTTGCCATCACATTTTGTTTTATTATTTCCGAGAGGAGATCTTGGTTGGTCACCGGAAATGACACATTGGGATGTGAAGCTCAAAAAGTATAAGCCACAGGCAAAACTAAACAGATTGACTCAACTTGAATATTTTTGTTATCGACTGTTTGAAAGGAGTTCTGAGTATTCATCGATTTTAAGAGCTGGTCCTTTGTTCCAAGAATTCATAGTAGACGCTTGGGCTTCGTATGAACAGAATAAATTGTTTTATCTTAGAACCCATCAAGCTGATTTACGATGTGAAGTATATAATGGTTTGACTGATATTGTTGAAAACAATACCGATCCCAACCAATTGGGTAAACGGTTTATTCTTCCCTCCACGCATTTGGGTAGTCCAAGACACATGTACGAGATATATCAAGATTCTATGGCAATTACCAGGTTTAACAAGCATCCAGATATTTTCCTAACTGCTACAGCTAATCCTAAATGGCCTGAGATACAAAATGAACTCAAACCACACCAAAATGCTTTAGATCGTCCGGAATTAGTGGCACGTGTGTTTGAGCTAAAAAGAAAGGCTATTATGAAAGAAATTATCGACAAGGAACTATTTGGTAAAACAGTTGCAAGGGTATACACCATTGAATTTCAGAAGCGAGGTCTTCCCCATATGCATGCTTTGATATTTCTACGACAGGAGGATAAAATCCGTACAATAGCTCAAGTTGATAAATTTGTGAGTGCAGAATTCCCTGATCCAGTTAAAAGACCTGCTCTTTTTGAGACCATTAAAAAATGCATGATTCACGGTCCATGTGGTACCCGAAACGAGAACTCATCATGCATGGTGAACAAGACGTGCAAATCTAGGTATCCAAGACCATTTCAAACAGAGACAAAAATAGATGTTGATGGTTATCCAATTTATATGAGGCGTGAAACTGGTATAAAATATGAGGTCAGAGGTCATATAGTAGATAACCGAGATGTTGTTCCTTACAACCCACATCTATCTGAGATGTTCGATTGTCATATTAACGTGGAAATTTGTGCTTCGATCAAAGCTGTTAAGTATATTAACAAATATATCTACAAGGGTCATGATAGAGCTACATTGGTTGTCGGAAAAGAAAATGATGAGATCCAACAATATATTGATGCCAGATATATCGCTCCAACTGAAGCAGCTTGGAGATTGTTAGGAAATCGAATACATGAAGAATTTCCAAATGTGGTAAGGTTAGCAGTTCATCTCCCTGGTATGCACGTGGTCGCATTCAATCCCAAAGACAGTCCGTCAATAATTAAAACTAGAACTGAAACTCAAAAGTCAACTTTAAGTGCTTTTTTAGATTATTGTCGTGATAATCCGGATGCTAGATGTTATACTTACCAAGAATTTCCACAACATTTCAAATGGGATAAGGATAACAAAAGATGGGAACCAAGACTCACCAGCAAATTCGCAATTGGTAGAATGTATTTCGCCAATCCTAATGATGGAGAAAGATTTTATCTTAGATTGTTGTTAACAGTTGTCAAAGGTCCAGTTTCTTTTTATTCATTAAAGAAGGTGGGCGATGTTGAATATGACACTTATAGAGAAGCATGCATTCATCGTGGATTGTTGGAGGATGACAATGAATGGGATTTATGTCTACATGAAGCTGTCGAAATGAAAACCGGAAGACAAGTCCGAAGATTATTTTGTCTAATACTTTTAGAGTGCAATCCTTCAAGACCAGAAATATTGTGGCAGAATTACTATTTAAAAATATGTGATGACTTGCCCCATACACTCAGGACTGCTTTTGGTATTGCTAATCCATCTGATGAAGATGTTTTTGATTATGGATTGTTTCTTCTAAATGAGACTCTTTTAGAAAGTGGCAAAAATCTTAATGACTTTCCAAATATGCCTTTACCATGTAAAGATTGGAAGTGTGTAACGACAAATCGTCTTCTTTGGGAACATGAGCAGTTGAATCATGAAGGCCTAGGTGTTCAAGCTGCACTCGATGTTGCAAAACTAAATAGGGAACAACTGCATTCGTATACAGTTATCACAGAATCGGTTTTGAATGACAGTGGGCGTACCTTTTTTTTAAGTGGTCCAGCTGGAACAGGGAAAACATTTGTCTACAACACTGTTGCTGCAACACTACGAAGTCAAGGGAATATTGTAATAATGGTCGCATCGTCAGGCATTGCTTCATTGCTTTTAACAGGAGGGAGAACAGCTCATTCTACGTTTAAAATACCCTTTGATATTTTAGACGATTCTGTTTGTTCAGTTACCAAACAATCAATTCATGCTGAACTATTTAGAAAAACAAAACTTATTATTTGGGATGAAGTCCCAATGCAACATCGGCATTGTGTTGAAGCAGTTGAGCGCACCCTACAAGACATTCGTGACTCCAAGGAACCATTCGGTGGTATTACTGTAGTTTTAGGAGGTGATTTCAAGCAAACTCTTCCTGTTATTCCTAAAGCTACAAGACAAGAAATTGTTTGTGCATCACTAAAAAGATCTCTACTGTGGAAACGTGTTGAAGTTTTAACTTTAGTTAAGAATATGCGTCTTAACAGTGATGATATAGATAATGTGAAATTTGCTGAATATTTACTACAGGTGAAACTATATTATTCTTTTTTAAATATTTTTTTTATATTATTTTGTTAAATATTTCTTTTATATCAATGCAAAACCCTAATGTTAAATAATACAAATCATTTTCCTTTTTCAGGTGGGAACAAATCCAAAAGAAACAGTTGAATTACCTGCTGAAATTTCACGTTGTCAGAACTCTACAGAACTTATTTTCAAAGTTTATCCAAAATTAAATGTTCCTAAAACTGCTAACCTAGAGTATCTTCAAGAACGAACCATTCTCTCTGCCAGAAATGATGATGTCGGATTACTCAATGCGCAAGCAATAAATTTTTTCCCAGGTGATATTCAAGAATGTTTAGCTGCAGATACTCTTATTGAAGAAAATGTTAATGTGGATGATAGAGCAACTAATGTTCCTGTTGAGAACATGCACTCCCTTGACCCACCAAGTCTCCCACCATTCAAACTTCAACTGAAAACGGGATGTCCGATAATGTGCTTACGTAACATTCAACCAAGGATTGGACTTTGCAATGGTACACGACTAATGGTGCTACAAGTTGCTTCTCGAGTTATCGAAGCAAAGATTATTAGTGGCAGTCATGCTGGAGAACCTGTTTTTATTCCGCGTATAAGTCTTCAACCTTCTGTAGCTGAAACACCTTTCCCAATGGCGCGCAGACAATTCCCAGTTCGCTTGGCTTTCGCAATGACTATCAACAAATCACAAGGTCAGTCCGTTAAATTTGTTGGAATAGACTTGAGAGACCATGTTTTCAGTCATGGTCAACTTTATGTCGCATTGTCGAGGTGTACTTCTTCAAACAGAATATCAGTTCTACTCTCCCCTGAAGATGATAATACAACTACCAATGTCGTGTATCCTGAAGTTTTACTGTAGCTATATCAACATAGTAAGTTAACTTTTTATATTATGATTTAACTATATTCACCATGTTTTGCCTCTACTGGATGTTGATTTTGAGTTGAACATTGAGCTACAATCTAACTAGATAAATATGAAACGTAGACCTCATGTGGACTGCTGAGCTACAGGATTGATGTTCGCATGGATATCATTTTCATCCATTAGCTGATAAGCAGCTTTTCAACTTCAGGAACGATAATGGTTGTCCTCAAGTTAAAAAGCTGCTTAGGGCCCCACACACCTTAATTGTTCTACTCATGTCATGCATCTTATTGATTGAGTATTATGTAATAATTAAAGTGATCATTTTGATGAATACAGGAATCCATTAGAAACTCTGCTGATGGTATTCTTCTAAGTGCTCCAGATTCCTTGATCGTGACAATTAAAAAGCAACATCATTCTAAAGGTAACGGACAGTATAATCCAGCTAACCCTTTCTCATCTAACCTCAAAGGATGTAACCACCATTTTGGTATTGATGCCATGGATATGCTGAAATTCACATACAAGGTACACATCTTTAACTGATATCAGAAGTATGATCCAACAATTTCGTTCTTGATATTATTAAGTGCATCTTGGTATCATTATGACAGGTTCGTTGGCTCTTAGAGCTAATTGCTAACTCAGAGGCAATTAAAAAAAATATAACATGGTATAATTTCTTTTCAACGATATGCTTCCTGTGTGTTCAGTTCATGACTTCATTGTTTAAAATTTAAATAACATCTTAAATAATTATTATAATTAGGTTATGACTACATGGAGATTCCATGGAATATCAGTTCTACATAGCCCATATAATTCCTGCTCATATTTGTCTGACCATTCCACTCGAAAAACAAACATTGATAGAAAAAAAAATCCAATATAGTCGACAGTTCTATTTGTAGAATTTATTTTTGAAAGTAATAGCATGAAATTTGGAAGCAACTGCATGAAATAATAAATTGTACTGCAAGTTCGTTGTGAACTTCATACCTGTATAAGTAGGTTCGTTAGACTCGTGTATGTCTCCAGGTGCATACACTATTATCAAGGAAAATTCTAACGACAATTCCCAACCCACACCAATGTTGCTTGCAGTGTTGTTTACGACACTTTTAGCTGGAATCCCAGATGAAGACATCTAATCTATTTCAGAAAGTAGATTTTATGGAAAATCTAGATAAACCCATAATTTTCAGAGTTAATTTGTATCATCGGTTTCTAGAATTTTTATTCATTTATTTAGATAAACCCATAATGAATTAAGTACATTTAACATGTTTTATCTATCCAAGATTTTCCATTGTACGCTTTTGGATATCATCATGCTGAATCAACATCAATATGTTCACTTTTGGAAATGATATCTCATGATTCCTATTTGTTTTCTGTGCAGACAGACTTCAAAGCTCAGTTGCTTATTCTTCGGCTTCAATGGAATGGCATTCTTAAATCAATGTCAAACGGTTTGGTTGGAGTGAACCCAAAATTCGAAGTTGCTTGATATACTATATTACTGTGTTTTTTCATGTGAGGAATTTGAGGATATATATGAACAACAGAACATATGTAATATATGCGATGGACATCAATGCTGGGATGATATTATGATCATATGATACAGGTACCAGCATATATGGTGGCGTATTAGTGAGTGGTGGGTGTGTGTATGTTGGGAATGGATTTAAAATGAGTTTTGGAGCAACCATACCAACATTCACGACAGGGACCTCACTTTACATTTTTTTACTTCATAAATTTTGATACCACAAATTCATGAAAAACTGTGTTGTCAGGGGCGGAGCGGAGCGCCAGGCGCTCGGTTTCTGCCTCACCGCCTCGACCGCCTAGGCGCCGCCGATCAGACCCCTGACAGCATGTCAGCAACTCAGCATCACAACAATACAGTTAATCAGTTGCCAACAGCCCAACAGTACTCCAATTAAAAAATTAAAAATACAATCCAAAACTTAAAATACAATTGAAAATTAAAATTCCAAAATGAAAATACAATTGAGAAGCAGCAGCAGGCAGCAGCAGGCAGCAGCAGCAGCAATACCAGTTAGCCTTCAATATCATCAGTTTCCCCGATAGTTGTTGCATTTTCAATAAGTTAAATCTTAATTTGGGCGTCATGTTTATAGAGCCTAAGACCTCAGGACAAAAATGTGAGGTATTTGGCATGTACTCCTGTATGAAGACATCTTTATGATCTACTGTACTCTATTATTTGTCTGTACTATAACCAGGACATGGGCTGAATTGGTTTTGAAGGTGATTTACGTGAGTTACATACTATGGAAGTGGATTGTTTGGGGATGTACAACTATTCTAAAATAATTTTAGCCCATAATCCCTGTAGTCAACACCAACATATGTTTTATGGGGTATATATTACATGCACCCAAATAATTTTAGCCCATAATCTAACCCATACATAAACCATTTATATTGCAGAGATTTACCATCCCATCTATATATAGAGAGAAAGATTTATACATAACCTAAGTACATGCAAAAAAAAAAAAAAAAAAAAACAACCATCATTGTTCAACCTAAATTATGGTGGACATTCTTCCAAACTTTTTCTTAGGCTGCATACATATCATCATGAATTGCTTTTCACCAAGAACAAAAGCAATAAAAAACAAGGAGAAACAAACAAATAAGTATTTAGAGGCTTATAAACTTTACATAGAAGATTATGAAAACGATTCGGGGGAGATAGCAAAATATAATATACCAAAATACATGCAGGACAACCTAGATGCATATATCGAAAGTAAGTTCCTCTCATTATTAATAATATATGTATACTATAATTTACTTTTATTGTGATTTTTTTTTTTTTAATTTAAATGTTTTAACAAAGTTGATATCTACAGGTACAAACAAAACTCATATTCATTGTTCCATAAGTTTTGATAGAAACTTGGCTACAAAGGCCAACCATGACATAGAAGATTGCTTCAACAAGAAGTTGAATAAAGTTTTACTAGATCTACAAGCTACAAAACATTATGGAAAAGATATTGATCGTACGTATAATACTCTTTTTTAATTACATATTTAAAGATTAATATTCTTTGAAATAATGGCCTTACAAAAATAATATTTAATTTACAGGTATTACAGCCATTATTGAACGCAACATGGAAAGGATTCATGCAGACGTTTTATGCCATCTAGCGAAAGAAGGAACTACTATAGTTCAACCAATGGTTAATATTCTAAGACGAGACATGGAACAAACAAAGTTCGAAGATGCAAAGGAATGTATGGAATGGATCGATTAATACAAGTAGCTTCAAATCATAGGATTTTATCTTAATAGTACAAGACTGTAGCTCCACTGGAGCTTCTATATATAATTTCTATTGGCATGTTCTATTGCAAGACCATCACTCAGCTTCTATATTTAATTTCTTCAACAATATACATAATTTTTTTTAATGTTTTATTTTTGATAGTGTAGTAAATATATTGAGAAACAAAACCAAAGTTCAAATCTAACCTAACATGTAGTGAAGACTTTCATTGCTTGCTAATATCGATCCACCACCAGATTTTTAAATTTTTTTTAGAATAAATCTATTCCATAGAAACTGTTCAAATTACAACAGATTCAAGCTTTGACAACTTCACAATCACTAAGATACAGTAATTACAATCAATTCAGAAAAACAATTTCCTGCATTGCCTAATTGATCAATAAACTCTTCAATGTCCTATGCTATATCTCAGTAGATTACTGAATCAAATATCCATGGCAATTCAAATTCAACACACTGTCAAACAAATGGATAATTAAATGGGTCGGATATAATTCAGCTGAACTGCAAAAAATATTGATTAATTTAAATGGGCCTCATTAAAATTTTTGCAGAATTATTAGAATCTGTTATTCAGGGCCGGCTCAAGACATTTAGGGGCCTTAGGCATGTCAACAGTGAGACCTCTTCAATTAGTAAAAATTAATGGTGAAAAATTGGGATTTGGAAAAAAAATTAATACATACATAGAGAATTATTCTTTAATCTATAATTGTGAGAAAATCTAGGAAAAAAACCCTAAATCCCTAATACATATTCGGGGCCTTAGGCAACTGCCTCATTTGGCTAAACATTAGAGCCGCCTCTGCTGTTATTTTTTTTGTAGAAAACAATAACTAAACAAAAATTCTATAATTATTATGTAATAAATAGAACTTAAATAACTTCAGAATCTGATATTTTTGGTAGAATCTGCAAAACTAATTAAATTAATTAAGTTCAACTTAGGGAACAAGTATCTTTTCCAATAAGGAAACAATGTCACGATTCAAAATATAACCTAAAATAATATATATGTTATTTTTGGTAGAATGTAGAACACTAACTAAACTAAAATTCTATAATTATATGTAATAAATAAAATTTAAAAAACTTCAGAATCTGATATTTTTGGTAGAATATGCAGATCTAATTAAATTAAGTTCAACTTGGGGAACAAATATCTTCTCAAAAAAGGAAACAATGAAACCGATCAACATATAACCTAAAAGAATATATATTATTCTCTACACGTACAATATATATTTTATTATCATAAAACGGGAAAAAATTAAAATCAAATTCTATAATTATTATCAAACAAAAACAACCTAAATAAATTCAACTACAGGAACAAGTAACTTCTCAACTTAGGGAATAATTAACCGACTAAAAATATTTATCCTAAAAACATTTATACAAAATTTAGAAAATATACTAGATTTTGATAAAAAAAAATATATTAGGGTTTCATCAATTAAGAAATTCTAGAACTATAAAAAGACTTCTAATGCTATCAAAAAAATACATTCTAGCTTGCCTTCCCCAACGTTGACTCTCTATAGAAAAAAAATCTAAGGTAAATTCTTACTTTAATTTTGGTTTTACTTTTAAATTAGTCACTACTTCAACCAAAATTTAAATTGGTGTTACTTTTTTTTTTTTGCAAGATCAACCATGGTTAGGATTGTAGATATTGATGTTAGGAACATCGGCAAGACCCACTTTGAATGGAGGGTGACAGTTAGAGTTATGTTGCTATGGGAAGAGATCAATGAAGAAAACAAAGAGATCATCTTTGTCCATATGATCCTTATGGATAGAAACGTAAGTAACTTTTGTTAGGAAGTAACTTTTATACAACCAACAAAATAAATATGAAATATTAACTTTTTAATTTTATCCAACCGAAAATTAGGGACACAAAATTCATGCAAAGCTTAATGGTGCAAATATTGAGAAGATAAGCGTACCATTCGCCGAAGGACAGATGTACACAATTGCAAAGTTTAAGACTTGGTACATCAAATCAGGAACTCGATATGCTGAACACGATTACCAGATTTATATTCAAGCATATAGTCAAGTGGAAATTGTTGACGAAGATACTGAAAGTATTCCTACTCCTATGCACAAGTTTGAGTTTGTCGATTTCTCAAAAGTTGAAACTTGCTACCAAGCTAGAAACAGAGAAAAGTGTTTTAGTAAGCCCTCACAAGTTGATTATATATAACTTACATTCTCATTTTTAATATTTATTTGAATTCATTACTTACAAGTTTTATAAATTTCTTTTCTATTTGTAGATTTGATTGGCAGACTTCATTATAATAAGGAACCACAATCAAGATTCGTTAGAGATAAGAAAGTTCCGATTAGAAATATCTTCGTAATGAATGAGAGGCAAGTTTTTTATTTGTTAATATATTAAAAAATTTATTAATTGTCTAAGTTTATATATTTGAACTTGATAATGGCAGGAAAGAAACGCTTCGAGTTGCACTATGGGGAAAATTGGGAGAGCAAATAAATCATGCAATTGAAGAAAAGCTCAAAGGGAAGGATGTAATAGTCATTATCACTTCCGTCTTGCCACATTTTTATGATGGTAAAATACTATAATCCAATGCCTAGAAATCCATTCTTAAATTCAGAATATCATACTAAAATTTAACTTCATACAATTTCAGGAACTTACTATGTGGAGTCCTCATTTGGATCAAAAATACTTATCAATCATAGTTGTGATGAAGCTCAAGAATTCAAACAGAAAATGAGCGGCATAGACAAGTCAATAAGTAACAACACAAAGACAATACAAGACATTATTGACATAGTCAAAGGGGAAATAACTCAGGTTTGATATTAAACATTATAAAGTACGTATGTCTTAAAAAAATGTATTATATTTACATTATTTATTTGTAAAACAAACAAACAGATGGATGAATATTGGTGCAAGGCAAAAATAATTCATGTCTACAACAATGAAGAATGGCACTACATGGCATGCGGAAAATGCCTTAGAAAGACTGAATACAAGGATAATGATTATTCTTGCAGAAGTTGTCCAAAGATGACTGAAAATCCTCCTTTTGAAAGGTAAGTAATTTATCGACCTTTCCTTTCTATTTGAATCATACAAAAACTAAGATTTTAAATTTCATAGGTACAAGGTTGCTATGGAAATTGAGGACAGTACTACCAATATGATGATACGCGGATTTGATGACATAATTGAAGATATTTTTGACATATCTGCTGATGAAATGTTACAAATAAGTAAAGAAGTAAGTATTTCAAAAAGAAAAAACACTTTTAATACCAAATTTTTTAAACTTACAATTTAGTTACCTAATTCCTAAACTTATTATTTTTACAGGAAAATGGCATTCGAAAGGTGGAAAATTATTTCAACAAATTGTTGGAAAAAGAAACCTCATTTTTGATTAAGATCACACCTTACAACTGGGAGCAAAAAGACACATCTTCTATGACGGTTATAAGAATCAAAGAAATACCTGAAGTGAAAGATCCAAAAGACAAATTAAGGAAAAATGGAAAGGTATGAAATACAAACTTATCTAATTATCTACAAATCATATAAACCATAAAAAAAAAAAAAAAAAAAACTCATCATCATTATTGACTTCACAACGGTCCAATGCAGAAAAACCAGAAAAAATTGGCTCCTACTACACCTATAAAATGTGCCAGAAAATTAATCGTGGATGTGGACGACTTGGATGAGGATGATAAACAAGGAAAGAAAAAGATGCAGAAAATGATCAAAAAAGAACCAAAGGTATTACTACATCACAACATTTATTAGATACTACTTAATATTTCTAATGATATCATCCTTACAATACCATGTATTATTAAATTGCAGGATTGATGAGTTATGTCGTCAAGAGGAATTACCTGGAAATGAATCAGTTTTGCTCAATTACAATTTTGTTTCGGTTAGGATATAGGAGAACGGTGTCCTACTACACCATTTCAATTTTATCGTTATTAATTCTTTTAAGATTTGTTTCAAAGATGTTTGGATAATTTCATTTAATGAAAATTTTATTTTCGTTCACAAGTACTTGAACAATTTTAATATAACTTAGTCAAGTTCTATTGTGAAGCAAATGAAAGACAAATTAGGCAGAACCTAATTATGAAGTTCTAGGATATAAAGATCCATCTGCATGCTCGATCCTTTACAAGTATGGATACAGTTTCATCCATGTGAATCCAGAAAAATGAAGTACAAATCTCTCTGCCAACATCAATAGCAGCCACGTAATTACCAGTTGTATTACTTAATCTATAGGTGTATGCTATAGAAACATACACTATCAAATCTATTACAAAAACATAAGGCTGCTATAACGAGATTTGAACACTACCAAGGTCGGACCCTCAATAATCATCAACCAGTTCATAGATTTTGAAGAATCTGATGCCACATGCACATTCTTTATTCCCAGATGGTTGGGTAAAACCAGTCCCTCCTTCGACGTTATGAGCTCCTGCGATATAAGTGAGTTAACTGATCTTCCACCCTTGAATGCACTAACCACATGGCCTTCGTGATTTCTTAAAAAAAACATCAATCCCAGCTCATTTCAAGCCTTTGAAGGTTTTTAGTTCACTCTGTTTGATCAATTTCTTTGTCAAGATTAAACATCCCATCTGTTCTTGGTGTCCCTATATAATTCCCACCAAGACTGTATCATGTATACAACAACCCCTATATGATTCAATCTTTGAAAACCCACTATTTTCTTGGTGCAAACAAACAAACCCCAAATTATGATTGAGAACCATTTCTAGATGGGGATGATTAATCATTCATGTTGCATGTTTGTGGGATTTTGATTGTAGGGGACAAACTGGGATTACCTATGATCCCTCCATTTTATGTCCAGAATGGCAGTATTAAAGGCCTACTGATTAGTCTTAACTTTGGCTGATCTCAATCAACTATCATGAACAAGCATTGGAAATCTGGCCTTCCAGGCATTAAACCATCACCTGCGCCAACTTATCTGTGCATGATATCTTCTTCTTCCATAATCCATATTGATCAGTTTCAGACCCCTTTTTTTTGTAGCAAGAGAGAGAGAGAGAGCTGAGAGAGAAAGGAAGTGGATCAGTTGTAAACGTGGTCTCTCTTTAATATTTGATCAGTAGTATTAAGTAGGTTTGTAGGTGGGTTTTGTCTTTCATGCATGCCTTCGGCCTTCCTGAGATGAAAATTAATTCATAATTCATATGCTAGGAAGGTGTTTAACCCTTAAAATTTCTATCACACAAATTCTAAAAATTTCTCATTAAAATATAAACTAAACCAAATAACAATTTTCTTTTTTCAAACATATATAAGAAAGCTTAATTAAACTTCAAAATTAAATAGAACATATTCATAACTCGATCACTAAAATATCATATATTTTCTTCTTCAACATCAACTACTTGATAAGTTCTGCCAGTGCCTTTATATATATATTGGTGAATATATTTCACAGCTGAAATTGAGGCAATAACATCCATATTGAAACAAAAACTTTCGCCCATGTATTGTCCAGAATAAGTGAAATTCAAACTTTCATAATCAACATCAATATCATCCATGCGAGAACTAACAAATTCCAAATCCTCTATAATCTCAGACATGATCACAAATTCCTGGCAAAAATAAAGAATTACCTTCTACTGAACTAGCTTATATCGCCCTAGAATTACCTTTTATTGCCTAAAATTCCTGCAATTTTGAAATCTTTTTGTAGGGCAATACATTCCAAAAAAAAAAAAAAGAACCCTAATTTTAAATAGTCATATAAAATATTTTTACTTGACTAAGGTACCATAGATGTACTAAAAGAGAAACAGACCAAACGTTTCCACAATTAAATATTTTGTCTACACATACAAATATACTATAAAAGGAAAACAAAATCAATGAACCCTAAACTTAAATTTAGTAAGAAATTGTTTTCAAAGACCAAATTAGATAATTTTTAATTTTGGAAAGAAAAATCAAAATCAAAATAAATGAACATAACCAAAAGGTGGAAACTAATTATTTCAAAAGAGAAAAAAAATAATAGGAATCATCATCTAAAACCCTAAGTATCTATATTAATCAGAATTGGAAAATCTATATAAATGAAACCCAACCTAAGTAACAGACAATCATCTCAACAAGTAAGAAGAAAATTCAAAAGAATATCTTCTAGATCAACTCAAGTCTTAAAGGTAAGAAAAATACAGATATTTTTGCATGATTCTTGGTTGTAATGGCTGCAGTGTTTTTTTTTTCTTTTTTTTTTAAATACTAGACTATTTTTTATTATTCAAGCACTCTACAAACAATAGGAGAATTTAATTATTTTTAGGAGAAAGGAACAAGGGTTTCAAGGGAATAACCAAACCTGTACACGTTTCAGATGTACATCACTTATGTAGTTTTATTTATTTAAAAAATCACTTGAATATTTTACAATTAGACAGTGACAAGAAATAGTTTCAAAACAACCAGAATAGATATAATAGTTGGCTCAGAGGATACAAGAAGGTAAGAACGGAAACCTGTTAGATAACTGTCATCACAATAAGCCAAAAAGGACTATTATTTAGGAGTTCAATATGAACTTTTAGAGTTACAACTAACTACTTGATGGTTGTATTTTTTTTTTTTTTTAACCAACAATAGGACCAAGTTTCTTATTGGTGGGGAAAGGGTGTGGGTTTAACCGGAATAAAAAGATATGTAAAGGAATTCAAAGTATAGAATAACAACTCACATCAACAAAACCAATAGCCACTGATATTAACTGGATCTGGTCTTTTAATTGGATCAGGTCTTATAACTACCTAGCCACATCTAATAAGGAATTCAAAGTATAGAATAACAACTCACATCAACAAAACCTGTACTTGCTTCCATATTTTCATGTATGCACAATTGGTTCATTACTTTGGGAATTATGTTTATATATAATTGGGTGTAATACAATCGAATATTCTAAAATTGGTTGATTGTTTGTATTCTATTAGGTTGCCAATATAAAAGTAATATACAACCCAAAATGTGTATTTCAAAAAAATAAAAAATAATAAAAAAATAAAAGGGATTAAAGCATTTATATGTAAACAATAACCAATAATGTTTGACAATAATGAGAAACTACAAATAGTGCTAATATACCAATTGAATATTCAACCAAACAAACAATATGCAGAAAGTAAAGAACACACAGAAGTTTTAACGTGGTAAAACCCAATAAGGGAAACGTCCACGGTTGTCCTCACGACAACAAATAATCCACTAGATGAAAAGAGATTTACAAACCTATCAACTACCTGCACTCACTGCGAGTTGATACTCCTGGTTATCTCTAACACCTTGACTTCACCAGAGCACCTTGATGTACACACAAGACACTCGACTTCTTGATAAACCCACAAGAAGACTCGAAGCCGAAATCACAATACCACTCTTTAGAATCACAAAGTTATGAATTGAGAAAAGGGGGAAGAAAGGGAATTGAGTTCAATAGCCACAAACACTTTGAATACCAAGACCTAAACCAAAACACCACAACTAGAAGAATAACAAACGGCTAAAGAACTGCTTCTCTCATTGAAGAGGAAGGCTATTTAAACCTAGGGTTGGAATACACCGAAAATGGGCCTGATTGGACGAAATCCATATTGGACGTACGTACGTCGAATCAACGTTCGTACGTCCCCACACGGTGAAAAGTTTGCTGCCTGCTTGGACGTACGAACGTCCTAACAACGTACGTACGTCCTGACCAAAAGGAAGCTTGCTGCCTCAATGGACGTACGAACGTCCTAACTAGGTACGTACGTCCAGTACCCAAAACAAACCTGCTGACATACGAAGCGTACGTACGTCCTTAAGAGGTACGTACGTCCTGACCCAATTTATATTCGAGACACACGACGCGAAGGCAATGACACAAGACGACACGCGTACACCAAGGTTTTCTTAACAATGAACTCAAGGCGAAATAACCACGGACACTTTGTCACAAAATTGATGTCAAACCACTTAATGCCGGTTTCAATCTCCCCCTTTGACATTGATTTTGTGACAAAAACCTATGACTCTAATAGCACTTATAAAACGTGCTTACAACACCAACCCATGGCATTTATAAATCATGCCTACAAAATCACTCAAGGTAGAACACATACCAAGTCACCAATTCTTGATATCCAGCTTGATCAAGACACTTCAACCATCAGAGATCGAACGGAAGCAACTAAGAATTTTCGAAGTAACATAAGTTCCTTCGAGCAACTCCCCCATACTTCATGAGCTCAGGAATTTTGACACTTGAGCTCCCCCATAACTGCACAATCCTCTAAAGACATCAACACGTTCACTCCCCCATACTTGTAGCATACCTGAAACATGACCCAAGAATACCCTAACAACAAAGAGACATTTGTTAGTAATTAGAGTCATAAGTCTCCCCCTTTTTGTCACAACAAGTGAACCAACAATAATAAACAGACGAACCAATAAACAAAAATAACCAGAAAGAGAAATCAAAACCAAATAATTAAGACAAAACAGATAAAAATATATAACTCCTATCCCAACTCTTAAGGTTAATGAAAGCAACTCCGAACCAAACTTAAGAATTCATTAACATAAGAAACAAGAGAGAAAAAAAAATATAAAGCTCAAGTTAACGAATTCGAAAAACTCGTTCCCAATGTCCAAGAGGAAGCTGGGAGAAATAAGCTTCCGCACGAGCCGAAGGTCTATTCCACCGAGCTATCACATGCTCATCATAATCCTCCAGCCATTCGCTCGTACAAAACAACTCCTCAATTCTGCTGTCCAAGCCACAGTCGGTAAGAGGAGCAGCAAGCCCTGGAACCTTCGGGTATCCAACCAACTCCAAGATGTGATTTTGAAGATGACCCGGTAGTCTCTCCCAATGATTGACATGAACCAAACATGGATTAAGGAAAGGTTTATGAATATAGTCATACCCATGGGGAACACGACACAAACGACAAACCTTTGCATTGTTTTTGTACTCCATCACCATAAACGACACATAACCAACAGCCGGAACAAAAACCCCATGAAGTTCATACTCTGCCATTGAGTAATTCTGAAGAACAAAAAGAGAACTAGAGGGAGGTAAGAAGGCACAATATGAGTAAAGGAAGAGAGGACTCCCCTATATATAGAAAAACAAACATAACCCCAATATGGGCCCAAGGGAAGGGTCCATTACCTAATTAGCAAGAATTTACTGCAAAACAGAAAGATTCTAGAACTAATATTAAAATAGCAATATCCAATAACATGCTCACATCTAAAGATAGAAGCAAACCGATATAACAAACAAAAGAAGGAAAAAAAAAATGTTAAGTACAAAAGTATGAAGAGTAAACCAAAACAAGAACTACTCGGACTCCGAGTTACCATCAATGTGTTCACCATCACCATCGTCCTCACTCTCTCTAACAGAGTCATCATCATCACTGTCAGCTGGAACTGGAGGTACCTCTTCCGGAAATGGAGGTAAATCAATGGGTGTGAAGTCGAGCTGAAGATGATGCATCTGAGCAACGCTCATCCTATGAAGATCTCGGAGCATAGCATCATGCTGAGAGAGGATGACTTCAAAACGATCAAACCTAGAACCCATGTGATCCTGACGACGCCGAATAGAAGAAACCCGAGCGTCAACTGCAGCAACTGCCCGATTGCCCCTAGCTGAGGCGGGGACGGGGCGTCCAGGGGTCAGAGCCTGATCAAAATCATCACCACGAACAAGAGCCCGTCCTCCCCATATAAGGTGATGCGTCAGACGCGCACCCACGGACTCAAACGCAGCCTTTCTAGACTGGCAGCCCTTCTTGATGGCATTGACCCAGTCATGGCCAACAAACCTAGGAGGGCTCACCTCCACATATCGACCCTGAAATCCCAAGTGCTTGAGAATGGTCATTATAAAACTAGGGAAAGGAAGAGTACCCTTGGCAGCATCGATTTGAAGCATCCGTGTGTAGATGACTTCAGAGAGATGGAGATGGTGCACCGACATACAAACTACCAATTTGACCATGTCGTCGGTCATGATGATCTTGTTGCCTTTGGTGGGGTAGATGTTGGAATGGGCAACCATATGCAGAAGGATGGCGCTGTAGAACTTGGCGTGATATCTTTCCGTGACCCCATCAATGAACATTCTTTGTATTTGCTCGACAAAATCAATTTGAATTGCCTCCGGAATGGGCCACCTAACATGAACGACATCTTCAGAGAGGAGATCATCATCAATCCCTAACGCCTCCCGAATCACCTTCGGAGAGATAGTGTATCTCCGACCTTCAATCAAAACAGAGAAACTCGTGCGATTCTGAGAGGGTGTCCTTGACTCATAGAAAGCAATCGTATGCTCAACCGAGTACTTGGTAATTGGTTGAGCTACCCTTAACCAATTTCTTGTCTCAAAGAACGAGGCTATGTTGCCTAGTTGAGAAACCCCCAGAGGAGTGGCAGCAATGTCTCCCAAGTCGAAGAACCGCTCAGGAACAATAGCTTTTGCTCGAGGGTGAGCACCAAGAGATGTGGGGTGAGGCGACAAGCCCGGAGTGGAACCTCTACCCCTAGGAGCGCGAGAAGAGGATGCCGTGGTGGAGGGTGTGGTGCGTGCGCGCTTAGAAGCCATTTTCTGCACAAGCACAACAGAGAACAAACCCAAAAATGTAAGAAAATCGACACAAAACCAATATCAAGTTCATTTAGGCATTTAATCAAACACTTGATGTGCAGAAACAGAACACATCCTATCGACAACAATGAAGCCATAGTAAACACCCCAAACACACAACAAACCACAGCCAACAAAAGAGAAGGGGAAACCAATCCTTAAGGTCGTCCATAACAAGAATTAACGTGAGTTTAAGTATCGAAACACCAAGTTCCATTAAAGCATTAAACAAGCACACAACCATAACTAACAGTATATGAACAACAAATCCAAATAATCAACAGGAGCATGATAATTGAAGAAGAAAGGATCATAAACAAAACTTACAAGAGAGTGATCGAGGAGGACTAACGATTAAACCAACCAACACGACGACAAACATCACTATGGAAGAACAGCACAAAACCAAAATAAGAAGAGCAAGAGAGAGATTGGCGGAAGACAATTCGAGAGAGAAAGAGTGGGGAAGGGAAGGGAAACTGGTATGTTCGTGCAAGAGGGAATAAGAGGCACGATTTGAATGTAACAGTTAGCCTTAGGTTCAACAAAATTTGAATTTAAACCACAAATGGGCCGGACTGTTTCAGGAACGTACGTACGTTCTAGGAACGTTCGAACGTCGGGACCCCAAAAAAAACATCTGCCAAACACTACGTTCGTACGTCTTAGGGACGTTCGTACGTTGCAAAAAGATCTGTCCCCCTCCACGTACGAACGTCTTCAAGGCGTACGTACGAACCCGCTTTTTTTTTTTTTTTTTTTTTTAAAAAGAAAAACCGAGAAACCATCCTAATAGCCAGACAATAAACCAAATCACGACCAAAGACAGGCATTGAGAGACAGCACAAGAAAAATTTCTACTTATTGTAGGGATTCCAATTTGAGAGAAATTACAAGTGAAGCAAATCTCAACCACAAGTAAATGCAAAACCGAAGAACTACATCATACACCAAGTCATGATACTTCCTAGAATGATGCAAACATGCAGAAGAACTGACAGACACGAATCCACCTCCAGAACCAAAGTAAAACCATGATCATTGAATATATGGAAATGCACGTGCAACCAGACCAATGTGAACGTTAACCGGATCACAACTAAACCAAGTAAGCATAGAATATTGGTTTTCTTCCTGTTGAACCACCAGACAAGAGTGAAAGTCACATATAATTTCATTTTTTTTTTTTTTTTTTTTTTTTTTTTTTTTTTATTTTGTCTGTAAGACCATTTGAACCAAATGTCATTCCCGTGTGGGAGTATATAATATCTCCATCTTTTATCAGAACACGAGGGTAGGGTGTAGCCTACATCTTTTCGGCAAAACACACTCAAGAAGTGCAATACCATGATAACGTGCAACACAAGAACTAACATCTCTTGAGTGCATCCGTCAGAGCATGACCCTCACAGCCCCAACGGGTTATTAGCCAAATGAGTATGCTCTCAAGACATTCAAATGGCTGGGGATTTTGTGAGTCATTGACCACTTACAAGAGGTATATAACCATGAACGACAATGTTGACCATGAAGAAGGAACATAAAAGCTGGAGATGTACAGAAAATTCAAAATGACAATCCAACTACATGTAAATGCATCATGTAGAAACAACCAAGACAAAGAGAGTATGATGTAACCCTACTACACTGCATGACCAAAAACAGTTGAGAACGCCAAACAAGAACCATTTGTAAGAGGAATCCACACAATAGAGAAAGTGGTATGTCCCCAATACCAACAACAATAACAAAATTAACCAAACCTAAACATCCTAAACACAACCAGTTCCAACGGACACATTAGGTATATAAATGTGGAAGGGGTGTAGTGACAATGAAACAGTTATCAGATGAGCGACTACCAGTTAACACCAAGACATGATTGGAATAAAAAACATCACACTTATCATCCTCAAACACAACCCTAAACTTAGCATCACATAACTGACTAATACTCAATAAATTGGACTTAAGACCCTTAACAAAAAGAAGCTCATGACTATTGAGCGATCCAACCTCAGAAAAGTTACCTTTACCCGCAACCGGAAGCATTTTACCATTTCCAAAACTAACCTTACCTCCATAGTCAAGAGTCAGATTATCAATTAGAGTCTTATCACCTGTCATATGACGCGAACAACCACTATCAAGATACCATGATGAAGGTATTGGTTCAACCAAACGAGCCATGTGAGATACCATTTTCCTGGATGCATCCATACTCCTATCCCAGAAATGTGGTGGTGGAGTGGGCATGGGTGTTGCTTGAGGACGATTTCCATAAGGAGAAGTTCTGGGTAAACCCCACAGAGCATAGCCATTCCACATGTATGGAGCCTGCATGGAGAAAGTGGAAGACTTGTTCCAATATGAATTACCTGCAAAAGAAGAATGATGAGCAGGATACAGATTATTCCAACAGAAAGCAGAGGTGTGACCCATGCGACCACAGGTTAGACATTTAAAGCCTTTGTGTCTAAAGTTCTTTTTCCGGGCATGCTTTACACGAGTGACCTTGGGTGGGGAAACCACACCAGACACCTGCACAGGAGCAGGAGAAGTGACACCTGTTGGTCTGACAAAAGTAGTACAGGAAGTGCTAGCAGTAGAAAGAGGAACAGATGTGTCATAACCTAAACCAGATTTGTCTGAGTGGGATTTACCAATTCCCAGCAGAGAGTTAAGACTATCACTAGCTTTACCAAAGCCGACCAATTGTTTGTTGGCTGCAAACAACTCAGCTTTCACCTTTTCATGTTCCAGTACAAGAGCGCGATACCGTGTCTCCAGATTATTGTTCAGGTTTTCCAGAGAGGCAATACGTGCTTGGAAGTCCTCCTTTTCCTTCGCAAATTCTTCCTTCAACATGTTGGAGTCACCTGCAAGAGTACATATATCCTGACCAAGACTATCTACCTGTTCCTGCAAGACAGTGTTAGTTTTTTCAAGCAACTTTACTTGTTGCATGGAAAACTTATACATATCACATAATTCACTAGTAGTAGCATGAACACCAGAATCAGAAACATTAATATCATCAGTGGAGGATACAATACCTCCTGGATGCTCATCCAGGGATGCACTGAAGACCACATAGTTGGAGACAACATTTGAGGAATTTCCATCCTCATCTTCATCTGAATCATCCCACGTCACCGTGAGGTTTGCTTTGGAATTATCACCAGGTTTGCGATCCACCTTCTTGTCACATTCATTAGCAAAATGCCCATATTCACGACACTTGTAACATTGGACATCTTTACGATCAACTCGAGCTCTTCTTCCATCCACAGAAAATCTCTCAAAACCACGACTCCTAGGAGCATTTGAAGTGTTAGGAAATCGCTTTCGAGGGTCTCGATTCTGTTGATATCTCAGAATCTTCTGAAAGCTTCGTGACAGAAACGCATAGTTATCATCCACAGTCTGTTCTTCATCATCAGAAAGTTCTGTGGAAGTTTCTTTAGACGGTGTAGCCTTGAATGCCACAGACTTGTTCTTCAACGGTTCTTCCAAGGCCTGTTCCATCTCACATGTCCGTAGTTTCCCAGCAAGTGTCTCAATGGACATGTTCTTGATCACATTACTCTCAGTGATGGCATCCTTACGTGCACGAAACCGAGGAGGCAAGGCACGCAATATCTTACGTACCACTTGTGTGTCAGTATATGCATGACCAATAGCAGCACTACAGTTTATAATGTCTTGGAGACGGATAAAGAAGTCATCAAAAGTCTCAGAATTATCCATCCGTAGATTTTCAAACTGAGAAGTTAACAGTTCTAACTTGCTTTCTTTGACAGTTTCATCACCTTCATGTGTACAGATAAGTCTGTTCCATGCATCTTTAGCCTCTTCACAGCCTTGCACACGACGAAACTCACTGGCATTTAATGCCATGAAAATAGCATTGAGTGCCTTGTTGTTGTAATTTGCCAACAACTTCTGTTCAGGCGTCCACTTTTCACGTGGCGTCAGTGATGTAACAGCAGCATCATCAGTACCTGTAGTAGTAATTGGTTCTTTCCACCCTGTGACAACAGAAAGCCAAACTTCTTCTCCTAATGCTTGAAGATAAGCTCGCATCCTTACTTTCCAATGACCAAAGTCTTTTCCACTAAATTGTGGAGGAAGGCTTGAAGTAGCAAACTTGTTGGATTCCATAAAGCACTAATGATCGATAGCGTGAGCCTTTACGCTCCTTAACCAGCCCCCAGCGACTGATACCAATTGAGAAACTACAAATAGTGCTAATATACCAATTGAATATTCAACCAAACAAACAATATGCAGAAAGTAAAGAACACACAGAAGTTTTAACGTGGTAAAACCCAATAAGGGAAACGTCCACGGTTGTCCTCACGACAACAAATAATCCACTAGATGAAAAGAGATTTACAAACCTATCAACTACCTGCACTCACTGCGAGTTGATACTCCTGGTTATCTCTAACACCTTGACTTCACCAGAGCACCTTGATGTACGCACAAGACACTCGACTTCTTGATAAACCCACAAGAAGACTCGAAGCCGAAATCACAATACCACTCTTTAGAATCACAAAGTTATGAATTGAGAAAAGGGGGAAGAAAGGGAATTGAGTTCAATAGCCACAAACACTTTGAATACCAAGACCTAAACCAAAAGACCACAACTAGAAGAATAACAAACGGCTAAAGAACTGCTTCTCTCATTGAAGAGGAAGGCTATTTAAACCTAGGGTTGGAATACACCGAAAATGGGCCTGATTGGACGAAATCCATATTGGACGTACGTACGTCGAATCAACGTTCGTACATCCCCACACGGTGAAAAGTTTGCTGCCTGCTTGGACGTACGAACGTCCTAACAACGTACGTACGTCCTGACCAAAAGGAAGCTTGCTGCCTCAATGGACGTACGAACGTCCTAACTAGGTACGTACGTCCAGTACCCAAAACAAACCTGCTGACATACGAAGCGTACGTACGTCCTTAAGAGGTACGTACGTCCTGACCCAATTTATATTCGAGACACACGACGCGAAGGCAATGACACAAGACGACACGCGTACACCAAGGTTTTCTTAACAATGAACTCAAGGCGAAATAACCACGGACACTTTGTCACAAAATTGATGTCAAACCACTTAATGCCGGTTTCAAATAATGATATCTAAATTATCAATTTTTTTTTATAGGTTCAAAATGTCAAAAAGAGAATCGACGTATCTTATTGACTGGAAAGAAGCAAATAAGATTATGGAGATATTCTTCGAAGAAAAAACAAAAAGAACAAAAAGATATGAACAAAGACTAAGAAAAAAACAACCATTGGAGAGAAGATACAGATACTACATAAGACAAATCAAGCGTCAAAATAGAGAATCTCAACAACAATGGGAAGATCAACAACAATGAAATAATTTCTTTATATTATTTTGAGAAAATCATACATATTATTATGTAAGGTAGTATTTTCAATAGAAAATAGAACAACATTATCGGCTGCAATTTAAAAATATGTCATCATATTTTTGTTCAAATTATTATCATACAAAAATCTATTAAATGGTTTCTTTGAAGAAATTGATTGTTCAT
Organism: Aquilegia kansuensis; assembly: GCA_020826895.1. NCBI lineage: Eukaryota > Viridiplantae > Streptophyta > Magnoliopsida > Ranunculales > Ranunculaceae > Aquilegia > Aquilegia kansuensis. Next base: position 28,182,673 of record CM037007.1, read on the forward strand.
TTCGTCATAATATATGTGATTTTAACTATTATTATTACATCACATGATTATATTGAGTTGAATACATATTTATGTTATTCATAACATCAAACTGATGATCATTTTTTCTCTATCAAACAACGTTAAGCAATTGCTGAAGGATGGACACAGACGACAGAGAAGAGCTAATTTTTGAAGGTATTCAGAACGGATGGTATGCAGCTGACTTATACGGTTTACTTACAAGTTATTATGGACAAATAATGTATCCAAATGCTTTCTTGGAAACAATCAAAGATGAAAAAATAATGGAAATAATGAGATCAGCAATAGAAGATATACCACCAGAAAAAGAAGAGGGTACCTATACGGACGAAATGGACCTGATGAGAAAGAAGATGATATACAAAAAATTTAAAATGGATACATGGAGCTGATAAAGATATTTATTTTAATGTCTATAAGACTATAATACATCAGAAGAATTATATTTTTTTAAAGTACTATATGTTCAAATTATTAATGATAGAAGTGACATATGCATTGTGTTTATGTTAACTATGTTCTATACTTTTTTCATATTTACATGATTCAAATTTTCTTTAGACTAATGTTCAAAACATAATTACTCTGGAATATATGAGTTTTTAAATAAAGTTAAAAACAAAAATATAATGAAAACTCAAAGTATTATGATCAACCGTTGAAGATATAGAAAAAGATTAAAAAAAAAAATGTTTGATTAACCTATAAATATTGAGATCATAGACTTTCTTTTATTTAATTTCATATATATTAATTTTTATTTTCAATTGAGATCATGATAATATAAATTTAGTTCAGTTGTAAGAAAATTTTAGTTGATATTATCGTGCCGATAGGCACGGGTACAACTAGTATATATATATTAATGGTTAACGACTATGTTTCTTATCAAATTCAGGCAACAAGAAAATAATAGATTGCACCTTAATAACATAACACAACAATATAATTATCAATATATTAATGGCTACCCTATATATGTGTAACTACAAGCACTTCAGCAAAATACAATTCAGTAATTTCATTAAATCTAAGATGATGAATATGTAGTTAGTATATTTGGACTCATGATGTTCAAGAAACATGAAGGATGCAAAAGGTTTCATTAACATAAACCCCAACTAATAAAGAGTATTAAGTTCTGAACTATTCTAAAATTTACATAAAAACATTATTTAAAAGATGAAAGAGATGGAGTGAAATATGTAAAAGATAAAGCATCAACTTAGTTAACAGAATTAAAACAATGGAATGTTAAATTGGGACTTACAAAATAGAGCAACAACCCTTCTGAGTTCTACACAATTTTCATGAGAAACAAGAGAATTTATAGAATGGGAAAACTTGGATAAATGAGTACGTGGGGTTAGAGATGGAGAAAACTGATCTCCCACTATGCAACCTAGAGTGGATTTCATGGCGCGGTTATTTGCGAGGGAAAATTGTTGTGCGCGCGAGGGATTTGTTCTTCTAATTTCTACACAAAAAAAGGCACCTTTTCTGGTTGGGTGGGAGACTGGGAGGTGTAGTTTGAGGTCGTAAGGGAGATGGAGTTTGTATCGATAATTTTGCTGCTTAGTAAATAAACAGATTAGAAATGTCCACGTTTGGTTGGTGAGATTCTAATAAACCTAATTTATTCTAAACCCATATTTTGGTTGGGCTCTATTTCATACTCAGTCATTTTAAGTAAGTGTAAAAAGTACCATATAGAAGCTGCAAAAACTTTGTCAGACTGACGAAGCATTGCCGGCTTGCCGCTGGCCGAGTGCTAAACTTAACCAAATTGAAGGAAGGGGAGAAAGATTACGTACAAGGGCATGCACTGTTAGTGGGCAGAGTGAAGTGGCTAGCACAAATGAGCATAGTTGCTGGTCAGACTGATAGAGCCCGTGACAGATATAGATCCCCACCTTCTCTTGCAACTCAGATGTGCACTTCCCTGTAATAGGTGAGAGTAGGACTTTCAAGTGAGGTTAAAAATTTGGTCTTTATCGCACCATTGCTGGTCATTGGTTCTGCAGCAAATGTTTACAGTTTAGGGTTCATTCTAGTTATGTAACTTGTACAATATAATTGGTTGTACTCTAGTTCTGAGATTTAAATGAAAAATAAATGGATACAAGAATGACAATTAGCATTCCCTAGCTAGCTTGTTCCAGATCCTATCAATTGGAGAAACTGCAACTTGTGAATGTCCTCCAAATCATCATTCAGCAGCAGATTCATAAACATGGGCTACATCACAGTTAGATTCATAAATATTTTATCATTAAGAGCATTCCCAATGGTAGGTTTTAAATCACTTTTAGCAACTTTTAGTAAAAAACTCTTGCCAATAGTGGGTTTTAACACACTTTTCAAGCAAAACACTTTTATCTCCTTGGCAAATTTGCCAAGGAGTTAAAAGTGCCACATAGGATCATTTTATTAATTAAAAATTAGATTTCATCACAATGTACACTATGTTTTTTGGGAAAAGTGAAACCTTAAGTTTTAGCACTTATTTTAAAACCAACCATTGGTAACTCTAAAAGTACTATTCACGTTTAACATTAATTTTTTGCTAAAACCTTTCCCCTCTCTCCTATGTGGCACCCTTAAAACCCTTTTACTATTGGGAATGCTCTAAACCAACGATTCCAAATTTTAGATATCCAATAATAGAAAAAGTAAAGCCTAAGGATTTGATTACGTGAATTCTGGTATTAAAAGCAAAAGTAAAACAAATCATTAAAATTAAAAAAATATATATATATATCTTCAACGAGATAAAGAATTACATCACTTGGAAAATAAAATAAATGCAAGTACAGACCAACTCTATATGTACATGACACCCATGTGTTAGTCCCTTTCAGCTGCCTTGAACTGTTACATGTCACCACTAGTTCTGTACTTGTGTATGAGTCCATTCCAATTCTGCAACAATTTGTAAAGCTTGTGCTCCTTCAATTCTTTACATAAATGCAACTTCAGAGTCCAGGTTTCTACAAATACTCCTTGCAAATTTCCATCCAAGACCAAGTGAAGAATTTAATTCTCTACACAAATGCAATTTCAGAGTCCAGGTTCCTGCAAATACTCCTTGTTAATTTCCATCCAAGACCAAGTGAGGACTTTAATTCTTTGCACTGCACCATCGTAGTAACTGACTTGCCCAAGTGATCATTTATTTAAATATAAAATATATTGCAACACATTTCTAATACCCAAGAAACTTTAATTGATCCAATTCAAATAACATATTTAACAAAATAAGTACAGACAAGACTGAAGAAGAACAAAACCACAAATTTCTTAACAACTAATTTTTTTTTTTTTTTTGATGCTACAACCAACTAAATGCTGGGGGCTAGCACCGGCGCCCAATGGTACCGTCTTCACTTGGAAACTTTCAGAAAAGCAATAGGCCATGCTACATAGCCATTTGCTCCAACTTCACCAAGTGTGTCACATCCACCTTTAGGAAAGAATAGCTTAGCGTTCTTGTCATGCACATCTGTCAACAAAATCTTATAAGACCCCTCTCCTAAAGCTGTACCATGAACAATAGCTTGAGGATCCACTTCAACAACCTCACCACTACCAACCAATGTGCCACCCACAGTATATATGTCATACTGCTTGTTTAGAAATGGATGATAAGCCTGCATATAATATGCAAAAAAAGAAAAAAAATAGTACCAAAATACCAAAATATTAGAGTGTATAAAAAGTACCAAAACATTAACTCAAATAGAAAGAAAATGTACCTGATTAGAGTGTTTTGAAGAAGCTATTGGTGTCGATAAATCAATATTGCACCCTGCAAGTGATGTTCCCTAAAAGTAGGAAAAAAAATAGTTTAGTAAGGAAGATAAAAAAATATATACATATTAAAAACCACTTGAGGTTTGTGTGTCCACGCACTTGTGTTTTGAATATCATCTCCTTGATCATTTCTAGCTCTTTCCCCAATAAATCAACCTTCAAATTTGTAGTAGCGTTTTCAGCTTGCAGTACTTCATTCTTCTTCAACAAAGTCGTAGTTTTCTTCACCATAGTAATACTAATGCCTGCACCCATACCTCGCATATGCCCACTTCGATCTTTTCCAAGAACCTACATACATTGATTATTAGAAACAACTCATCATGACCTACTGAATGTCTTGATCATCTAGAAAAAAAATGTACTAAGATGTAAAATATGTCAGACCTGAGTAAGGACATCGTTTACACTCAATATGTTTGACTGGGGAGTCGAACTCTCTATCTCTCGGATTTTTTCCTGTGCAAGTTCTTATTATATTAGCAAATAGTGTTACAGATAAATGCATATTCTTATACACTTCCAACAAAAGTGAACATTTGAAACTAATGATGTTGTACTTACAACAATTTCAGGACATTGAACGGTTTTGTCTTTTTTTGTATGAGCTCGAATATACACTTCTGCCCTGCCAACCTCAAAATCTGATTTGAGGTTCCTTTCCTTTGCCTTTGTTGCATTAAATTGATAATATCAAATGAAAATGAATGAGGCAATTTCTATTAATACAACTGTAAGTTGCAAAGTAAATATTTTATTGTGTTCATTAAAGCACATGTGTCTTTTTTTTTAATATTGGTCTCGCTTTTCAATAAACCCAATCCCCCCCCCCCCCACACACACATAAAAATGTTTGATACTCACAATCGTATGACGAACAGCTGCCATTGTGCGCCTGCCTAGAGTATTTGGCTCTTTCAGTTTAGATCGATTAGCTGCATTCCTTCTACTCGCAGCCTGCATCAATCACACATTATGGAAACCAGTTTCATATATATATAACCAAATAATTAAGTCTCAGTTAGTACAGAACATTCAATCAACCAATACAAGAAAAAAAAGTCATTGATTACAATTAATGTATTTACATGCCCATTTAATGGAAAATTAAAGTTTCCTGAAATCCAGGTGAGAGGAAATGAGTACATGGCCCACAAATTCATCATAGACACATAAAGGAATAAAAATACATCAAAGAATGTTTAATGTTGTTAAAATCTTGGCAGGTGTTTGTTTTTTAAATTTTAGATTTTACTAGATCTTATGAAGGTTAAAGTATATTTGCTTCCTCATTCTTGTTAGATCTAGCTTCTATGGCTAGAAGGAATATAAATTGAACACAATATTATAAGCAAAACAAACACAAATATAATTTCTAAGGGTTAAAGTGATGTCAGTACTTCTTTACTTAATTTGCATACCTTATATGCTTCTTTGGAGGTGTAGTCCACAAACCATTGCCATTCCTCCTTGTTCACAAAAGGAGGTGGAGGTGAATTTCTCACCACTGCTACAGGCTTACCCTTAATGTATTTCTTGTGTAAATTATGTCGGTGATTTTTCCAAGCTTGGTTCACACGGTCGCGCAAGTATTCTGCAGAAACACCTTCACAATCGAAATTCTCCTAAACATAGTTTGGCATTTAGAAAAGGTGCAAGAATTAGTTAATCCAAACGTGAAACATTATTATAACAATCAAACTTGGCCATTTAAATACCTGCAGAACACCCAACATTTTTTCATAATATTCAGGATCCACCAAGTGAAAGGTTGTGTATGCAATTGGTATATACTTCCGGGTGTTCACACCTATAGCAGTCTTAAAAGCCATACTGTCTACATCAGAACCATTAGGCTGCCCCAATTCGTTTGTAGTTACCAATCTTTTCTTTCCACCTGGTAAAGCAACGGGACCTCGTGATGGTCCCCTCCTATTGGGCAATGCTGCAGATGATTCCCCTACAATAGCCAGAAAAAAAGTTTTTATGACAACATATATAACAATTGACTTTACAACCCAAATAATTACATGTGATCGAAGTAAACAAGATGTTACTACCTTCAAGAATATCATCAGATGTCTGCTCAGATTGTGGGTGGACATTTTCGAGACTAGCATTTGGATCCATAGGCCTGTGTTGATAAATCTAATAATAAGTTAACTAAACTATACTATGGTGCAGTAAAAAGATAGAAACCTTCAGAAACTTTTGTACTTATACAATATGTAACTACTACATGTAAAACATTTTCCCTAAATGCTAAGTTTATGCTATATATGAAAAATCATTTTTGTAATATAATAGTGGAATCAATTGTACAAAGGAAAGAGATGTGCTTTGATTGACAACAACCTTGAAATTGAACAAGATACCATTTCTCACAAAATTTACAGATTCATCAACAAACAAATAAAACCAATCAAAAAAATGAAACAAAGAGCATATTTTTCTTCCCAATTATGATATGCAGTATCCAAATCATGATCTTGAATGAAATTACTGAAACTTTGTGTCTAAACTTGAATAAATTGCGAAGATGTTAAATTTGAAATCATCGATGAAACACCTATTTAGAAGAGAGAATACATCAAATCAAATATATATAAACTAACAATTAATCAATTGAAGGCATAACATTAAGACTTACAAAAGACAAGTCCAATCAATTCAAGATAGTGTGTCTTTTGCATAAAGCATAAAGGGTATATATACACACTAGTGAATTTTCTAGAAGAAATGGAGGGAGTGGGAAAAGATGGAGATAAACCACCTCCCACGATGTGATAGAGAGAAGGAGAGGGTTTCATGAGATTGGCGCGTTTTGTTTGATTGTTGTATGAGATGAAATTTGTTTCGCGCTAAAATTTTGGTGAAAATATCTTATACTGTAGATAATTTTGGGGAGGAAGTTTGAATAAATCGTTGTACTGACTACTGAAACTTGTAGAGGAACTAGTGCTTCTGATCATAATTTGTTGGGTATACAAATAGGCTTGATACAAATGTGTCCAACCACCGCTTAGATTCACCAAATATATTGTTATCTTGGGTGAGAACGACATTAATTAATCTGATTTATCTAAATCAATGGGGCCGAAAATAAATTTAATATATGTTGCTTGCTCCTTTTTCCATATTTTATGTTTTTTTTCGTTTTTTTATTAGAACCTAAATTTTATTTGATTACTCAAAAAAAAAGGGTGGATAAAATTTTTAGGTTTGGAGATCTCGCACCCCATCTCATTGTAAAAATCATATTCATATTTATTTCTAAAGTCCAAAATTAATATACAAAATCAATTTCTCTAGGGTTTGTTTGATTAGAGCGGTAAATCAGTTTATCGGGGAAAATGGAGGACATGGGATGGAATTAATAAATATATGGTGCAATGACGAATTTACTGAAAATGAATTCCCCCCCCCCCTCAAAATCAAAAAGACCCTAATATTTTTACAAATATTAAAATATAATCTATTGCATAGGTTAGAGGGGGAGGCTTGCCCATTGGACTGTTGATAGAACGTACTCCTGAACATTTACCATGCTCACCACCCCTGTTGAACCAATGCTTGTGCCTGCACTTACAAATTCATCTTTAGGGTTCCGACATATATAACAACACCAAACCTTTCTTCTGATGTTGTGAACTTAATGTCAACATTCACTTTAAGATTTAATGGCCCTGGCAGAATCGAAATTGTGTATTAAATTTTTTATTTATTTTATCTAAAAAAATAATAAAAATATAAAAATAATTAACAATGAACATACATCACTTAGGGTTTGGGGCTATTTGTTGGTTGATTGCAAGACAAGAAATGGGAGAACTAAACAAAAACCCGTCAAACCAACTCGAATCCGAATTATGGAGAGGACACCCTATTCTGAACTAAAGTTTTATTTTCCAATACTAATGCACCTTAAGCTTGATAAAATTGTGAAAAAAAAATTGTTCTTTATTTCTTCCACTCATCTTGGAGAATTTTCTCAACTATTATAACATAAATATTCAAATATATCTACAAATGATGATAGTAATTTTTTGCTAAACAAAAAAATTAGAGGTTTTTTTACTTACCCCATATTTGACATGTCAATATTGAAATACCCTTCATTTGAAAAAGAATTTAGATTATACCCTTCCATCCTTTGAATTGCACGATAATAAATATGTTGATCAAAATAATTCTTGATGGGAGGTTATATATTTTCAATCTCTATTAAATCATATTATCGTAGGGCAGTTTGTAGGTTTTTACATCATTTTTTTTAATTCAAAACAAATATTATTGATAAAAATTTGAGGAATTATACAAAGTTAGAGAACAAACGTGCTACAAACTGCGCTGCAAACCCTTTTTGAATAGCAAAACCAATCCTACGAAATACATAATCATTAGAACTCGCCGTCATCACATTGCTATTCATAACTTTTTGTACCCTCCTGAGAAGTTTAACTGCTTCTGGTCCTAGAAACCCGAAAGTGTCAAAAGCAAAATGAATGAAACAATGTTGGTTCGCTGCACATGCTCTCTCGTGTTTCTGTACCTTAGCTGCAGCTACATGAATGGCTGTTTGACCTACTTCAAAATTTCCATTACCAAACCCCACCATCGGAGATACCCTTGTGATGTCAACACATGTATGTTTTTCTTCTAACCAACTGTATATCAAAACATCAGTTCGACGTAGTGTTGATCTACCTTCTGACAGGTCTGTAAGAAAATTGACTGAAGCTTCTTTGTATTCCTATTCGCCATAATACATTATACAATATATCATGCACATTATCGTGTCCGTATTCCCTAAAGAATTCTAGTAGCCCACATAAATTTTTCTCACAAATAGATACATAGTAATTTTTTTTCCAAGAATACCTATGTAAAAATATATTGTATTATTCTAAATATAGGGATATCATAGTCATTTCAAAAATCAAAATTACTTCAATCACTTTGCTTCATCAGAGATATCTATGAAATCGTTGGCAAATACTTAGTAGTTATGAACGGTTCCCTAAATAAACTCCAAAGTCCAATCCTTTGCTTTCGGAAAAAAAAAAAAAAAATCTATCTCCACTCCATATCTATCTCTGAATCTCCCTCGTCTCTCTCTCTCTCTCTCTCTCTCTCTCTCAACTCTCTGTTTTATTGATGTGTGATTAACTTCGCTAAACATTAGCTCTTCAGTTGGTGTTTGAATGTAAAAAACTGCAATTGCAAGGTAAATTGATGATATATTCAATTGTGCTTTAATTTGATTTTGATAGATCGACATTTCATGGAATTATTAGTACTATCTTCATTTGTTTTTTTGTGTCTTGAATTAATTTGAGAAGAATTACAATGTTTTTTTCTGCTGCCAGACTTGATCTGTTGATAGTTGTAATAAGCTTATCAGACAATCCCTTTAAACCCACCAAATTGATTAACTTTCTGAGATGATAATTATTTTGCCTAAATATTGAATTTCTACAACATCCATATCTGATGTTTGTGATTAGAATTTGTGTGTGTCATCTTGTTATTTCTCCCTGCTTTTCTTCTCTTCTCTTTTTTGTTTGATATTCAAAGACAAAAACCCCTTTAATCCACATGACTTTAATTGAGAGACTTGTGTATATCTTGCAGGTACAAGTAGTTGGAGCTCTTTCTTACTTTTGCTTTATTGGAACCAAATTGGTCTTGAAATCTAAGAGTAAGATCTTTTTAATAGAAATGGTTTATACTATCTAATTTTTCTTTTTTAATACTATCTAATTTTTCTTTTAGTATATATTAAAAAATTTGTCATCGACTTCTTATGAATTATTATCCAAATGAATATGTTTAGTAGATGTCCTTGTTTTCATAGGTTGATGGTTGTGAGAAACAATACTTTAGTACTGTATTTTTCTTAGAGATTTAGCTCATCTCATTGACTTAACAGGTTAATAGTTTTGAATTTTGTCTAGTTTATGAGCTGATAAATTTTCATCATTTCTTTTATATAAAAAATAAGGGGTTAGGCAGACCCCCAACCTGCATTGCCACACCCTCCCTATACCATTACTATATTGGAGAAAGTCCCATCTAATGGTGGTCTGAACAATAAAACTTATTTGCCATTAATATGGGTTCTCTCTAGATGTCTAGCTACTAACTTGGGCAATTGAACTGTTGGAATCTGACTTTTTTTTTTATATGCTTTAAATGATTTGATGTGATATTATTTGGGAATAGTGGCTGCATGCGTTATTGTAATAGTTATTAATCATTTCTGGATTTTAACATCTTTTTCATGAGTGTGCATTATGCTTAATCATTGTTTCCTATATCTACGAGCATTTAGATTTATCGCTTTGTTAATTCATTAAATTCGTCGATGACAACACAGTTTGATTCCTAAGTCCTAACCGTAAGCTTCCAATTTATGTCATATTTTTATGTATAGGATTGGTTTTAAGAAAACATTCATCTGTAGATTGAATATAATTAAAATGTAATTGACTTCTCGACCTGACATTGCGTTTGCTATACGTTTTTCTAGATTTGTCAATACTTGAATTGGTCAGAATGGTTGAACAAACAATAACTGAAAGGGATTGGATTAATCTAAGGTTTCCAGATCCACGTTTTATCGATGTCGTGAAAACTTTTGTAAAGTTTGTAGAAGATCACTTTCCTAATAGGGATACCACCCAATGTCCATGCAACTTGTGCAAAAACCAAAGGATTCCAATTCCTTATGAAGACGTAAAGATAGATTTGTATAAAAATGGATTCAACCCAACTTATAAGATCTGGTACCTGCATGGTGAGAGCAAGCCAAGTGAGCAAACTGATTTCGTACAAGGGTTTGAAAATGAGGAGGAAGATATATTTGTTGATGACTTTGATGAGGTTCTTTTAAATTCAATGGCCCAAGACCCTAGTGGTAACCCAGATGCGTTTGCCCAAGATAAATCAAACCCAATTCCCCAAGGTGAAGAGCAACTTACTGAAGATGCGCAAATGAAGTACAATAATCTGCCACATTATTTGGAAGCATTGTACCCTGGATGTGAACATAGCTTGCTGAATTTCACCAGGAGGTTGTTAAACCTAAAGGTGAGCAATGGATGGAGCAGCCAGAGTTTTACCGAGCTACTTCAATTATGGAAGGAAATGTTACCTTCCGATAATAAGGTACCCAAAAACACTCATTATGCTGTGAAAACCATAAAAGATGTGAAACTTGGCTATACGAAGATTCATGCTTGCCGGAATGATTGTATCTTGTATTGGGGAAAACACTCTTCCAAGAGCAAGTGTCCAAAGTGTGATGCACCTAGGTTCAGGCCAGTTGGAATAGGAAGTAAGATAGGGGCTCGGGTTCCAGTTAAGGTCTTGAGATATTCCCATTAACACCAAGACTACAAAGAATGTACAGTGTGCCTTGGCTAGCAAAGGAGATGACTTGGCATTCAAATGGAAGATCACCACCTGGAAAAATGAAGCACCCCGTAGACTCTAGTACCTGGAAGTCCTTGGATAAAAGATACAAAGATTTTTCAGGTGATCCTCGTAACGTTCGATTAGGACTAGCCACAGATGGGTTTAACCCCTTTAGCATGTTTAGCACGTCATACAGCTGCTGGCCGGTTATGTGTGTACCGTATAATCTTCCACCAAATCTCTGCATGAAACCACAATTCACAATGCTCACACTTCTCATTGAAGGGCCAAGACAACCAGGGAAGGATATTGACGTATATTTGCAACCATTGGTTGCAGAGTTACAAGAGCTTTGGAAGAAAGGGGTTCCGACATATGATGCCTTTAACAAAGCTGACTTTAACATGCGTTCTATGTTGTTGTGGTGCATACACGACTTTCCAGCCTATGGAAATGTTTCTGGTTGTAGGACCAAGGTAATTTGGTTGCCCTTGTTGTGGTCCAAAGACTGATTCTTTTTGGCTTCGCTATGGGAGGAAACATGTGTACATGGGTTCGAGGAGGTGGTTACCACATACAGATGCTAGTAGAAGAGACACAAGTGTTGCCACTTTTAATAAAAAAGAGGAGCTTCGAGGACAACCATTACGTTTGGATGGGGCAGAAGTTGAAAACATGACTGCAGGTATAAATGTTCAATGGGGCAAAAAAAAGAAAATAAAAAAGAAGGATCTAGAAGAAGATGAAAATGAAAATGATGAACATACACCAGATGGCTTCTATAAACAATCAATTTTCTTTACTCTTGACTACTGGAAGCATATCCCTGTACGTCATAATTTGGATGTTATGCATATCGAGAAAAATGTCTGTGAAATCTTAATGGCATTGATGTTAAATACCAAAGGGAAAACCAAAGATGATGCTAATGCACGAAGGGATTTGAAGAGGCTAAAAATCAAGAAACGTTTATGGTTGAAACAACTGAATGGAAAAGAAATTCAAAGGCCAGGTCGTTTTTGGTTTAAGAAAGAAGAAAAAAAAGTTATTTCTTGAGACTTTACGTAACTTGCGTGTTCCTTTTGGATTTAGCAGTAACTGGAGGAGTATTGTCACAGAAGATTTTATGGACTTGAAGAATATGAAATCTCATGATTACCACATTTTGATGCAGTATCTGCTGCCTATGTTGATCCAGCATGCATTTCGGGATAGGAAGGAAGTTCGCCCTATAATAAGAAGTTTCTCCTTATTTTTTAGTGCGTTATGTTCAAAAGTTATTGATGTCGACTCACTTTGTGCGTTAGAAAGGGGCATGGTAAAAACATTATGCGAACTTGAGAAGGTTTTCCCTCCCTCAGTATTTGTTGTGATGATGCATTTGCCAATTCATTTAGCTTATGAGGCTCGATTATGTGGACCTGTGTTCTATCGTTGGATGTATCCATTTGAGAGGTATTATTGAATGTATATGTTTTTTATATTGTAACTTTTTGATTTGTTCAATATATGCTGAATTGTTGTAAATGTTGTAGTTTATGAAGATTTTCAAGGGATATGTTACCAATAAAGCTCGACCTGAAGGTTGTATAGCAGAAAGATACCTTGAACAAGAAGCCATGATATATTGCAATGGATATAAAAGTTGTAAAACAAACCTAACGGAAAAATTAGAGGTGATAACAAATGATTCTGGTCCAGATGCTACCCAGCCTTTAGATGATATTGATGACACTGAAAACATTGGTGACGTTGGACCAGTTGGCATAGGGCAGACTTTTGTCATGCATGGTAACGAATATGAGCAGGCCCGTAATTGGGTACTCAAGTGTCATCCGGAGCATGAGTGTGGCAAACGTAAATATATATTCAATTCTACATATATACATATGACTGTAGATTATGGTAAAGTAAAGTAATAATTTTTGGTGTTGCAGGCGATACATAAAATTCTTAGATGACCGTAAAGCAGCTGCAGGAAAGAAATCAGGATATTACAAGGTACCTTTTGAAGAAGAGTTCATACCTTGGCTGAAGCAACAGGTATTAAATTAACTATCTTTGATATGGTGTGTGTGTGTATAAGCTTACCAATACTATATTTTTTTTCACAATTACTTTGTCTTTTCAGCGGGAGATCATTGAATCTACTGATGTACACTTCCTAGATATTATTAGAGGCCCAATATCTATTGCTACTCGGTATAATATGTATTGCATCAATGGATTTCTCTATGTCACCAAGGATTACGAACGAAATAGAAGATACCAGAACAGCGGGGTAAGCACAAGCTGCTTGACCACATATCGATCAAGTCTTACAGACAAGTTTTCAATAAATGAACCTACAATATATTATGGTGTTCTTAATGAAATCATTCAATTAGAGTACAGAGAAGGGTACAAGCCAGTATTGTTTAAGTGTGACTGGGTTAAAGTGACACATCATGGTGTTAGGTGGGATGAGGAGGCTAACTTAAGATTGGTTAATTTATCCAACTTAATTCGCTCTGATCGTTTAGGAGATGAACCATTTATTCTTGCTCAACATGCTAACCAAGTGTTCTACTCTAAAGATCCAAAGGACCCTGAATGGCATGTGGTTTTGGAGGTTCCACCAAAGGTTTACTTTGATGATAAAACTTGTCTCTTGCGTAGTGAATCTGTTATAATAGACTCTGAGGTAGGACCTGGAAATGTTGAGCATGACATTGATGATGATTTGATCTTTAATGAACATGAGGAATTTGAGGTGGTAGTTGAGAAGACTAAGAAACGGAAACGCACCAGGAAGAGTTAGATATCTATCTGTAGGCGACTTTATGTAATTTATTTTTTTCTTTTAAGATTTTTATGTATGAGGATTTAATTGTTTGTCAAGAATTGGTTGTTTTGTAGATAGTTGGTTGGCTTTCTTGGATATATGTCTATTTGATTATGAGATATTCTTATTTGTAGTGAACCTTTTTTAACTCCGCCAATGCAAAAGAATTGCTTTTATATTGCCGGTCCCAAGCCCGGGTAAAGGAGGAGGGGAAAAGGAAAATTCGCCAATGTTATCATCAGGTATCTCATACCTTTTATCATTCAGTACATTATTTTTTTCTTGTTATATTTACAGATCGCATTGATCAAACATTACCAATACACACCTGAGGAGTCAATTGCAAAGAACTTCACCAAAAATAATCTGATTTGCTGCATGTCTCATAATTCGGAATTCATTTACAGGTTAGTTGGATTTTCTCTTTCCCAAAGTTTTTAAACATAGATGATTGTAATTTCTTATGGCCATCTAGTTAATAGTTGTTCAACTGTTTGAACTCTATTTAGGAGATCACAAACATCATTTGAAAAATCTGCCAGGTCAATCTATATAAACATGTATGTTCTATCTAGCTTACTATTTACAACTTTAGTTTGGGGTGTCTACTCTAATTAATGGTATTGTTGTTTCTTTGTTTGTAGGTAATAGGGCAAGTATTGTATAAGCAATCCTTGAAGATGGACAAACTTGTAGTAAACTGGAAACAAGGCTAGTTACACTGTTTCACTCCCATTCTATAGAAAATTGTAAGTACAAAAACTTTTAAGGGTTAATTCGTTTTCTTGCAGAGAAAGATACCGAATGTAATTTGGTTGGGAATAAATGCAAGTGGTTTCATTTAATTTGGTGTCTCTGATTTTATTGCAAATATTATTTTGGTTTGAATATGGTTGAAGTAGACTACAGGTTTTCTTTGATCAACATAGACCGATAATGTTAAGTGAGAATCTCCTGTAAGACATATAAAACTTTGTTTAATATGATGTTGATTAGCTTTTTACATGAATTTTCAATTTTAAGGATTATCGGTGCTTTGCCATTTGATTGTTTTGGGACATTTTATTTATACTTTTTCTTGGAAACTACAAAGTGGAACATGGTTGATTAGATTAATTGATACTAGTCCTATGACCAAGGAGAGCTTGATAGCTAACTTACATAATCATAAGAAGGCAGAATGGCACTACAACCAAGTGTCTGCATCTTTTTTATTTTACAACTTGTTCTTCATATTATTGCATATAGTGAAGTCTAAGTCTGATTATTAGTACTGTTCTGACCTTAGCATTGCTTGGTATGCAGAAACTTCATTGTGGAAAGAAGTCATCACTCTTGTTGGTGGTCTATTTGTGGTTTCCATCAGCAATTTAGCCCAAGTTTTTCAACTTCGGCTCTATGGAGCCAGAAAATCTACAGTGGAAAAGTGGAAAATTTTATTGTGGCAGTGTCTGAAAATGAATGCTTCTTGCATCCAAATTTGGATGCGTCTGAGGTATTAGGTAAGGACCTTTTTTTCCTCCCTTAAAGAGAATATTGATTTATATCTCATCTGTACTAGTATACCAACATTAAATAGATAAATGGGTGTATGAGTTTCATTGCTGTTATCTGTATTGAAACTCATGAGGAAACTTGTCCATTCAATAATGGTTGCCAATGAATAAGTAGTTACTTTCGTAGAAATAAATAGTTTCGCTAGCACTTTCAATTTAATTTACTATATCTTATAAACAGTTACAGAGTTTGTGCAAACAATTATCGAAATCATCAAGGATGGAGTTGTTGTCCTGGGAATATAAAGACTTAATGAGACCTTGGTGTCTGGATAAGGTAACTCCCCAATTATCTGAAAAAGTTACATGATGTGAATGAAGATGTCTAGATACATGTTACTAATTACGATTGCGTTGATATTATTATTTTAATTATCAATTTGCGTTCACAGGGAACAATGAAATTCAAATGCCACCGCCAATCCCATATATCTCTCTGTATGTTTTGTTCTTCAATTCCCTCCTTTCATGTGTTTATAGTTAAAGTGGTACATACTACAAACCACTTTGAATTCAATTGACGTATATTTTTTCTTTCAACACAGGAATATATGTGGGAGCAGTTCTTTTTCAGGATTCCGAAGTCTGCAATGATATTCATCTACGAAGTTTTGTTCCATTGTCAACTCTGGAGATTCCTTAATCCTTCAACTCCCTTCATCTCCCAGGTTCGAATTATTTACAAGCCAATACTTTCATAAGTGTTAGTGATGATCCTGACATTCCTTTCTCTTAATAATCCATTTAATGTAGCACATAATCTGGTTCTAAACAAATCTTTCTGTAACCCTGTTGTGTGTTTGTTTTGATTAAGATGTATTATAGTAATTGGGTCGGGTGATCTGTGGTTGCAGGTGCCAATGAAGAGGAGCTAAAAATATTAGATAAAATTACAACACTTCAGATGCTGGTTTCTCCTTTTGATAAGGTACATCAGTTGGAATCATAAGCTTCATCAATTTTCGCCTAAATTTTCTGTGTATAGGAAATATGTTCCATTCCAATTTAGAAAATAAAATGTATATTATTGTATTGTTGCACACACACAACTTTAGTACTTCAAGAACAGATTGAGGTAGCGATTAGTTCTGATATTCATTTTCATTTTTATCCTATAAATTTCAAGTATGTGTTGAATTAAGCACAATAATGTGTTTCAGATGTTGAACGTTTCTTATAACGCCGTCACACCACTTCATTCATAGGTCAACAAGCTTCAACATACCTCTACTAATTTGGGATAGTTAGAATGGAGCTTGATAGTCCCTTCTCCATGCTTCCTAGTATAAGGTTGTTTGACCCGATCAGAAGGTTTATTAAGACTCCTACATGTTTACGTACCTGTTTATTAGAGGGTTTAGTTAGTCTTGCATATATGTTGTTAACTTTGTTATTTTTCTGTAAATTTTCTGGCAGAGCTATGTTTTGATGCATTATGAGTCGCTAAGCTACAGTCAATTTTGTGTAAATAGTTATTTAATATGGTAGTAGTTATACATACTGTATAAGGTGGTTCATTTATTATCATCATGTAAATAAATGGTATGATATCTCAAATTTTAAATGGGTGATACGATTTTTTAAATTATGTGTATAATTTGCAGGTGGTTTATTTTTAAATAATTATTATTTTTTTTTATTTTTTAATATCAATTGCAACTATTAAAAGTGGTCACCAATGTAATGAAATAGTGATCATTGGCGACAATTTTGTGTTGCAAGGAAAGCAAACATTTTTTCCAACAATCTATGGATGTCACAAAACACAAAGTTCCGACAGTTTTAAACTGATCTGAAAGTAGTCAAATTTACCAACGCTTTTAAAGACAATCAATAGTGGTCGCAAAAACAGGTTAATACCAACGATTTCAAATTGTCCCATAAGTTGTCACACTTACTAATGGTTCTTATGACAGTTAATAATTGTCACAAAATTTATAACTAATGACAGTTCACAATTGATGCATGGACAGTTGGACTTGCCGACAATTATTGATCGTCGGAAATTTCAACAACAATTATGTGTCGAAATACTGTCGCAGAAAGTTATTATTGCAGACGGGTTTTAGTAACAGTTTGATGTTGACACAAAATATTTGTGACCCCACTTTTAGCGACACATGTTTTCAACGGTTATAACCGTCGACAAATCTATTTGGCGACCATTTCGAACGGTCAAGGTTTCCTGAATTTCTTGTTGTGTCTGTTGGCCAAGGTAAAACATGCCCATGCTAATACTTAAAAGTTGGGTCTCTCCTGGTAGAAGATGAACTTTTGGGAACCCCCAGTACTATGTGTATGTGGATCTGAGGAAGTCTGTATCTTTTTGGAACTCTTTGATGGATATGCCTATAAGTACATGGTGACCTGGAATTCTATGATATCTGTTTTTACTCGCGGGGTAGTAGTTTTCTGAAAAACATTGGTGGGTAAGATAAACCTGACGAGGAGGAGAAGAAAATATGAGGATCTAAGTGCCAGTCACGGAAATGCGATCACAACTCGAAATGGAAAATCAAAGTGCTAAGGAAGTTGGCTTACCGTAGAATTCGATTTTCTTGATAACGGTATGTCTCACTACCACAAGGCTTATTTTGAAGCATTTTGAAGCTTGCTGGGAGACAAATGGCTGAGATAAGATAAGATAACTGAAGCTAGGACACGATCTTTTTTCTTGATGAAGGTGCAATTCACTTTAAGAAGCTCCTACAGTACGAAGTGGTGTGAGTTCCAGTTCTATCTATGTCGTTGTGATGGCAGTGGTGCTTGCTGCACCTTTCCTAATACTGTATCTTCTTTCTTTCCTGCAAACATTTTCGAAGGCTCTTGATTTTGCTGGTGTATATGCCAACTGCTTCCTCTTTGGAATATTACCTTCAGCAATGGCGTGGATCCATCGCTCGAATAGAAAATTCAGGTTTATCATAAAATTATTGTATATAACATTGCTCCAATAGAAAATTCAGATATGTAAAGATGATCTTGTATTCTTTCAGGTTCAAACTATACCTACAATAGTACACTACACATGTAATGCTACCAATAATGTCTTCGCAGTAATTTTTGTAGAATATACTATTACATTAGAGTATGTATTAGACAGATAACCTTTCTGAAGGAATTCCTATTGCTTCCCAAAACTTCACAACGAAACTGCTCCGAACTCGATCTCCCTTTTGCCCTATTCCCTAATGAACTCCAGAAGAAACGTTCATGCCTAATTCAGAATGAAATGTTGTAACAACTAATGACCCCCTGTGACACCTTGCAGTCTTGCACAGATGTTGGACACTTTTGGAGTTGTAATAATGTTTGAAATATCTTCCCTTTTACGCGTTAAAGCAACACTGGAAAGAACAGAAAAGAATAGGTGTGTCTGCATTTTACCTCTCAAATCTAGCTGCCCACTCTGTTTTTGTGTTTTCAAGCCCTTATTGGTATGTTCAGTGCAAGTTTCTGACAATTCTGTGTAGTTTTGGGCAGTGTTTGTTTACTAAAAATGAATTTGGTATGTTCTGTACCCATAGTTTGGGGCAACTTGACCTTTGATCGAAAATATTATAAAGATGATTTTCTATGGGTAATCACATCCCAAGAGTTGGAGCGCCTCTAGAGATGATGTGATTAATGAATGCTTTGCATGTTAATTAGCTGAAGATACTCCTAGGCTCCTAGCGAGTGACAATGTTGCAGACTGGCGTTTTGCAATTCATATTCCGATATAGTGACGCCGGACATATCTGCCTGCTAGGCTTATCTTAAACAAGCAAGACATTTTCTATCAGAATAAAACACATCTAAACTTAATGTTAACTTGCAGGTCACATGCTCCTGAAGATGTCAATCTCCTGCCAGGCTGGAATATTGTTCTTCTGCTACATACTCTGTCAATTGTCATATATGTTACATTGGCAATCTGGATTAATTTCTTGATAGAAATCATAGAATAGATAAAATTGGGTAACCTCTCTACACTCTAGATTGTAGCTGAATATGGACTTATCTTTGCTATCTTAATTTATAGTTGGCTATTTTCTTGTTTGGGGCTTGTTTTAGTTTACATGCTTATTATGAAGTTCAGCAATTCATAATGATCATGCTTGTACCATTTTGATAATGATCAAAATCATCATTGGGCAATAATGCATACATATATGTTGATTCTTTCTTTTTTAGGTTTCATAAAAGCAAGGGCGAATTTGAGATTACCCATTGGTTTTAATTGTCAATTTAAGATTGCCCACTGCTTTGAATAAAATTTAAGATTACCCACTACTTTCAACTTTCAGGTGGTCAAACCACCATTGACTCGGTCATTTATTAAATATTCCAAAAATACCCTCATTGAACCACGTCGGATTAACACATTGGAGAGAGAATTGAACACCTGTGATCTTGTTTAAATGACCATTCATTGTGTTCTCTTAATAAAAGTTCAAAATTTGTTGAGGTTTGTTAGTATTCATTGCCAATTTAGTTGTTTTTGCTTGAGTTTGTTTTTAGGACTTGAAAAATTGAACTTGAATTTGTTTTGCAACAATGATGATGAGATTGGAAAAAATTTGAGGGTACACTAATTGGAGTTGATGGTTGTCGTTTGAAAGGGAAATATGGGGGGACAGTTCTCACTATGATTGCCCTAGATGGTAACAATGGTTTACTTCCATTAAAATGTTAGAGCACAGAAGATCAGAAAAAATTAAGAAGATTATAAGAAATTAAGAGTTAGAGAACATTTACCTTCATCTTTGATAACCGCCTTTAGAAATTGTGAGCAGATTTGGGGATCTAGGGTTTTGTTTTCAGCTTTAAATTTAGGGAAGACAAAGTTTAACCGTCAAATAATTGTGTCCCTTAGATTGTCCTCGATTCGACCATATCTAATCTTTAAACAATCAGATCTTAAACCTGTTATACGATTACATATCATTGACCCGCCAACGTGGTATCTACCTGCCAGGAAGTTAAAAAAAGAAAAAAGGTAATTCTAAATTTTGTTCAAAGCAGTGGGCAATCTCAAATTGGCAATTAAAACTAGTGGGCAATCTCAAATTCGCCCTAAAAGCAAGGTATAATCCACCAGGAAAAATGGTCCTTTTGCAAAACAAATATCTTTTGACCAGCAGGTTAGCAGGTAGATGGGGTTTACAGTGTATTTTCACATAATCATACATTCTTTTTCTACCGCCAGAAGTGTTTGCTCACCCTAACAATTTGAGGAGATTTTTCAAGGCAACTATTGAAATCTGGAACACTACAGATGCTTTATGACCATCTCAAATTCCTTCTCTACACGGCCTGACTGGATCACTTGGGGTCAATCATAAATCCACTGTGCTGAACCATATCATAACAAGAAATTGTTGTTGTGCGCAGCGGAAGCTTATGCACCAATATCCAAGATTGAAATAGTGTGTGAATCAAACAAAGCAAAACAAAACAAAAACAAAACACAAGATTTACGTGGTTCGGCTAATATTGCCTACGTCCACGGACAAAACAACAATCTTCCAAATAGAGACGATTATACAAGCCCTCACGAAGAAACCAAAGTGTTCTTCCTCACAAGAGTTCTCTCAACTCACCAATGGCTTCTCACAATCTCTCTCACATGAAGATTAGGTTTTCCAACCTTCTCAATTGGCTTTATACCATAGCCATACAAAACACACACGAAATGGGCTTAAACAGGCCCATATCAGCAAAACAAAGGAGGACGTACGTACGTCGAAATCACGTACGTACGTTGCAGCACGTTATCGTCATCTGGCATACGGGACGTACGAACGCCTTAAAGCCGTTCGTACGTTCCTGAACAAAAAACTTCCCCTTCGTCCAAAAAATCCAACAATTCTCCACCTCGGCGAAGATTCAATAAATCTAAGCCGACACCAAGTCCCAAACTCCCACACATGTCCCGAAGGACCACAACGGTTGCACCACCTCATGGTTGCCTACGTACCCTTCTTCTAAGGGATCAAACCATCGTAGTTCTTCCAATGGCATCTATACGATGCCCACCATACCCCGAAGGGTCAAATTCCCACAAGGGGCCAAATCAAAACAAATGCCCACCAATGCCCGTAGAGGGCCAACAACCATCATTCAAAACAATGGGGTCCAAACTACCAAATACTATCTCCACTTTATGACCATAACCGACTGAAGATGAGTATGAACCAACACCCCGAAACCTACAAAGGTCTCCAAACAACGGCTTCACAGCTACAATTGACTCATGGGCTTGAGCCATCAAACAAACATCTGTGGCTAGCAAACTAACACCAGCTGTGTTACCAGACAAACTTTCATAAGGAGCGGCATCAATCTCCACCTGCTGAGATATCTCTTCCAACTTCAAACTATCATTCAAACAAGGATGCCCAAAACAAACTTTACGTACCTTACCACCATTCAACAAGCCATGTTTGCCGGTACGCCTACCAAAGCCACAATCAACCAAACAATCTGACAAACTGGGAGGAGTCAAACAATCCACCAAATGTGAAGAAGAATCTCCACCACAACCAACAACACTACCATTCAGATAGTACAAATTTCGTTGCCTTGTCCCTCTCATAACAACCAAAGCACCAGTAACAACCTTTAGAGCCCCATTTTGCAGAACAATCTTCATACCTTCAGACTCTAAAGTTCCAAGAGAGATAAGATTCACTTCCAACTCCGGAACATACCGGACACCAACTAATTCTTTAACTGTACCATTCTCCAACTTCAACTTGATAGTTCCCACACCAAGTGTTTTCATGTGACGACCATCACCTAACACAACATCATCACAGTCTAGCTTTTGAAAACTAGCAAACAAATCTCTATTGTGACACAAATGGTGAAAACTTGCAGAATCCATAATCCACCCTTGAGTGGAGCAATCAACCATAACAGCCAAAGAATAATTTGAATCATCATCACTAACATCAGCATGTGCAACATTTACCTTATTATCTTTGGAAGACACAGAATCTTCCTTCTTTGACAACTCGGGACAATCAACCTTCCAATGGCCTTTTCCATGACAAAAGGCACACTCATCCTTTGCTAGAGGTCTACCTCTAGACTTTGATCGAGATCTTCCTCCGCTACCAGTAGTACGATCATTGGATCGTCCCCTTACCATCAAAGCCTCGGACGTTGAACCTGAACCCCTATGGACTTCTTTGTCCTTGCGCCTGCATTCATAGTTCAGTAACGACGTTGCTACATCAGCATACTTAACACATTCTTTCCCCGTCAACAAAGTAGTGGACAAATGGTCATATTCATCGGGGAGAGAATTCAAAAGACATAAAGACTTGTCATTATCACTGACAACCTCATCCAAGTTCAATAGGTCAGCAATAAGCCTATTGAATTCATCAAGATGTTCGGACAAAGAAATACCAGGTCTCATATCGATGCGGAAGATCCTCTTCTTCAGAAACAGCTTGGTTTCTAAACTTTTCTTCATATACATATCAGCCAATTTCTTCCACAACTCCTTAGCAGACGTTTCTTTCATCACCGAGTATTTCTGGTCCTTTTCCAAACAAAGGCGAATCACGCCACAAACTTGCCTATTCAACTTCAACCAATCATCTTCTTTCATCTTTTCGGGTTTTTCACCCAAAGCATCTTCCAAACCTTGCTGAGCAAGCAAATCCAGAACTTCGCACTGCCACATGCCGAAGTTGTTTCTACCATTAAATTTCTCGATGTCAAAGTTCAAAGATGACACTCTTCCATTCTTACTCGAAGATGGGTCTGACATTACTAATCACTTTCACACACTAAACAATCACCAAACGAAGGTAAACAAATCTGAAAATTCAGACAGGAATTTCAACAAACACCTTCTTGACAACCCACGGATACAAGATAGAACTTTTGCCTTAAACCACAAATAAGAAACCTGCAGAATTTCTTCAAACACCTTCAAGGCTCTCAAGATCTAGCCTGCAGCTCTGATACCACTTGTTGTGCGCAGCGGAAGCTTATGCACCAATATCCAAGATTGAAATAGTGTGTGAATCAAACAAAGCAAAACAAAACAAAAACAAAACACAAGATTTACGTGATTCGGCTAATATTGCCTACGTCCACAGACAAAACAACAATCTTCCAAATAGAGACGATTATACAAGCCCTCACGAAGAAACCAAAGTGTTCTTCCTCACAAGAGTTCTCTCAACTCACCAATGGCTTCTCACAATCTCTCTCACATGAAGATTAGGTTTTCCAACCTTCTCAATTGGCTTTATACCATAGCCATACAAAACACACACGAAATGGGCTTAAACAGGCCCATATCAGCAAAACAAAGGAGGACGTACGTACGTCGAAATCACGTACGTACGTTGCAGCACGTTATCGTCATCTGGCATACGGGACGTACGAACGCCTTAAAGCCGTTCGTACGTTCCTGAACAAAAAACTTCCCCTTCGTCCAAAAAATCCAACAATTGTCCCATGCTAATTTTATTATATTTTAAGGAATTGATTATTGATGTGTATGGTCATCACTTGATGCAGTCACAGATTGATGATTTACATTTATGAATTAATATCAATTATTTGTCATTAATAAATAATATCACATATCGCAACATCTATTTTGAAATCACTACCATTGGGTGTTCGTTGCTACATATGGATTTCTGTGTGTTGCACACAGGTTGTTGGCCTGGATGCTTGTTATTTGCGCTGCCCTCACTAAACCCACCCCCAAGAAGAAACCTGGAAGCGAAGCTGTAGTCCGTAAACAATCTCAATCTAGCAAATGACCCACGGGCGACCATATTCGGATGTTGAACTTTTTTTTTTTATTATTTTTATAACGGAGACCTGACATAGCGTCAGGCATCACTGATTTTATTAAAACAATTAAACAAATTACAAACTGAGTCTTCAGACAATAAAAGAAATTCCGATGAACCAGAATTCCAAACATCAGCAACTACCTTGTGGGCCACACTATTTCCTGATCTCTACATTGAACTAAAAGAACGGAACATTAAGTTTAAATTAAAGATTATATCCATGCATTGCATATGTAAACATTCAAGTTTCAACAATTTACTCCTATCAAGAACAAATCTTGGTACAATGCAATATGCAAATCAAGTCTGCTTTTGCAACGCACAAAACGTTGCTAATAGGTATTAGCCACTAGACATTGTGCAACACTTGAGCAACGTTCGTTTTTCGTTGCAATTGACTCTTTTGCAACGCTTGTCTAAGTAATTGCAACGTATATAAACGTTGCAAAACTTCGTTTCTGTTGTAGTGTCTCCACCTAGGGATGTTAACGGGTTGGTTCAGGGCCGGGTACTCCTATCTCCATCCCCATTTAGTTTTTAGTCCCCATCCCTGTCTGTTTCCCCACTTGAGACTATTCGGGGAACCCTGTTCCCGCCTCCAATGGGGATCAGTTATCCTGGGGGCTCCATTTTTAGTTTTAAGTAATAAAAAATATCACAATAATAATGACCATTCATAAATTTAAATTGTCATAATAATATCTCGAATTACAAATTCAACTTAAAAACTTCAACTAAATTTAACCCAAACAAAATACAAGCTTAAAGTCTTGAACACACTTCATTAAATTTATAGTAAGCCCATAATTTATTGTGTAAATTAGCTAATTTTTAAATCAAGTATATAATTGGGCCGGGTCTGGGTTAGGAGACCATAATATCCGTCCCCGCTCCAAAACCTACTCGGGTTTCAAAATGACCTCCAACCCCACCCGATTCTCATATATACCCCCTCCATATCCGCCCCATTCGGGTCGGTTCTTATAGCGACCCTACCTATATAACCACCGATACTGTCCCCACTTAGCCACTGCGGTCGTCCGATAGTGTGGGGTTTTATAGGCAACAACCTGCTTCCTAGGAGGTTACCCATCCTGAGACTACTCCCACCTGAGCACGCTTAACTCCGAAGTTCTTTCGAACTCTGGAGCCAAGTGAGCCCAAAACGCCTCGGTGATAAGTATATGACGGATCTATACCTATATTCCAATGTCAGGACATCCCCCTCTTAGGTGTCATAGAACCCACCTCCTCGGCAAACCACTTGTCGACCCAGGGTGTTACAATCCCACCACCTTAGAGGAGAGCCGTCCTCGACTCTAGAATATATATCCCCAGATCTCCGATGTTCCCTGCCCCTCGCGAGACGAGTACCCATCGCAACAGTTACCCCTTCCTGGACTAGGCGCCTTTCCAGCATACTCTCCTACCCTCGACAAGTGAACCATCGTTGGCTCTGAAACCATTTGTAGCAACCCGACTTATATTTCCACCGATACTGTCCCCACTTAGCTATTGCGGTCGTCCGACAGTGTGGGGTTTTATGGGTAGCAACCTGCTTCCCAGGAGGCCACCCATCCTGAGACTACTCCCACCCGAGCACGCTTAACTCCGGAGTTCTTTCGAACTCTGGAATCAAGTGAGCCCAAAAGGCCTCGGTGATAATATATGACAGATCTATACCTATATTCCAATGTCAGGACATCCCCCTCTTAAGTGTCGTATGACCCACCCCCTCGGCAAACCACCTGCCAACCCGGGGTGTTACAGTTCTCCGTGGGGATCCGCCTCCATAGTTTTTTTTTTTTTACATCCCTATCTCCACGCCCTTACAAGCCTTACATGCAAAACACTTACACTTGCTCTTCTGAATTAGCTCAACTACCTTCTCCCAATGCTCCTTGCATAAGGTTTCTCCCACAGATGTAACCATGATCTCTGGGGTTTTCTCCTCCTCTTCCTGCTCAATCTTCACACTCTTCGTCTTCTCTAAGGTTCGGGCCGCCATGGTTATTTCCTCCTCTCTCAAGCTTTTTTAAAGTAATGAACCAAGCTCTGTGCTCGAAGAAATCATTATGGCTCTGATGGATTGTGTTGTTTTTTGCTTCGCGCTACAACTTCCATAACCACTTTTAAACAACAAAGTCAATCTTTCTCAATTTTTGACGCTCTGTATTCCTTCAGCACCTGGGCTCTTCTGTTCACTGATGCTATGTTTTCTTTTCAGCCCAATGAGCCTTTGTACCAGGGTCCATGCCAAACCCCCTCAAAAAAAATTAAAAAAAAAAATCAAAGTTGGGCCAATTTCTAATCCCCACCAATAAAATTTCTAATCACCATGTTTAACACTATATTTTTTCTTAATCGCCACCAATAAAATTTCTAATCACCACCAAAGACAAAAAAAATAAATAAAAAAAATAAAAAAAATAATAGATATAAAACAAAAATAAATAAATTCCTAATCGCAATACTATATGTAATTTTATGTTCAAAACTCGCAAGAGATTTAAAGCGTAAAAAACTATAACTTGTATAACACTGTGTGATTCTTTACTTGGGCAATACACAAATTTATTGGAAAAATATGCTCAAAATGTCATACGTGTTTTTTCAAATTTGTCTTACATGTTTGTACGATTTCTCTTATAAAAATGCACATAATATTATGCGATTCTTAACTTTATTCACACAAAATTTACTGGAAAGTATACTCAAAATGTTATACGAGTTATTTCAAATTTGTTCCACAAGTTTGTGCGAGTTCCCTCACAAAATGCTCACAACATCGTGCGATTCTGGTGGTGAATAGTAATTTGTTTGGTGGAGTTTTTGGATGTTTTGATGGTGGTGACTAGGAAAAAACATGGTGTTAAAGCAGTAGTAGTTTGAAAGAGGTGAAAGGCCCAATTTGAGATCCAACCGGGCAACCACTATAAAATCAAGGCCCTCACCATGTAAATGGGCGGAGTTGAAAGTCTAAGAAACATAAAAAAGTCTAATTTCAAGCCAAAACTAAACATGCCTGAGCACACAATTACACATTTACACCACAACATCCTGTAGTGAGTTGGTCTGAGATGGAGATCGATGGAGATGGAGAAGGTGTAATAGAAGTGATGGAGAAGTCTATTTTTAAAACATGGAAATGAATGCAGGCCCCCATTAAGAGCCCTATAAGCAACATTTCCCCACCTAAGATCAAAAATGAAAAAAAGACCCCATTCTTGTGTTGAAACAAAGCATTGAGTTCTTGGCATTATATGCATTCATCTCTTGGCAACCATTTCCCTGATCTATGTGCTAACATTTGACTTCAAAATGGGGTCTTTTTTGCATTTAGTTTTTTAGATAGGAAAATATTGCTTTTCGGTCCCTTATGGGGGTCCATTTTTTTTTTCCCTGTTTTTAAAAGAGGTAATTTTTTTTTTTTTTTTTTAATATTATGAGCTAATTAGTGATACCCCAGAATTCAAGGCAACAGATACCCCCCCCCTCCGAAAAGATTTGTGTCACACACCCCCCACCCCCCCCCCCCCAAAAAAAAATTACTTTCCGGTGAAAAATAGACTTGAACTGCCATAAATACCCTTATGCCACATCAGACTTTGAATTTGACCTAAACCACTGTTGATGTAGCATAAGGGTATTTATGGCAGTTCAAGTCTATTTTCACCAGAAAATAATTTTGTGGGGGTGACACAAGTCTTTCTGGAGTTGGGGGGGGGGGGGGGTATCGCTATATTGCCTTGAGTTGGGGGGGGGGGGGTTATCGCTAATTAGCTCTTATATTATTGTTGTTCACTTGTTTGAGATATATTACTGTAGGTATTATCAAATTTGTTTGATGGAGCATAGTTACTAATATATATGTGGGGCTTGTATACTATACATATCGACTCTCACTTTGAACTGAGAATAGATGATTTAGGGGGCAAGGGTGAGACAATCACCTCGAAATTTTGCAGCCATAGCTTAAATAGGTTAAACACACTTTTGGGGCATGAAGGAAACACCTTCACTGCTATTTAGGGTAGCAACACTAAGTTGGTTCATGCAGTAGAACCAAAACTCCAATCCTTGGACGTCGAATATTACACTGGGATTGTCGAAGCACTATTGCTTTAATCTGGTTCATCGCGTGGTGCTATATCATTAGGTAAAAAGAATGGTCCCAAGCCCCAAGGAACAAGAAAGCAACAAGAAATAGAGATAACAAGGGCCTTATATGACTGATTGATTATATTCCAAAAGTTGTAAGTTTTATGATTCAAGAAGACATCCTAAGCTCATACATATAACAAGGCCAACTAGCATTTCCACATATATACTTGTCACCTAGTTTACAAAGTTCAAATCATTGATGGTATCATGGGGAGTCCATGATAAGGATCGAAAGCAGTTTTACTTTTTATTCTGGTAGCCTTGTATGGACAAAGAATATTTGTAATCTTGCATCTCTTTCTGAGATTCCAATTGGCATTTTGGCAAGGAATCATAACTGTGTGGTAGAGAATCTATGTCAAAGTTATTGGCCAAAATAATTGAATGTAATTTGATTTGGAATTTGGTGAACTTGATTTACATCTATCACAACCATAATGATTAATGAAGTTGTATGGGCACTAAGATCTACATGTGTACCATCTGAGATTCCAATATAGCCACATTTTTCCTGTCTCTACCGCAAAGTCTGCAACACCAGTCCTCCTCAATGTTAAAAAGATTCACCCTATGATTGTTATCCTTTATGAACCTTTTTTTGTCATGCAGTCTCACTAATCTGACCATCTGTTAAGGCTTTTCAGTTGATGGATATGTTGTCAATTGTATTACCTTTGCAAGTCTTGTTTTCTAGTATATTTTCCTTGTTAGCTCAAGTTTTAACCTTCTCGATCAGAATTTGTTGTTGTATGACAAAACTTCACAATTTAGACACAAATGGTTTTCCTCCATGGAAATTCTGCCTATAGCTAGCCTCCATTATCTAAAAAAAAAAAAAAAATGAAAGAGAATACAATGTACTCTTGCAAAAGAGTTGTTGTGGTCTGATGGCAGGGATGGTTGAAAGAAGACTAGGCCCTTCCTCCCTCAAGAAATGTTTTAGGCCTAATTCCAAGAAGTCTTTCGTATAATGTGTAGTTAACGCAACCTTCCTCCAAATCATTAATCGCTATTGTCCATTTCAGTGATTTTGATTATGCTGCCAACGATAGGTGCTTTCCACCAGAAAACAACACAGGCACAAACAAAATTAGGCATCCGCGTGTTTCTTATCTGTATGTTCATTTCAACATGCAGGCAGTACAACAATGATAGCCAAAAACTATTCAGCCCCAACTAAATTCATAATTTAATTATTTATGTCACTAGAGACAATGGATCCTATACACTAATTATTGTAGGCAAAGAAATTCCATAATTCAAAAAACTTACTCGACTTCAAAATGTACCTCAAGTCCTTCTCAATTCCCTTAAAACCGAAACTCATACTAGATGAGACTCTTATTGTATTGTACAGGTATACATACAATACATAGAAAATTGCTTAAGATTATTACTAAGTGAAATCATATATTTCACATTATTATTACTTACATTACAGAGCAGGCATTTGGATTTTCATCACTAAAAATTTGGGGAGCATAAGCATATTCAACATAGTACTTTGGAGGCCAATACTCGCTTTTCTTGATCTCAGTTTTGTTCTCATCATCTCCTTCTTTCTTTTCTCCTTCTGCTGCTGCCTCTTCCTTCTTAACCTCTTCTTTCTTTTCTTCTTCCTTCTTTTCTTCTTCTTGTGGTACTATGTATGCTTGCTTTCCTGTTTTCTTGTACACACTCTCAACAAGCTTTTCTGGGTCTAGGACACCTTTTACGGTTACTTGATGGTTAGCTAGATTGGTCTCTACTGATTCTACACCTGCAAAACATGAGGGCTATTAACTACTACGCTTAAGGTAGCACAACCAAACAACATAATTAGGGAGTAATTGACATTTACCATCAATTTTACGAATCCGCTTTTGTATAACTTGAGCACAGGCTTCACAGTGCATGCTTATCAGTAATACCACGGTGATAACAGGAGGTGGCTGCCATGAAACATAAAAAACCAGTGCGATGTTAAGGCTAGTCTCTAATTATGCCTATAACAGTGAACTAAGATATCGATCTGCATATCCAAAAATCAATTTTACTATGGTATCCCCATAAAAATGTGGTCACGGTTTTTTCAGCCTTGGTATGATCGACTACACAAATAGTAAAACATCGCCTCCGTACCATGGGAAGGGCCGGAGACTGGTTAAGTATGCATCTGTACTTTTGTTAAATATAATTTGACACCAGAGTAAGTCAGATTCAATGCCCAGTCGACAGACAGTTGCGACAGACTAGTTGACAGGTCAGGATAGTTGGTGTGCAGATACGAACACATCAGCTCACCCGGTTGAAATCTCTAGGATGCTTTAAGATGTGGTGCTTATTGAAGTTGTGACCTCCTATATAGGGAAGGATTTATGATACCAACCACTCTGCCGCATGGTTGTGGTACCATGGTGCAGTATATGGTTCAGTCATTTTCATTTATATGCAATGACGAGTCACACTTTAAGAGGTGAATTGGACTTGTACTTGAGCAAACTCACATGAATATAAAGTTAATCAAGGTTTTACTCATGGTTTACTGTGATTAACTTGTAAGTTATCAGTTAAGTTATAGGGATTAATACAAGATATACTGTATTACCTCATCTTTCTTCTCTTCCTTCTTTTCTGCTACCTCTTCTTCCTTTTTCTCCTCTGGAGGTTTGGGCAAAGGTGAAATTATCTCAACCTTTCTTCCACTTTTTTTCTGTATCCTTTCACATACCTTTATTGGATCTGCTGTCTTTCCTTTCACAACCACCATGTGAGCTTTGTAATCAGTCTTTACATCCTCCACACCTTTAAAATAATTAACACCAGTTTTATATATAATGATGATGATAAAAAGCAACTTTAAATCATATATTGTAATCAAATACTAAAAAATTTTAAATTGACCTTCAAAACGTCGTAGGGACCTCTCGACTTTCCTTGCACAAGCTTCACAATGCATGTAAACTTTCAGCACAATCTCTTCAGGTACTTCTTCTTTTTTTTCTTCTTCCTTCTTCTCTTCGGCCGGAGGACTTTCTTCTTTCTTCTCTTCCTCTACCTTCTTCTCCTCTTCTTTTGTTTCCTTCATAATAAAAACAAAGATGTTACTAGAGAAAGAAAATCTTACATAAATAACTTATGGACACAATCATTTAGTTCCTAGCTTTCATATACAACTACAAAGCCGTGCGTACCAACTACCATGCGCTTAATGACAAATCGATATTGATAGAAGAACAATTTGCTAAGAAATCACTTACTTCTCCCATCTTCTTCTATTAAGAGTGCAAAGAGAAGTTGTGTACACTTCTTCAATCTACTAATATAAAACTTGTTGCACAAAAGAGACCACAGAATAGAGCTTATCTTGTTTCCTCTTTAAATTTTCAGTGAGCTCTCATTTTCTCTCTTTCACTCATCAGTGAGAAAAGAAGCATTCAAGTAATGCTGAGTTTCTGCAAAGCTGACGTGGAAATGCAATGGCAGACTAGACTTCCGTGATTAAAATGACTCAGCATATCATCAAATGCCCATCATTCCATTCCAAATTACTTAAATGTTCTACACTTCTGTAAAGACAACTACAGTACTATTAGTCCCTTTTACAAGAAAAGGACAATATGTCATGTAATTGCTTTGACATTATACATTAGATCAAGTCGATGTAGCCCAAAGTTGGTTGTATACATTGTTACTGGAAAACCCAGTTTTCCAGTCTACTAGACCTTTCCCACTTGAAACAGAAATTTTTTTGTTTGGAGGGAAACGTGTTTTCCAATTTTTTTTTTTTTTTTTTGAGAAGGCCAGTTGCATAATTATGAAATATATATACCTATTATTAGTCCATTATCTAAAAAGTTATATATATAGTAGCCGATTCATGTTACATTTTCCATATCGGTGCATCACCTTATATTCCCATGTGTTTTTCCTTTCTTGAATTGGAAAATGTTGGATTCATCAGTTGCCATTTTCCACATGTATATCATTATATGTACATCGTTTCTTACGCGCTTCACTTTTGGCAAATATGGATAGCGAAAAATCTATGGATACCAAATCGCCCAGGGCATGAATATAAAAAAAAAAAATCACAGTTCTAGAAATAGTCAAAGACATGTTGGAAACATTACAAGATGCTATGCATCATATGGCTACATCAGGGGCCTACAGCTTGAAATAATTCATGAAGTTATATCTATATAATTACAGTTCATTTTTCTCCTTGTAATTAGGATTAGGATA
The DNA here is from genome assembly GCA_020826895.1 of Aquilegia kansuensis. Classification (NCBI taxonomy): domain Eukaryota; kingdom Viridiplantae; phylum Streptophyta; class Magnoliopsida; order Ranunculales; family Ranunculaceae; genus Aquilegia; species Aquilegia kansuensis. The sequence continues at coordinate 28,215,513 of CM037007.1, forward strand.
GTTGAGAGAGTCAGAGAGGATCTGTATATAACTATATATGGCTTGAATTTAACCATCCATATTGACTTTAGGGTTCGTGTAATATTATTTAAACTATGATTGTGATTTTGTTGTCGTCGCAACTCGAAAGTGTTAGATTCCAAAACATATTGAAGATGATATTTTTGTGGCCATTAAAATTTTATTTTTTGATAGCTATATATGTGATACATCATTCTCCTAAACACTAAAAAGTGTCTACTTTCAAAAATGCTTGCAAAATGTTAAAATTTAGAAAATATAATTTTCACAAAATAATTATATTGTTAGTTTGTGATTGACCATAAAAACTACAGGAAAATCACTATTAATTTATATGTTTGGTGAGACTTCATTAGGGTTGAGCCCTCAAAGTTGTCCATATTTGAGTTTTATAGAGAAGGGCAATAAAACATATATATGGGAAATTATCTTCTTTTGGTAAAGATATGGGAACTGTTTTTCAAACTCCTTTCCATGTATTTAGGAAATTAAACCTTCCTAAATACATTTTCATCTGTAATGTATTTAGGAAGGTTTAATTTGTACATACATAATTTTTCTTGAGAAGAAGAAATTAGGTTTTGGCAGACAAACTTATAGAGAGGGAAAAGCAGATAATACATTTAACTTGCAGATCACTTGCAGTACACATATAGTACTTTCAACTTTCAAGTTAAAGTTAAAGCACATATAGCAGGCCGGGTGGAATTAAGAATCTCTTTCCATACATCAACACCATAAAATTTCAATAAACTTATGGAAAAAAATGATGTATGTTAGTTGTCTTCTTGTAATCTTGTTGCGTAGACGGTCCCATGGCTATCTTCTCATCATCCCCATCTCCAAAGGTTGATACTTTGATAGAATCATAAACACTATTTGGCTCTGAAAAATAAAAAAATCTTGCCTTATCATTGGGGCTGCCCTCACATATGTAACTTCCAAGCATGAATGGCCAGATTCAAGAATCTGAATTGGTCGACAGTATGTGTAACCTATTTTGGAGCTGATTGATCGAGACGAGCGCAAACATTTATTAATTGCCATGCATATTGGCTTAGATCATATAGCTTAGTGCCACTAAATTCATTACAGTAGTAAAAGCTTCAATCACGCAAGCAAAATTTAATTTAGAGGTTGAAGTGAGCATTTTTCTTGGTGAAAACTGAGAAGTGAACATAATGAGGTGGAAAGGAGTAGTGGATATGGCCCAAAATTTGATTCCATACGTGGTGATATAAAAGTGAGATCCCAACTTCAACATATGGTCGGTTTACTCTATCAGGATCTATGACAATGAAAATAAGGTGGGGCATTCATTTTGAATAAAGATGAACCATCCTATTGATGACATGTGTTAAGATCATACATCATCTTCTCATCTCTAATTTTTGTGTTGTTTCTTTTTGGAAAAGAGAATTTAAAATTTATCTATCTATCTATCTATCTATCTATCTAGCTAAAAGGTGATGGAGTACGTTTTCTGTCTCCAAGTAAGCAAGTTGACTGAAATTTTTAGATGTCATATATAATTATATATCTCTTTGGTAAGTCTGGTGGATATATACCTAACTAGAAGTGTAAAGGTTTAGGTTTTTGTTTTTTTGGTTGGCCTTGTACCGACTGCGAATCTGCCATGATCGATATATTTGAGAAGTAGATACGTGCATTATCTTCTTTCAACATCAGTTCCATTTTCGCTTAGTTCCTAGATACAAGAATCATTCATCACCATCAGTTATTGTTCCCAGTTCCCACTGTTGGGAAACCGGTTCTATAAGGGAATCCGTTTCATATTTGGATTTCTAAGTCCATATTAAGGATTTAGAATTTGGTATTGGAATATGACTTTCAATTTGATTAAGTTTGGTATTCCTATTAGGAATTTGTTTTGTACACCCTAAAGGCTATAAATATAAGGTCTTAGGGATTGGTTTAGTATCCTCAATCCATATTTGTTGTTTGTCTCCTTGTGAGAGTTGTGAGGATCTTGGATGTGAGAGAGAGTTTGTATCCTCAATTTGTGATTGTCTCTTTGAGAGATTTGGTGAGGATTTGAGAAGGGAGGAAACCTAAGGTTTCTCCATTTGTTTGAGAGCTTTGTACTATCTTCTCCAATAGTAAAAGTTCTATTTGTTTGTCCGTGGACGTAGGCAATCGCCGAACCACGTAAATCTTGTGTTTTGTGTTTGTTTTGTTTTTGTTTTGTTTGATTCATACACTATTCCAATTTTGGGTATTGGTGCATAAGTTTCCGCTGCGCACAACAAGTGGTATCAGAGCCGAAGGTTAGTTTCTTGGGTTAAAGAGGGATTGCAGAACATTGGTTAAAGGGTTTTGAGGAATCTGTCCAGATTCGATACTCTGTGGTAAAACGGCCATAACTCTGTTCTCAGATATCGAAACGTCGATCCGTTTTTTGGGTTGGAAAGAAGACTCGTCAGGCTTTCCAACGGTGTATGGTACATTTTCTGTTTCAAAGTATTCTGTTCCCAGTAATTCTTTGAAGTTGACGGTTTTGTTTTCTCAATTTTGGTAAAAATCCAATCTTTGATTTTTCTTGTGGTACTTGGTGAACTCCTTTGGTTTAGTTTGTTTGTTTGGTTTGCTAGTGTATGAAATTGATTGGTATCATGTCGGATCATATTTCGGATTCGAGTGAATATGGAAAGGAGGTTGATAGTTTGTTTGACCAAACATTGTTGTTAGATGTTGACATTCATAAATTTGATGGTAACCTCGACTTTGCTATGTGGAAGACGGAGGTACAAGATTGGTTAGCCATTAATGGCTATGTGGATGTTCTTGATGATAAATCGAGAAATATGAATGATGATGAATGGTTAACTCTAAATTTAAAGGCTTGTGAATTTATCCGGTATTGTTTGGTAGAAGATTTGTGGTACATTGTCAAATTGGAAACCATTGTAATAGTTATGTTGTCGAAGTTGGAAGACAAGTACGCTTTGAAAAATACAGAGGACCGGCTCTATGTGGTTGATGATAGTATTGGTAGATTGGTTGGTTCTCAATGTAAATTGAGAAGTCGAAGAACTCTTGCAAAGAATGAATGTGCCTATTGTCATTGTTGGGGACATTGGAAAATTAATTGTCCAAAGTTGCAGAAGAAGATTGTTCGTGTACATCGAAGAGATGAGGATTCATGTGTTGGTGTTTCATTGTTGGCTTCATCTTCGGTTAGTCATTCTACTAATGAGTGGATTTTGGATTCGGGTTGTTCCTATCATATGTGTCCCAATAGGGAGTTGTTTGATAGCTTTCAGGAGCTAGATGCTTGTGTTTTGCTTGGTAATGATCATACTTGCAAAACTTTTGGGATAGGTACAGTTCGATTGAAGTTGGAAGATGGATGCACTCGAAAGTTAGAAGATGTTTGGTATGTACCAGAGTTGACTACGAATCAGATCTCATTGAGTGTTTTAGAGTCCGATGGTATGAAAATTACATGTATTGGTGGAGCTCTAAAAGTTGTTGTAGGTGCACGAGTTGTTATGAAAGGCATTAGAAAGGGTAAGTTGTACTACTTGAAAGGAAGTGCAATTACATATGGTTTGCATAGTTCAGTTGTTGATTTGTCTGTCGATTCTACCAAGGAATTGCATAGTAATATGGGGCATGCCGTTGATGGTACTATGCAAGTGAAGACAGATTTATTTGCGGGTGGCAAGGCATGCATAGTTGGTAGGCATTTTGTTGAAGCGTCATTTATTCAGGTGGAGATTGATGTCGCTCCACATTTGATTGGTTTGTTAGGTGACACGGCAAAGAAGAAAGTTGAAGCCACCATTGTTAGTAGCAAGGTTATCGCCCAAGAACCTTATGAAGCCGTGAAACCTTTGTTTGGGGGTTTTGTGTACGTACTTCCTATTGTTGGTAATCTCTCATGTGATGTTTGTTTGGCGCTTAGTAAGGAAGACGTATTTGGTAAATCTATGCATAGTGATTTGAATTTGTACCCCACTTGGTTGAACTTCATAGGAAAAACTCTTGAGAGGTTAGTTTTTCGGGGCATTGGATCATCTTCGATGGAGAACTTTGTTGAGGTGGAGATGGTATTTGGTAGCTTGGACCCCATTGTGTTGAAGTTGTTTGTGAGCCCTATAGGGCATTGGTGGGCATTTGGTTTTTGATTTGGCCCTTTAGGGGGATTTGGCCTTTCGGGGCATTGTGGGCATCGAAAGATGTCCGTTTGGAAGAACTACGATGGCTTGATCCCATGGAGGGTACGTAGGCAGCCACTTGATGGTCCGGCCGCTTTGGTTTGGTTGTTCGTCGGTTTTTTTGAAGATCGGCTCAGATTTGGAAAATCTTCACCGAGGTGGAGAATTGTTGGGAAACCGGTTCTATAAGGGAATCCGTTTCATATTTGGATTTCTAAGTCCATATTAAGGATTTAGAATTTGGTATTGGAATATGACTTCCAATTTGATTAAGTTTGGTATTCCTATTAGGAATTTGTTTTGTACACCCTAAAGGCTATAAATATAAGGTCTTAGGGATTGGTTTAGTATCCTCAATCCATATTTGTTGTTTGTCTCCTTGTGGGAGTTGTGAGGATCTTGGATGTGAGAGAGAGTTTGTATCCTCAATTTGTGATTGTCTCTTTGAGAGATTTGGTGAGGATTTGAGAAGGGAGGAAACCTAAGGTTTCTCCATTTGTTTGAGAGCTTTATACTATCTTCTCCAATAGTAAAAGTTCTATTTGTTTGTCCGTGGACGTAGGCAATCGCCGAACCACGTAAATCTTGTGTTTTGTGTTTGTTTTGTTTTTGTTTTGTTTGATTCATACACTATTCCAATCTTGGGTATTGGTGCATAAGTTTCCGCTGCGCACAACACCCACCTGGTAGTAGCCGCGAGCTGAACCAAGTGCTAGCTCCCGACTTAACCATGGCATGCACATATGATTATAGAATAATTTGCAGCTAGATTGCTAGGGAGGAGATGGGTAACCTAGGGTAGGAAATCGGTCGGTAAGGGGTAATACTATATCCGAATTCATATTTAATTCGGGTGTGATTTCAAAATAAAACCCTCCAAAATTCAGGTATTCGGATTTTATTTAGGGATTAACCATTTTTATGATATTTAAAAAAAAAAATAACATAAATATACTATTTTAAGACATAAATTTGGGTTACTTGGATTATTGGATTTTATCCATTTTATAATTCGGTTACATATTAAAAACCAAACCCTCCAAATTTGGAGTCGTTAGTCTCGGTTTTCGGTTAATCCAATTTAAACCCCCAGCCAGGGAAAGAATTGAGACATTATGCTTGTAAAGTTATATACTATAGTATTTTACAACAGAAAAATGACCTGATTAAATTAGTGATGTAAACTCACAGAGTTGATCAGTTGTTGTTTAGTCGAAGGTTTCTGCAATTTGAATTTTAACTCATTAAGCACATTTATTTGAACTTCTTCAACAACAAGAAGAAGCCCAATCCAATCTACTATGTTGGGCTTGTTCTCCTACCCAATCCAATCTAGTCCAAGAGAAAATAAATGGGCCGATCATTTATAGGCCCATCAAATGAGGAGAAAACAATTTTGGGCTAAAGCTGCAAATGATTGTAAAACTGATAGCATATAGGGAGAAATCTCCTGCCTAATTTGTACATAGAGGTGGTAAAACTTTCCTGCCCACTGTCCCTCTCCTCATTTGTTGACAGTGTCGTTGTCACAACGACGTTGTGTCCTATTTTATCCACTGTAAAATGTTTTCCACAGATGAAAACTCCCACAACAATCAAACTGACACACCCTTAATATCAAAACCCAAGACTGCGATCAGGAAATTCAGCAGTTAGCAAGTGATTAGAACTTAGCAGGAATTGAAATGTACAACTTCATGTGCAAGTCTCTTTCCAAGCACTTATTGATAAATGTTCGTGATTAGAACTTAGCAGGAATTGAAATGTACAACTTCATGTGCAAGTCTCTTTCCAAGCACTTATTGATAAATGTTCAACACCACCGACCAACATAGTGTATATGTAGTTGCAAGTCTACACTTAAAAGATTTGATGCAGATACTATTTATGCCGACATTGCATTTGAGCCATTTTTCACAAAAATAAGGATGTTCAATACATTTATGGTACCACCACAGTTCTGCGACAGCAACGTCGTTTATATGCATTACAGATTGTTTTATTTCTGATATCTCGTTAGCACCACTCAGTCTCAGTAACATTTATGCACATCTACAACATATATGAACGAGGAACGCCCAACAGAAGAACGTGCGCGCAACCACAATAGACACCCTGTACTTGAGTCTGGAGATAAGACCATTCATGAAACAGAGCAGAAAATTTAGGTATTATTTAAGCACACTTTAAACTGATACGTTTTTGGTAGGTAGGTGACTAGCTAGCTAGGTGTAAACATGATCAAAATTTGTTGCATTAAACTTTAAATTCACGTAAACTGATCGGATAGAGTAGACGAGTAGTAGTCTGTTGGTGGTTCGGGGTCTTAAAAACGTGAAAATCGAACCAGTAGGGACCAATATTAATGGTTGTAGCTAGTTGAGGTACTTAACCAGACCCGACACCTTAACACTCTTCCTTTGAGCACTTGTTTATATACAAATCACATAAGAAGCAAGCAAGCAAGCTGTTTGCAATCAACTTGCCTGCTCTGTTCTTTCTCTTTCATACAAAAACCAGATAAATTTTTCCTAAAAATGTTTTTGAGAAAAGGGGACCTCAGCACCTAGCATCTTTTCATTCCCAAAAATCCAACTAAAGTAGTCCCAACTTTTGTTTCAATGTGTCGACTCCACGTCTTGATCCGTTATTCAGGATTATTATTAGTTGAGCGAACAATTAATAATAAACAAGCTAGATCATGTGTACAAATTAACAATAATACAATTCTAAAATTTTGTTCATTTGTTGTGAAATAACTATATGGTTATCATTCCCCTTCAAATATAAATCATCCAAATGCACGGAAAATAGAATTCAATTCAATCAAAAACAGTATTGTGTAAACAGTCTGAGGAAGAAGTGCAACAAAGATTCAATAAAACTAATCTAATATTCTAGCTAGCTAGCTAGCCAGCTAGGTACATACAATGTTTTTGTTCAATTGACAATCTTTCGAAGAAGACGTCACTAATCTCTATAACCATATTATTTATCTTATAAACCTTTTTTTTTTTTTTGAAAAATTAGAAACTAAACTCTATACCCTCACCCAATAATAATATTTTCCGAGAAAATTAATCGTGTTACATAATGCTGCATGTAGATGGATTTTCTTCAGTAAAGTACTCGCCCGGTGTTGCACAACGCCTATAACCCCCACAACCACAACTGCATGGTGGTGGTCCTCCGTAATAGCAATCATAAACTGGTGGTTGTGGCGGTACATAAACTGGTGGTTGTGGCAGTACATAACATGGTGGTGGTACATGACGTGGTGGTGGTGCTGGAACATGATATGGTGGAGAAACTGGTCTTGCTGGCATTCCATAGCCCTCATAGCACGGTGCCCCGCCATAACCTTCATGCCAAGGTGGATAACCTGGTACAAAATATGGAACTAGAATCTTCACAGGTGGTTCTGGTTCTGGTTCTGGTTCTGGATCCTTCTTCGGTGGTTCTGGTGTTGGTTCAGGAGCTTGAGCTGGTGGGTCAGGTTGCTTCTCTGGTTCAGGTGGAGGCTTCTCTGGTTCAGAGGTAGGTTTTTCGGGTTCTGGAGCAGGCGGGTCAGATGGAGGCTTCTCTGGTTCTGGTTCCTTTTTCTTCACAATTTCAATACTTTTGATGGCCTTACCAGCTTTGCACCGTAATATTTTCGCAAAGTTGCAAGGGTCAAACCATCCAGTAACAATCACAATATTGTTCTTCATATCAAATGTCTTGCTTTGTATTTCTCTTGTTCTCAAAATCAAACAACAAAATACATATACCTCTAAGTTTCATTCCATTGAAAAAAATCAAAACAAAATCAAACATATCGATATAAGAAACTTACGACAATGATATTTGCAAAGAATTTGTCTAATCTTGTTGTAACATTTTTCGCAACCAAGATCAACCTTGATCACTATAGCTGAAATCTGTAATCAAAATCAATACAACCAAAATTAAATCTCAATATAATTCATCAAAGTAAAAAAAAAAAGAAAAAAACAAACAAGATTTCTATGTAAGATGAACAAAAAATGTTTACTTACTTTCTCTGCCATAGCTTGTTCACCAAATCCAAGAGAATGAAAGATTAGAAGAAGAGAAAGAACAACAGAGGAAGAGATGAAGAAAATGATGTACTATATAGTGTTGTGTCATGGTGTGTAACAAAAGTTGGAAAGAAGTATACTCTAAGCCAACAAGATAGTTACACGTGTCCAACGCTGAAATATACGTGTTGGTTACGATGTCACATTATGAGTTGTGACATTAAAATTACACGTCTTTTTGTCGCATCTAGTGCCCCAACCCAACTAATCTTTTTTCTTACCATCTAGTCAAAATTAGAGCATTCCCAATGGTAAAACACTTTTAGTGCGGTTTCAATAATCCACCATTGAAAAAACTAAAACTTTTTTTTTGCTAAAACCATTGTGGGGTATAGATCCATACCGCACTCATTGTGGCGGATGGATCTTCCTTTAGATGAGTCTTTAGATGGATCCATACCGCACTAATTGTGGCGGATGGATCTATACCGCACTAATTATGGCGGATGAATTCCTACGTGGCACTTTTAACTCTTTGACAAATTTGCCAAGGAGTTAAAAGTGTTTTACTTGAAAAGTGTGTTAAAAGCTATTATTGGCAAGTGTTTACACTAAAAGTGTGCTAAAACCTACCATTGGGAATGCTCTTACTATACAAGAGAGTCCCTATACTTATTAATCATTCATGCTCCCTATATTGGAAACTTAACACGTGTCCTGTATCAAAAGTAGTTTATTTATTTTTAATTTAATTTTTATTATTAATGTAAGCTTGCCGACCATGTCTAATTTAAATTTAAGTTGACTTCTCACATGGTCTTTTCATCAGATGGAAGGGAGAATGTGTTCAATTGTCTGTCTTAACAGCCAACATCGATAGCGGTACTGTACGGACTAATGCCGCGTTTATTTTAATTTCACATAACTAGCATTTTTCATGCTGTCGTATAAATAGTTTAATACAATGAAACCTACGTAAATGCACGTCTTCAAGACCAAGAAATTAAAATGTCCGTTCATTGTTGTAGGAGGGTGTAGGTGATTAAATTTTAAATTGATCTATCTAATTCTGGTAGTGATTTGATGCAAAATGGTTAGTTGTGAAGTCACTTTTTTTTAGTGTCATGTACATAGTGCTTTTTACTAGAAAAAAGTTCCATCAAAATTTGTTTGGTTAGCAGAATGTTTGGTTGATGGTACTGCACTACTGCTGATATGATATAGACACAATTAGAAGATTACGTTAAGTTAATTACATAGGGGATAATGACTTTTTGGGTGGAATAGTGGATATTTTTACATAAAAGGAGAAAGAAAGGGAAAGAGTCAAAGTTATGTGTAAAAGATGAATAGTTGGATTAAAGCAAAAAGTTTGAAAGTCATAATCAGAATTTAAATTTTGAAAATGACTAATTGAAGTATTTTTGTGAAACGATACGAACACAAGGATAATGCACACACTGAGAGCATATTCAAAGCAATAAAGATCTGAATTTTTTGATATTTTTCTTTTTGCAAATTGAAGTGTAAAAGTGGCCATTCAAAAGCATTGTCTATCTTTGGTCAATTGAAAAGCAAATCCATAACTTTACACTCAAAAATAAAAGAAATAATATCCACAACAAATTTTTGCGGTTTGGAATTTAGGATGTTTATCCCTACAAGGAAATACATTAGGTAGTGAGAACATGGCTGAAAGCTAGCCTGAAACACATATTAATTACGTGAAGGCTCAAGTTTGGTGATATGTTGGCCTATTTTTTGCAATTTAATCTCATGAATAGGACGCTAAATTAGTGCAATGGTGATCAATATTCAATACTGATCATCTAGGCCATTCTTATTGTATCTCTCCCCATAAAAGTAATATAGAACGTGAAACGGTGGGGACCGATTTTAGGTTGTAAGGGAGAAAGATGCGGAAGGAGAAAGAGAGAGGAGGAGGAAGAAAAGGGTTGAAGGAGAGAGAGAGAGTTGGGGGAGAGAAGAAGATGAGAGAGAAGAAAAAAAAAACAAAGTAGGCGGATGGATACAAATTTTGGTTCCACCCGAAGTATAATGAACCTCCTAAAGTCGGTCGATAACATGAAATGAAAACAATAAAAAAATAAAAATTTTCATAATGAGTTCAATATACATAATAACACTGACAGGAAAACAATTACATTTGAGTTTCAAACGTATCTTTTAGGTTGTGGTATGTAAGCAACTCTTTGATGATGAGTTGGCTCTTATTCCTTTATATATCTTAATCTTTAGAAGTCGACTGCACATCGAGGTATGTCACTCTGCACCTGCCTGCTTCACTTATTAATCAAAATTACACTCTTGCCCTTCTGCCTAAATTATTTTTCTACCCTTCCTTCCCCATCTTTTTCGCTCTCACTCCCTCTGCAATCCCAAAAAAAAAACTGCAAACCTCTACCACCTTCTTCCCCAATTTGAAAGTGAGTTCTCCAACTCCTTATCAATATCAAGGTCAGTTCTCTGGTATTAACTATTCAATTTTTGTCAAAACTACTCCTAAACAATTTTAATTCTTTTCTAACTAATAATCTGATAGTAAAAATAATAAGTTTATCTAATTCATTCCTATTGATCCAAATACCAATTACGTTCAATCTTCTATTTTTAGGTCAATCAATACGCTAAATTCATCGAATCTAATACGAATTAATTTGAGGTCCTATTTTTTACTTAACTCAAATTTTGAATTAATTAAATAAGAACTTCTAACTCCCCCCTCTATCCCCTCCCCTTTCTTATATTTTAATCTCTTCTACCTCTTCATGAATTTGAAGTTTAGTACTATGTTGTCGTCATCTCTTCCGCAAAAAAATTATTTTTTTGGGCTCTCTGAATCTATAATTTTTTTTTTAAAAAAAATATATATATATATATATACTCAACCGAGGATTATCATTCATCAATTACTTGGTAATGTTGTTTCTTTTGCTTATTTCATTCCAAGACATTTCATACTATTTAGGGGATCAATTTCTTCCCAGTATAAATTTGTATTCTAATCTAACTTAGTTTTTTAGGCTCCTTCAACTTATAGTGTTCCCTCAATCTTCCGCAACTTTTTGTTCATTCATTTCAAAATTGTATTCTATTCCACTAATGTGATTATTCACCTTCTAAAGATATTAGTAACATTTTTGGAAAAAAAATTGATTTGTTCAGTCATATTGTTGAACCGTCTTTCTTCTGCCATGTTGACAGTACAAAAAAAAAAAAAAAACTTGGACTGAATATTGACTGACTATTGACTGACTATTCTCTTTGCAGCCCATGGATGTTAATTACAGTTGTTCTCGGTCTTCTTCTCAACTGCGCAGATTAAGCATGAGTAATAAACAATTAAGTCTTCAAAGAGAATGTGGTCGTTTGCAATATAGAGTTATAGACAACATCGAAGACCGAAGAAGAGCTCAGAAATATAAAAGAACATCAACGTTTGCAAGCTAATGCACGTACGTTGACAAAATATGACCGAAGAAGAATGCACAACTGTAAGATAACGTAGACGATTACAAGTTTGAACATGACTATTCTCTTTGCAGCCCATGGATTAATTACAGTTTAAGCATGACTATATTACAAGTTTGTTCTCGGTCTTCTTCTCAACTGCACAGATTAAGCATGAGTAATAAACAATGAAGTCTTCAAAGATATTGTGGTCGTTTAATTTGCAATATAGAATTATAGATAACATCGAAGACCGAAGAAGAGCTCAGAAATATAAGAGAACATCAATGTTTGCAAGCTAATGCACGTACGTTGACAAAATATGAATGAAGAAAAACGCACAACTGTAAGATAACGTAGACGATTACAACTTCAAACACGTCGACAAAACATGTCTGAAGAAGAACGCACAAATGCAAAAGAACATCAACGAATGCAAACTCGCCCCTGTCAACAAAATACAATTGCTTCAATGAAATTGGATCCCATGAACAAGGTTAGTTTTGTTTCTAATTTTGTCATATATGTAATTGTAAGAACCTCTAATTATATAATAACCTTTAACTATAAGAACATTATGGACAGAGTTTTACTATCAATGAATGTTAATTCTGTAATATTTGAAATGTACATTAAAAAAAATGATTAACTTCAACGCAAGAGGTGGTCACAAAATTGGATCGACCTTAATTATCTGGATATTTTTATAATTTTGATTTTGATTTAGTATTTAATTTTTGGCAGGATGTGTCGTCCTACACAATTGTAAAAGTCCCGAATTTTAGTTATATATCCTCTTACAAACAAAATAACTTTCGTGAAATTTATGATTTTCTGGTGAGAGATACTGTTGATTAGATATTTTTGTGCTAGATACATTCCTTGGAAAAATATTTGACGACCTACTGAATTTAAGTCTTGGGGTATAACATTTCCCACTTTGATTATCATAGATATGTGTTTTACTCTATTTATCCCCATTTTGTATTAGAGTTTTTTTCCTTCATCTGACGTTTTAATCTTTTGCGTCGCTCATAGGCTTATAGCTACTTAAGCTTAATTCGTTACCTTAATTATCTATATTTCATTCTAACAAAACTTTCTTTCAACTACACACAGTTTGATGGAGACAGAGCAGTAAAATAAACTTTGCAGGAGATCGTTGGAAAAAAGGTCAAATTTGAAATAAAGATCGGAGATTCCAACCTTGACCATCCAGATGCACCGTTTACTGCACCAACTTACTCAGAAGTAGATGGAACCATGCATAAAAAATCCAAGCATGTTGTAATACCTGGCATTTTCTTATGTATAGTTTTCTCAGTGTTCAGTTGACTGAGGTCTAGTTGACTAGAGTCTAGTCGACTGGCCATTTGTGTACAGACGGGTTATAGTTTATGATGTTTCGGAAACCGAACCATAATGTTTATATATAAAGCATGATAACAATAGTTAGGGTTTTATCACGAAAATTATCATGTTTAACTCTAAAGAAGAGGCATAAGAAGAAGAAGGTTAATCATCATCTAGGGTTTGATTTGGCTTGCTTGGTTGGATTGCTTGACATTGAAATTGGATTATCTAGAATTCAGAGTTGATTCCATTGCTTGGATTGAGGCAAGTTATCTAACTTGCGTTTCCATCTTGATTGTAGGTTTAGATGAAGTTAGTTTGTGTAATAATATGCTAATAATAATATACATAATATTTTGACATAATAAATATTATTGTGCGTTGATGGTTAATTTATAAAGATGATATCTTGTTGAATTGGGAAGATTAGTATTGCTGTAATTTCTACTTTGAAAGCATGTTAAGTTGATTAAAAGCATGATAATGAATTTTAATTGTAAATAACAATGATATATGATATGGAAATATGTTTAGAGATGATTTACATGCCAAATTCAAGTTTAGATATGTTTATATGTTCTGGAGTTCGTGTTTGAATGATTAGGGCATCATGTTAGTGTGTGTTGTATGTTACAATCGAATTTGCTCTTTTAAATTAAGACTAGACTTAACTGGAGGCCAGTCGACTGGAGGCCAGTCGACTGAACACTAAACTTACTGGACATGTTATAGACCGAGACCCTAAATCAATTATTTAACATTTATATGGAAAATGGACTTGTATTCATTAATTAATGAACATGATGAAATGATGAATGTTTGTTTGATGGTTGTGAAATATATATATCTGGCGATATGATGTTGAGACTCTTTGTGTAGAGTTTAGTGCAAGTGGCACACGGCTATAGTGTTAGCCAATTCATATCCATAGTGTTGGATGTGGTACGGTGGTACCTATGGTTAGGGATCTTGATCCTTTAAACTTGATAGTGTCGACGGACACATGGTGCAAATGGCACATAGCTGGTTGGTTAGTGATGGTACGGTGGTACCTTTGGCTAGGGACATGCCTTGTGCATTCTCTAGGCCTGGAGAGTGTCGAGGACATTGGTTAGGAGATATGGTTTGATCCTTCCCTAAGCCTGATAATGTTGGGGACACTGGTGCAAGTGGCACATGATTGTATGGACAGCAATATTGGTGCAAGTGGCACAAGATTAAATTGTTTGGTAATGTGTTGGTTGTGGTAATATATTTATTTATATATATATGTATGATGTGTGATATGATACAAGATTTGATTTGTTAGAATGTTATTTGATAAACTCTCAGGTGCGTAGCACAAGTTTTGGATTTAGTATGAACTAATCATGTTGGATACAGATATTAATTTATGGTTATATACTGTTCATTTTATTATTATTGATTATATATTATTATTATATATTGGGTGCGCTGAATTTACTCCTGGAATCAAGATCGAGACCCAAGTTCTATAGCTTGCTTAGACTTTATGTCTAACCCTTTTTCCTTTTCAAGTAGCAACTGTTTTATTGTTGGAGTGTTCGTTGAGATGTCTGGTGGAGGTTGTCTTGAGTTGCTCATATGTCTAGTTGGAGTTTTGATGAGTTGTAACCTTCAGGAATGACTCTGGTTTATGTTTATATTTATAGAGTTTGTATTCAGTTTAGTCTTCCGTTTTTAGTTTATTGTTTGTGTGTTATTTTATTATGTTATTTTATGGTCTAGAGGTGTGATGTCATGTGACAGTAGTGTGAACCTACGGTCCATGGAGGACATATGGTGATCATTATGACTTTGTTGTCCGGTTTTGGCCTGGCCAGCTAGGATTGGATTTCAGGGGCGTTACACATGTCTAATCTTGACATCTCTGAATAAACTTTTTTGGGGTTCAAACTTTGAAGGAACTTTCTTTTTAGGTTTCTTGGGTTTTTGTCACACAATGTACATATGTTATTGTCAATATAACTACATATGGTTGGCTTCACTACTTTTGTTGCACATACTGTACATCTGCTACTTTAAATATAAATACATATGGTTGTTTGTACAATTCTCTGTATTTCTATTTCAGTTTTTAGTTTTCTTTTCTATCTACTGAAAACACCTGACCTCCCCCATCATACCTTATTGATCATGTTTCCTGGATTCAATTTTTATTTATCAATATATGTTTTCTCGCTCAACACCTTACCAAACAAAAAGCTAAGCAAAACAAGATTTACAAGGTCCGACTATCACGTACCAATTCCAAATCATTCCTACCAACAAATACATCAACAATTTCCAAATTCTTTCCCTAAATATTCCAACCGTGTGAAGCACGGACACTTCTGCTAGTATAAATAATTTTTCCAATGTATATACCATTATATTCAAGCTCGCCAACCAATACTTTAATCGACCTAACTCGACGTAAGCCTCTTTTTATTCGAGCTCACTCGACCTCAGCATTTTCATATGTTGTCCGACCTAAATTGTTTTTATCTTGAGTTCCCTCGAGATGAACCTTATTTCACTCGAGCTCAATCGACGTGAACCCTATTTCACTCGAGCTCACTCAACCTTATTCAAACCACATACGTTTTGATTCTCTTCAGTTACAATATCTTTTTAGATCCAAAATATTCGCTCATTAATTGACCCCACCGTTGTACAATTAATGAGCTATCCGTTGTCCCAATTCATCTATAAGTATGAACTACGTAGGCTTAATTCTGGGACTTGGTCAACCTCAGATACGTAGACAACTATCTCTCTAGATAGCTCAGCCACTTCCACACTCCAAATTCTATCTTTTCCACTCTCCGATCATCTTCTTCGACATCCAAACACTTAACATTTACACCCAATATCATGATTTGGAAATTGTCAGTCATGCATGTTATCATATCCTAAGGAATAAGGTCTCCTACAAACACATGGACCCTCAACTTGCAGTTTTTCTTAAACGATACAAGAAAAACAGGGCATGCGCAGGAACTCGGTCAGGACTGAGTATTTCTAAAATATATTGTTCATTTTTTGTGAATTGAAAAGTATATACTTCCTCTTAATCTGTTCATTTTAAATGTACATTCATAATGAATATTTCCAAAAAATATTAAACCATGACCATATTTTACGTACCTTAAATGTTCATAGTAGATCGATCTAGGAAACTGAAGGCTTCGGCTTTTAATAGACTGGGTTCAAGCCGTAAAAGATATCAACCATCTTTAAAGGGTATACTGAGTTGAGTAGGATGTTTTGCTTGGTTTATTAATTATTTGTTTTTCTTTATTGGAATATTGTAATCAAAGTACTAGTTTCTATTTTGATATATATCTTATTTAGAAGCAACAGTTTAAACTACTGCCTGAAGCCCCCAAGGATTTAGTTCTAGGTTGATTTGGTATTGTCCTATAAAAAGACGCGTGTTGTTTGTGAAGGTTATTCTGGATTAGTTGTTTTTCTCTCTATTTGTGTGTATCTGTTTCTTTAAAAACTTAATTTTCTTCTTTGACTAAACAAAGAGGACATGGTTCTTATCCGCATGCAGTAAATATGAGAGTGAAAAGTCTGCCATTAATTGGATGTGTGAAACTGGGGTAAAACAAAGATGGATGCAAAGAATGGGTCTTCTTCCCAGAAATATATAGAAACATGAAACACCTACAAATGGCAGAAGACCTGTGGTATCCAATGAGGAGTTGCAATAGAAGAAAGAGTAGACACACTAGGAACAACAACAAAAGGCTGAGGGAGAACTCCAATGTAATTGCAGACCGTAAAAGATCAAGGACAGAGATAGAGGATGCTTTCATCCTCTTCTCGCCAAACTGGTCAGAGCTACTAGATGTTCTTATAGAGGTGATACTGCACAAACTGACAAGCTAGCATCTGTGATCGCATTCGATTTGGCAGTGTATGCACAATCGTGGCAAAGTGTCTATCGTCATAACTGTCCCACTAATCATCTTCTTTGCCAACTTCCAATGCTTATGATTCCAAATTATGAGAGGCACACACTTAACATCCTCAGCCCTTTTGTTGGGGGAAGAGGATCAAGAAGAAATATGTATTACTAGGACATACAGATACCAAGTTACAACCGATGTGTTGGTTCCACCGAGGGGTGGCTCATAATTGAGGAGAGGAAGGACTTGGCCAATATAGTTTGACTACTGAAACCATGCTTGTCATCAACAACAAGATCCTCCTGCCTGCATACTGGCATTGCAGTGTGGTTCCTATACTTTTAAAAATTGTTTTGTCAGCGGACCCATCAACCTCCTCAGATTATGTAGTTATGGTGGAATCCCAGAACTTTGGTCTTTTGTAGATGTGGTGATAAGGCTTGGACAACGCTACAAAAATGTGCAGGCAGATATCATGATATAATATTCTATAAAATCAGTTCTACAGATGTGAGCGTCTAGGATATCTCCACCCCTCACCCTGTTTAAGAGAACGTTAATTGAAATCCCATATTTTGATAATCCGAAAAAATATCTCGTTGAAGCATTGGGAAATTTGTTTTTGATTTTTAGGATGGTTCCCGGACTGAGGATGCATTTACCGTTGGTTACTGTTTTTAAGATGGATCCAGATTAGCTTGTCTGGAACAAGGTGAAGACCTTGGATGGCCACACATTGTTCTTAGGGGGTATTTCTTCAATGTCTGTCTTAGCTTCTCATTTTCCCGGTTACTGTAACTGAAATTGCATATAATTTGGTTCTGATTTAATTTCTACATTAGTACGTTTTCTGTCTTTTGACACCATAGTCTTCAACTTGGAGGATGGAAGCTTTTAACGACCTTTTCCAAACAATTGGGAGCACAACGTTATTTGGATTAAGCCAAAACTGTAGGCCTATATGCATATATCGGAACATGGTTATTGATCGATGATGCAACGATTGTGATCATATTGGAACATAATCACGGTTGGCTATTGTATCGGTGGACAAATGAGTTGGTTGATTCCTGCTAGGGGTGTTATGTGAGCTGAGCAGCTCGAGCTCGGCTCGTGTTCGGCTCGAAAAAAGCTCGGCTCGGGCTCGCTCATCTTGTAAAACGAGCCGAGCTTGAGCAGATTTTAGGCTCGTCTCGAGCTCGAGCCGAGCCCGAGCTTTATTCGAGCCGAGCCGAGTAGCTCGAGTTTATATATATTTAAGTTATATACTTATATTATCCATCCTACCCCCACTAATATCTGTTATTCCTATCCTACCCCCACTATATATAACATAACAAATTAACAACATAAGTTTCTGCTAGAAACCTAGCCGTCTGCCCGTCTCCTCTTCTTCTCTAACTCAATTCCAATTTCCAAATCTAGTAACAACACATCTATCATATGAACCTTCAAGATTGGTATTTAAATACTACTAGTCCTAATAATAATAATAATAATAACAACTCTATGCAAAACCCCATTTCTGGAGAGAATTTACTTTTGCAACAACTTGATTCTTCTTCATCTTGTTCACCTTCTTCTGTTTTTTCTCTTGACCCTTCACAAGTACATTCTTTCTTACCATCTAATAAATCTAGTCTATCTTCACTTCTCAATGTTATTTGTAATAACAATAACCCTTTTGAGAATGGTTTTGATTTGGGTTTTGAACCAGGGTTTCTTATGTGTAATCATCATGCTTCTACTTCTCCTGTTTTAATGAATAGGGGAAATGGGTTGTTGACTGAATTCAATGATTTGAACTCTCAGGAACATATGGGTAGTCATGATTTATCTTCAAATTCTCAATTTGTTAATACCCATTTGTTACCTTTGAGAGTGATAATAGTGGAACTAGTTTCAATCCTATTGGTTTTGGGGGTTTTGAGAGTTCTGCAAATTCTTTGTTTCTGAATAGGCCTAAGGTCTTAAGACCTCTTGATAGCTTTCCTCCTCTTGGAGCACAACCTACTCTTTTTCAAAAGAGAGCTGCTCTTCGACAAAACTCCGACAAAGGGATGAGTTTGGTGGGTGATAACAAAGGGAAGAGAGAATTTGAAAAGGAGCAACAGAAAAGGAGAAGGAGCAATGATGAAGATGAGCTGGATGATGTAAGCATTGATATTTCTGGATTGAATTATGATTCTGAGGATGGTATGGATGATAATAATAAGGTGGATGACAGTGACAGCTAAACGAGCCTAACGAGCTCGAGCTCGAGCTTGATAAATAACTTGCGAGCCGAGCTTGAACATAAAACCAGGCTCGATTCAAAAATTGGGCTCGGCTCGGGCTCGGCTCGTATTAAAACGAGCCGAGTATGAGCATTCAAAGCTCGGCTCGAATAACACCCCTAATTCCTGCTCCATTCAGTCAGAATCTTCATACTGTCACCGAATTAAAACAATGGGCCGGTTAACCCAAGCCCATACCACGCCGCTAAACGAAAAAGGAAACCTATAAAATCAGAACGCAATCTGAAACACTTATTCATAGAAATAGAAATCTCTCTCTCTCTACTCACACATACCTCTGCTTCTAGTTTCTAATTTAATCTCTCTCTTCTTCTGAATTTCTGATAGTAATTAGGGTTTCGATTGACAATTAACACGAACGAAGAAGATGAAGCCATTGCGATTACCACCAGGGTTTCGATTTATTCCATCTGATTCTGAGTTAATTTTGCAATATCTTAAGAAGAAAATCAATGGAGAAGCTTTACCTATATTGAATTTGATTAAAGATCGTGACTTGTATGGTAATGAATCCCCTTTTCAGATTTTTCAAACTTGTTCTTCATGTTTTGATTCTTCTGTTTTTGATAATTGGTTATACTTCTTCACTAAGATTAAGAAGAAGTCTATTAATAATCCTTCTACTAAAAGAATTGATCGAATTGCTGGTAATGGAACTTGGAAACTTCAAAAGACTTATAATGTTTTTGATGAAAAGAACAAGTCTTTACTTATTGGATACAGATCTGCTTTCAACTTTGTTGCCAAGTCGAAATTAGAAACCAACAACAATGAGGAAGAGCAACATAGTTGGATTATGCATGAGTTTACTATGAAAGGTTCAATTTGGGCTCTTTGTAAACTTAGAAAGGGAAATTTACTCAGAGAGTCTAAATATAATGATGATGTGATACCTTCTACTGCTTCAAAGAGGAAAAGGGTTGTGCTAGAGGTTGATGATGATGATGATGATAAGAAGAAGAAGAGGCGCACCTGTTGTAGAGGATCATCATCGAAATCGAATACCATGTGTGATGAAGGATTAGTAGTAGTACAGCAGCAACCACAATGTGTTATTGATCAACAACAGAAAGTAGTCAATCAATGCGTCACTGCATCAATTTCTTCATCCTATCCGTGGCAATCGGAATGTGAGTTCTTTCAACCTGATCACCAACAAGGGGATGCCTGTGACAACAGTTTTGATTATTATAGGTACTGTAATCCTAGTGGAGATGACTGCAATATGGCATCAACATCATATCCATTGAGTCCACTAACGACACTCGATGATCTGCCTAGTTTTTATGAAGCCAACTCTCAGCAGCCTCATCAGGTATGCGCAGACAGTAATTTAACAACTTCTTCATGCTTGAACGAATGTGGAATCACATCGATGGGGGCACCAACACTAACAGGGGTATCAATACCTGATGTGGATAATTTTCTTTATGAAGATAACTCTCAGCAACCTCATCAGGTGTACACAGACAATAATGTAACATCATATTCATTGAGTCCACAAAGGACTGTTGATGATCTGCCTTCTTCTTATGAAGATAACTCCCGGCGACCCGATCATATATGCGCAGACAGTATGGTAACAACTACTTCGTGCTTGACCGAATGTGGAACCACATCGACATCATGTGTATCAAATGGAGCACCAACACAAACACTAACAGGGGTAGCGATACCTGATATGGATTCAATTCTTGCTTCTCTGATGGACAATCAGTTTGCCTACAATACTGTCGATGAAGAAAAGGTATGGGGTCCTAACGATTGGAAAGAGTTAGAACTTATGTTGTTAAGTGGAATTGAAAGCTTCTGATTATTTACCTTAAGCTACAATTATTTAATTTGTTTATTGCTAATAATACAATTAATCTAATGATTATTGTTCTTACTTATTATATCTGGTGTTCATGATTCTTATCATTGTTGTTTGTACTTTTTTTCGTTTGGGTTAATGATTGGTTCTTACCATTCTGCTAAAGCTTTTTTGAAACACATGTTAGGCTAGTAAACTACACAGAGGCATTCCTTTGTGGAATGGAATCACATCGATGGGGGCACCAACACTAAAAGCGATATCAATACCTGATGTGGATAATTCTCTTTATAAAGATAACTCTCAGCAACCTCATCAGGTGTGTGCAGACAATAATGTAGTATACTTCAATTAATCTCAATCACTACTTAACAAGTCTCTTATTCTTCATCTGTTTGCATAAATTAGCCAGACCAATAAACAATCAAACCAATTTAATGGTAGCAATACATTGCTTCTAACCAGCCCTTAGACTCATTCATCTTGGACTGTTAACTTAACTTGGTTTCTTCAATTAACTTGGACTGCAGATTCACACAAACTTAAACATGGTTTCTTCAATTGCTTGGACGGGTATTTGGTTTCTTCTATTGCTCGTGATTGTTCTAATACTCTTATTCTGTTTCACACTTTTATAAATGCTTAATTAAAGTGTTTACTGATATACCTGTTCTCTTATGCATTTGTTAATTACCATGTTCTTTCCATAATTTTTCTGTTATTGTTAACATCTTCTTGATTTTGTTTTCTATAATCATTCTTTCTGTTATCCAAACTGTTATTGCTGTCCTTTCATACATGTGCCTCCATTATTTTGGGTCCCGAACATCTTCATTGAATCATAATGGTGCCCATCATATTGAACAATTGGAGAACGAACTGGCTGAAATGAGAAGGACAAGACAAGAATGAGAACATGAAATGCAACGTGAAATTGTCAAAATGAGAAGGCAAACACAAGAAAAGGAAGAGCAGGGACAGCAAAACTTTGATCATTCAATCGAGTTTTTTGTTTTAGTACAATAGGTATTGGCTTTGCCAAACTTTGTTCATTCAATCGAGTTTCGTACACTATTATTATTATTTCTTTTCAGAGGATTACATAAAGCTGAGACTTGTTGATGTGGGATTTGGAGGAGGAAAAGTATAGCTGGTACCAAGTTATGCACACTTTTGGAACTTGTAGAAATTAGGTGCAAAGCATTTTGATATGTTTTTACTTTATAGTTGTATTTTATTTTATTGTATCTGAAAATATGTGATTGTTGGAATTTATGAATAATTTTGTTAAATGGAAGTATATCACGGTGTAACTACTTTGTATAATTGTATTACTTTTTAAGTGCCAATTACAGGCTGTATTGTGACAGATCTGCAGAAAGAGAAGAAAAAAAAAAAAAAACAAATTAAAATCTAAAGTAACTTTTGGCCACGGCCAATACCTGTAGCAAAAAGCTGAAAATTTAAATTCAAAACGCTAAAAATTTAAATTTAATTAAACTTTTGGCCACGGTCAGCAATGCAGCAGCAACAAGTTAAAAATTTTAATTCAAATTTAACTTGTTGCCACTTCTAGAGCAAAAAGTAAATACTTAGAATAAAAAATTTAAATATAAATTAAGTTTTGGCCGCAGATTTACGGGTGGTTAGATGTTTGACTTTTCGCCATACCCACACTTTGACCGCGACAAAACACTTCTCGTCACATAAAGTACTGCCACGGGTGCAGCTAAATGTTTTTCCGTGGCAAGAAATTTATAGTCAGTATTTTTTAACCTTTGGCCACAGCCTATGACCGCGGCTAAAAGTCATTTATTTTAGTATAACATCATATTCATTGAGTCCACAAAGGACTGTTGATGATCTGCCTTCTTCTTATTAAGATAACTCTCGGCGACCCGATCATATATGCGCAGACAGTATGGTAACAAATTCTTCATGCTTGAACGAATGTGGAACCACATCGACATCATGTGTATCAAATGGAGTACCAACACAAACACTAACAGGGGTAACATGCAGAAGTAATATGAAGTTGTCAGTGAGATGATTTAGATTATAGATCTTTTCAGTCCATTTCCACAATGTTTCTGACACTATAAATTCCACGCAGCAATCAGATGAAACAGACTGTTACAGTAACATAAGTAGAAATTCCTATTAATATATACTTTAAAAAAGCTAGGTAAAGAGAAATCACATCTGTTGATAAAAGCATGGTAGAACTAATTTATCCAAAACCATTTCAGGGAAACAATAATGTTCAGGGAAATTGGTCTGACCATGTTGATGAACTTCTTAGGCTACTTACTTGCCAAAAGAAATGGTCTGAACATGTTGATGAACTTCTTAGACATTACAGTTTGAACTATGTGATCATGTAAACTCAAAGCACTTCAATTTATTTGCTGACATAAAACGCTCTACAAATCATAAGACCTAGCATTTTCATCACTAGATTCACAAATGATATTCTTCAGTTTGTAACTTGGGCCAAAATACGGCCCAATGCTTTGTTCTGCAATTTTCATTTCATTTCTTTGCAAAATTCAAACTTCTCTCTCTCTCTCCCTCTCTCTCTCTCTTCAATTCCTTCTTCTTCTTCTTCTTGGTATACAAGCTTTCTTACTCTTTCTCTCTCTTCTTCTCTTCTTTCAATTTCTTGATAGGATTTTGCTTAATTTCCATTACAATGAACACAAACAAGATGATGAAACCATTCCGATTACCACCAGGGTTTCGATTCACTCCTTCAGATTCTGATTTGTTGTATTACCTTAAGAAGAAAATCAATGGAGAAGCTTTACCCATATTGAATTTGATTAAAGATCGTAACTTGTATGGTAATGAAACCCCTTCTCAGATTTTTCAAACTTATTCTTCTTCAACAACTTCATCTAATTCATCTGCTACTGCTTCTGATGATAATCATCACTACTGGTTATACTTGTTTACCAAAATCAAGAAGAAGTTTAATACTACTGATTGTAAAATGATTGATCGGATTGTTGGTAATGGAACATGGAAGATC
The DNA here is from genome assembly GCA_020826895.1 of Aquilegia kansuensis. Taxonomy (NCBI): domain Eukaryota; kingdom Viridiplantae; phylum Streptophyta; class Magnoliopsida; order Ranunculales; family Ranunculaceae; genus Aquilegia; species Aquilegia kansuensis. The sequence goes on from CM037007.1 coordinate 28,239,640, forward strand.
AGTAGGAAATACAAGATTAATGATGAAAATAACAAGTCTTTACTTATTGGCTACAGAACTGTTCTCAATTTCATCGTCAAGTCGTCGGAAATGAAGGAAAACAAGAATGAGAAGCTTCCCCATAGTTGGATTATGCATGAGTACACATTGAAGGGTAATAGTGCACTTGATAAAGATTCAATTTGGGCTGTTTGTAAGCTTAGAAAGAGAAAACTACTCAAAGATTCTGACGATAATCCTCCTCGTCGTTCTTTAAAGAGGGTAAGACCAGTGGCAGAGGATGATGAGTGTTATGTTCCAGAGAAGAAGCATGCCAGCTGTTACAGTGGTTCATCATCTGCATTCAAGAACACGTATGATGAAGGATTAGTAGTGCAAGTGCAACAACAATGTGTTATTGATGATCAAGAAAATCTTGATGATTGGTTGTGCATTCCAACTGAGGATGAAAGTGAGACTCTGTCAATTTCATCATCCTATCCATTGAATTCGGAAAATGGCGACTACTTTCAATCTCAGCCCCAATCTGATCAACAACAACATACTAGTGCTAACAATTTTGAGGAGTATTGGTTCTGTAACCCTAGTGGAGATGACTGCAATGCAGCATCGACATCATATCCATTGAGTCCACTAATGACACTCGATGATCTGCCATCTTTTTACGAATATAACTCTCAGCAGCCTCATCAGGTAGGCGCAGACAGCAATGCAACAATAACTTCATGCTGGAACCAATGCAGAATCACATCAACTGCATCAAATGGGGCATCAACACCAACAGGGGTATTGATATCTTGATGTGGTATCTAATGATGATCGGCCTCAACCTGGTCATGGTACTTACCTTCACTTTCCATCCTTCAGCACAATGTGTTCTTGTTGGTCCAAAAGATCACTCTAGTACTACTACAGAAATTATTGTAACAAGCTTCATTCAAGCTCGCGCAACTTACTTCTATTGCCCCAAGCTTAATAATTGGAAGAAAGTATTGATGCCTGAGATTTTTGAATATTTCCATTCAAATTGTGTTGTGGCTGTGGAACAAGTTTTGTTTATCGCTGCTGATCACAATTTATATGCTTATGATCTTGTGAATGGTCCAGAATCCAGATACTACAGGCAAAGTAGGTAGTACTCGTGCAAACTATAAATGTCCCCTCATTCATCCTATGGCTAATCTGATAAAGGGTTTGGAGGAGGTCTACCCCTTGTGCAATGATTACCAACGATTCTTATTTCATCTTGGTAATATGGATTTCTGCTTGGTTTGGGCTGCCGTGAATCACGATAATGGTTCTGTACGCACCATTCATTGCTTAAGGTTTTGTGCTGACAGAGATCAGTGGCTTGCATCTATCCTTGGCCATCATCGTTATTACGTTGCAATGCAGTATAAACATGGTCGTGCCACTATTGAACATTGCGTCCAAGTCATGTATGTAGATTCTTGATTATCTTTCTGTTAACTTTGCCCATACCTGTCTATCTTCGATTTTCATATTCTGGTGTTGCAGATGCCGTTGTTTAATGATAGTATCTACTCTTTCATCAATGTTTGTGTTTGTCCACGCTCTGTAGTGTGCCTGGGTACTTTAAAGAATTAGAACTTCTATGTTGTTAGGTAAAATTGCATAAAGCTTCTGATTTACCTTGGGCTATATGTCCCTCATCATGGAATTTGTATAATGTTACTACAGTTCAGTTACTATTTTTTGGTGTTCATGATTCTTGTCATTGTATAAGCTTTTCTACTACAACGCAATTGCATATTTGTGTGTTTGATCCGATGGCACCTATCTATGCGAAAGAGGAAATGATACTATATGGCTATACCAGTATACTAGACACCATTCCTGTGTTGGGAGGATGGAGGTTTTGATTCTGAATTGTCATGCATTTTTTCCGCTCAAACCTTTAATGAACCAAATGGTATTCCTCTGCTTCAAGTATGCCTCTTATACTCATTCTAATTCAGCCTAAGTGGATTTCCTCACAAAATCAGATTTAGACTAGCGGGGGTCTTTGGAGTGGGGAATGGTGATAATGTCTTAGCAAGAGTTTTCCTAGGTGCTTTTACAAGGGTAATTAGCGTCAACAATGTTCTCTGTAATGTAACCATATTTTCTCAACAGTACAGCTCTATAAACGCTAACTGAGGGGAAGGGTCAAGTAGCAAATCCAAAGTTGATAAACTAATATCGACGTAAATTAGCTAGCTGCTAGAGTGTTAGATTAATATAGTAGAATGATAGAAAAAGAGATAAGCTATTGTCCATCCAAAACGGTTGAGTTGATCAGAAAGGCCATTGTGTATCCATAATTCCATATTGCACCTTCCCTAAATTGATCAGCTACATTTAGAATAGATACAGTCATGAACTCGTTAACTCGTATACTTCACGTGCTTTTTTCTTTTTGTTTGAAAGATTGTAGTCTGGAGAACAGGAAAAAAAAAATGCTCAAGTAATAGTTTCTAGAATACCAGAAATGCCTGGCTACGTGGACTGACAGCATACCTCTTTTTCTTCCTAGTTAGGAGAATTCACAAAATTTGGTTCCAGTTGCATTAAACTGGTTAGACAGTATTGAAGGGGAGTGTTCAAATGAGGGTTAGGGGCACAGAAATCCCAACCTAGCTGAAATTGCTTGCATCTAAACTGATGCAGTCCCTTCACTACTCTATCCTCTGTATTATGTTGCTACATTTTTTCCTCAACATCATAAGCTCAACTCTCGCATCAATTCTCAAAATGTACAGGAATTTACAGATCACAAATGTTATCATTACCATACAGAAAAGCAGGTTTTGCAATAGAATCAATAAATCAACCAATTCTATTCAAGTAAGCAAACTTTGCTGATGAACTCAACTACATTGAGCAAAAAGCAATTTAGACTTTGCTTTCTACCATGTTGGAAACCCAACTGATAATCAGAAACAAAGAATCAAGAGTTCTCTAAAAGGTAAAAACAATATGTTTTGTATATAATATACACCTCATGTACATCACACACAAAAATTTGTATGAGTAAAAGGAAATGCAGCCTTGTGAAACTCAAAGTCAGCACGCAACTAATATTTCCTACAGGAGAGCTTGGTAAGGATGCTTTCCTTGCAAGTCAACGTCTGGATCACTAGCTTTCCTGCGTGCATCTGCAAACAAACAAGGAATGTGTAAGTTTACAACAGCCCCTGGTATTGATTGCAGAAAAACATATACTGTACTTGTTACTTAAAGCCTTAAACCAACTGTTTTAAGGTCACCACTTGCTTTACTTCATGTTGCAATGCGGAGGGGAAATTTGCAAAGATCTGTAACTAGGCAAGCCTACATGATGAGTCAAATTAGAAAATGTCTTGTACATGGTCTATCAAGACAAGATCCAGTTCAATGAAAATGATTGATATGTGCTGTCAAAAACTAAGGCCAAATAAATTTCCGAAGTGACTAATGAATTGCATAATAGGTTCAAGTATTACATTTCTAGATTATACAGAATTGCGACTCATATAGTGGTAAGCCTGTAACCGACTGCCTAGAATAGTAGAATACAACACTCAAAATAAGTCAGAATAAAATGATCATATAACTCACTTGATGACCAATAAAATGAGTTGCATCTGATCCAGATCTTCCAGGTATAGAACCAACCTTCAAAATTTTGTGCAAAGAACTAACTGAAGTTGAGTTTCAATAGTGTCTTTTAGTCTTGTGGTGTATATGTAACATTTTGCTAACCTAGATGAGCTTAGCCAGTTTCCAGAAAAACCAATTAACACTAACATACTAGGGGAAGGGTGTCTGCTCAAGGACCTGTTATGGATCGAGCCTGGCTCCAGAGAAATGTTCTTTTCGTCCTGTAATCTAGAGTGGAAGAGGAAATAGACAAAGGTGCATGGTTTGTGGATTGCTCGCATGCTAGACCTCCTCTTATACCTACCTAGTACCTATATGCCATTTTTGTTCCAGTTATCATTAATTGAAGTTGTTAATTGGTGTGATTATATTGGTTGTAGTAATGAGCATAATGATCCCAGCCTAGTTTTGCAGATAAATTGATGTCGCGCCCTTGACGCTAATTCGCTATAGACATTACAGTTTCAGCTATCTGATCATGTAAACTCAAAGCACATTGATCATTGATGTATTTGCTCACATAACACTTTCAAGCCCATAACATTACTACATTTGTGTCTTGCGGCCTAAAGCTTCCCAACGGTCGAAAATATCCATTATAAATTGGATATTTATAATATATCCTAAACGAAACTTATAAATTGGGACGAACGAGGGTTTTGTTTTGAATTTCAAATATCTTGCAAGTACAAGCTTTCTTCCTCCTTCTTCTTCTTCTTCGTAAACAAGCTTTCGCTCTGTTTTCTAATTTCTTGATAGGGTTTCGATTGCAATTGCCATTAGCACTGGAATGAACATAAACAAGATGATGACGCCATTGCTATTGCCATTACCACGAGGGGTTCAATTCAATCCTTCAGATTCTGATTTGATTTCTTATTATCTTCAGAAGAAAATCAATGGAGAAGCTTTACCCACATTGAATGTTATTCAAGATCGTGACTTGTATGGTAAAGAAACCCCTTGTCAGATTTTTCAGAGTTGTTGTTCTTCATCTTCTAATTCTTCTGGTTTTGATAATTGGTTATACTTCTTCACCAAGATCAAGAAGAAGTTCAACAATGCTTCTGATAAAAGGATTGATCGGATTGTTGGTAATGGAAAGTGGAATAATCTGGGGACTAACAGGGTTTACAATAATAATAAGTCTATAGTTATTGGGTACAGAACTCTTCTCAATTTTATCGTCAAGTCGCACACAAATGAGGATGAGCAGCAGCTACATAGTTGGATTATGCATGAGTATACCATGAAAGGTAATGATGCACATGATAAAGATTCAATTTGGGCTGTTTGTAAGCTTAGAAAGGGAAGACTACTCAAAGATTCTCATCATAATCCTCCCCGTTCTTTGAAGAGGAAAAGAGTAGTAGCTGTGGCGGCAGAGGATAGTGAGTTTTACGTGTCAGAAAAGAAGCGTACCTGCTACGAAGGTTCATCATCGGCATTCAAGAACAGTTATGATGAAGGATTAGTAGTGCAACAACAATGTGTTATTGATTATCAAGAAAATGTTGATGATTGGTTGTGTGTTCCAACTGTGGATGAACGCGAGACTCTGTCAATTTCATCATCCTATCCATGGAATTCAGAAAATGACGACTACTTTCAATCTCAGCTCCAGTCTTATCAACAACAATATTCTAATGATAACAGTTTTGATGACTGCAATACAACATCAACATCATATCCATTGAGTCCATTAACGACACTCGATGATCTGACTAGTTTTTACGAATATTACTCTCAGCAGCCTCATCAGATAGGTGCAGACTGCAATGCAGCAACTTCTTCATACTGGAACGAATGTGGAACCATATCGACGTGCATCGAAGGGGGCACGAATGCCAACAGGGGTATCTATGCCTGATGGTCATGATACACTTCTTGCTGCTCAGCTGCACAATCAGTGTGACTACAGTGGCGATGACGAGGAAATATGGAAATCAGTGAAATTGCATAAAGCTTCTGATTCACCTAGGCTGTATATGTCCCTGACTGTGTAATTCGTAATTCTAGTTACTCTTATTGGTCTTATTTTCAAAACATTTTTGCCTCATATTGTAAGATGAAATTGCATATAAAGCTATAAGTAACACGTAATTAGAACCATTCCTGTGTGGAAATGTATATTTTGATTCTGATATAGCTTATAGCTAGATTCGTAGGATATGGCAGTTCTTAATCAAGTCAGAATAAAATTTATCATTTTACTCGTATGGTAGCCAGATGAATGAGGTGCATATTCTGTTCCAGCATGTACAGATTGTACACCTTTGCCAAGAATCAAATAGAAATATCGCTGATCTTTCTGAAAATGAAGAATTTGGTTTCAGCTGTGCAATGTGAAAAGTGTATTTCTTCCATATCTGTCTTAGCTTCACACATCACACTTGTCTTGTGATTGCAACCCAAATGTCTAATATATTTCTGATGATGGTTTTGCTGTCTTTGGATGAACATGGTCTTTTTGACACTGTAATTTTCAGTTTAGAAGACGAACGCTTTTAACGACATTTTCCAAAGGAGTGCCTACTTGGATTGAGCCAAAACTGACAGCGAGCTGCTGAGGTTGAGGACTTGAGGCCTTTGGCTATTGAGTTCAAGTGTCTTTTAATCTCTTTTAGTATTTGTTTCATTGCTAAGAGTAAAGACTTCCTGTCAAACTTGTGTACTCACTGCAGTGCCTTTTTCTGCTTGTTTCATTTTCATTTTCACTGGTTTTCAAAGAAATTTCCAAGTAAACAATATCTGATAAAAGATATCACTGGCCACTGGGGACATTTACCAATCCCTTGCAACCTATAGACGACAAAGAACCGTAACAAGACAGAACGTATCTTTACCAGAACACAAACATACCTACCAGTCATGTTATCTCAAAGCCAGCGCAGAATGGTTTCACTAGGACTAGATTACAGCATTCTTAGAGTATAGTTCCAAACAAAAAATATAACAGGTGGGTGCAACAAGTAATATAGAGTGGGTGCAAAACTGCAAATGTGGTCTGTATAACAATACAGTTCCGTGAAAAGGGGAAATTTATCGTCAGAGAGCAAGAATAGGAACTCTTTAACCACTTGAGATTGTGAGAGATATTCCCTGACAAAATAATATAACTACCTGGGTATTAATAGCATAATATTTGATGGAATCTTTAGGTATATTTGTATGAAAGAAACCAGAAAATTCCATTAACAAAGGCTCTTCTTGTTCTTCTTCCTCCTCATTAGGTGATCAAAGGGTTCCTTCTGCTGTTGATTATATCAAGGTATAAGCCTGGTTGATCAAAATTTTACGCTTAAGGTTAGTTGATTTATTTTTTATCTTGTCCTAGCTAATTATATTTCTCTTACTCTGTATCATCATTGAGGAATTTATAGGTATCTCATGCATCAAGAGATATATAGATGATCAATGTCTTAATTTATTTTTATTTTTTTCTTTTCCAAGTTATAAAATAGTTTCTCTATCTATACATATGTTATTGGTGATTTGATAATGGTATTTCATACAAATCTGATATAAATGGCCTAAATGTTATTTGTATGTTTATAGTTTTGGAGTGATAATAATAAAAACACAATTCATTGATTTGGTGTGTTGGATGAAAGAAATCAGGTGATTTATACATATACAGTAGATAGAGGATGGAGGAAAAACACGAAGTCGCACGAAAATTTCAAGTCCCTAAAATAAACATAGATGAGATAAAGAAGGCCTCTCCATATGTGATCATGTCGCCAAGGTCCATGCTGCAGAAGCAGACAAGTGGAAAAGCACCCTGTCTCTGTTCCCCAACCACACACGCCGGATCTTTCAGGTGCCGACACCACAGAAATTCTCTGCTAAGTCGCCATGGTGGCTCTGTTGGTTCCAACCTATCTGAGTTAGCTAACAAGACTGAATTTGTTCCCACTGCGACTGCAATGAATGACTCCGCACACTCTCACACACATCCTTTTGGAGGCACTGCAGTGAATGCCTCCACACACTCCCACACTCACCCTTTTGGGGGAAGATAGAAAACTTGCTGAACCTTTGGTAAGTAGTATTGTCACAGAAGAGGGAGAGTTGATTATGTGCTTTCTTTTCCAGTTTGACAAACACAGTGATGTCTTATTCTTGTTTCCAAGTTTGGCATACGAAGCCAAGATATTTATGGTGTCTCTGATTGACCATACTAAAGACAATTAAACTTGTACATGATCATTAAGGGTTGTTTGGTTGCCTTTCCAAAATGTTTCTCCAATGAAAGTAGAACTCAACTATTCATTTTAATTCTTCTTTATTTCCTTTATTGGAGTGCTTCTCCACTTTCATCATGTACTACATATTTGGTTGTTTCTGTTTAGTTTGTATTGGCCGTAACTTTAAGGAACTCATCCAGAAGTTGGTAATATAGCTTTATTCGTATACTACCGTTTTATCAGCAAAATGAAAAATAAAACAATAGACAGGGATACTAAGTCTGCCTCAGCTACAAAGCTTGCTCATCTGAATTTTTCTTTGCCTTCCTCGGAGCTGCTAGCGTAGGTGTAAATTTCGTAGTATAGTGAAACATTGTAGTATAGTTCAGTTGACAAATTAAGGTTTCCTGGAAGATCCATTAGAGACTTTTCCTATGAGCTTTGTCATGTTCAATGCCTTTGTCCTTGCAACAACTCACTAACAGTCACTGTGACTGCTATTCATGAATGGCACTTCTAAACATTGTGAGAGATATGCTGCCAAAAATATTTGGCATTTGCATTTCTATGCAATCATTCAGGCACCTTCACAGATACTCTACCTGTCTACCTAAAAGGAATTGACTCATTGCATCAAACTGTAACCTATATCATTCTGTTCTCTCAGTAAGGTTTTATTGGACAACTGACAACCTTATTCTGTTCTGTCCTAAGATTTTATTGGACAACCAACAACTGAAACTAATTCTTCAATCATATGGCCCTACTAGTGTATGGTTTTTGGATTGTTAGAACTTGCAAGGAAATATATAGTATTCAGCATGTACGATGATTTGTATAAAAACGTCCAACTAAAATAACAATTGAGGAAATAGCGGAATATATATGTTTTGGTGCAAGGAGACTGAAAATAGTCACTCATAAATATGTACACGTGGGGAAAACTATCCACAGAAAACATATACCACAAACCAGATATATCAATTAAAAAACATGGTCCTTGATAACAGAAAGAAAAGTAGGGGGATGCAGTGTACGCTTACAAAATGCTCACCAACAGTTGTATACAACATATAACAACAGGACCCTTAAGCTACCCAAAGGAAGCTATGTATCTCAGACAATGCCGTTTTTCCAATTATGAAGCATGGCTAAGCTGCTGAGAAGATGGACATAGCTGAAAAAGGTTTTCTACAAAGGTTGGTAGCAGGTAAGAGTGCTCTCAAGACACCGCGTATCCAGGTCTCACACAGCAGAACCATTTTTTCTGCAAATCAGACATTTTGAAGAGTTAAACATACAGTGGATTATGCAGTAGTTGACCAACATATTTAAATATCTATAAATTCTGACAATGACTTGTCCAGAAAACACTGATACAGAGATGAAGCGTATGACAACTAGAGCGGGAAGAACTATATCCAAAGCTAGCCAAACAAAGCATTTTCCAAAGACGAAAGCAAAAGCTCTCCGGGATGGCATAATGATGGCAAAAATCAAATAAAATCATTGAAATCAAACAAATTAATTGCAAATGTCAATCATATGATTTGTTACTATTCCTAACATAATGAAGATCTTAAACCACCCAAGAATTAGTTTCAGTTGTTTCTTTTTTTGTTTGTAAGTCAACAGATACATCTTTCTATTCTAATTGCCCACACAAAATGATATCACTAATAACTGGAAGTTGATTCGGTTTTCAAGTGCAGGTGGTGCATCTAGATATTGACATGTAAAGGTTTCCCAGAATGCACAAGCCATTAAATTTACATAAGGATAACCTGAAAGAATGAAATTAAACTAAATGAAAGAACTAAAATCTAATACTTATAAACTTAGATTACACAAAATGTCCAGGATCGAATATGCATAAGGTATTGGTCACAAAATAAAATAATATAAATAAATCATACCTTTGAATATCTTCTAATTCATACAACTTAGACCATAGCTTGATTTCTCTCAATTTCTCCTTAAATCTACCTAGGTGATGGTCCCTATAATTGTAGAGATTGAGTATTGAGAGGGAGCTATGGAGTAGAGTACTTATATAGTCTTCCATCAAGACCTTTGAGTTCTTCATAATAAAGAACACTACTAATAATACTACTTAAATTATTACAACTTACATTGTAATGTGGAAAGCCAAAAGATTATATCAATTTAATTTAGACTTAAGCAAATGGTTATTGGGCCACAATTCTAACATAACCCACAATGGTGTTTGGGCGTGTGTGTGTTGTGTGTGTGTGGGGGGGGGGGGGGGAGGAATTCGTAGACTACTTTCCGCCGAAAAATCATCAAGTAATATACTTATTCCTTTAACCTTTCTTACTAGCTTGAAAAAAAATTATCTACTTTAGTTTAGAGTAGACAGTAAGTCTACTAAAGGAAAGACTCTAAACCTTTGGTAACAATGGTAGTCAAAGTACTTTTCCCTTCCAGACCTTAAACCACCCAAGCAATGAAGATCATAACCATTTTTTTTATAAAAATAACCATACTAACATCCTAACATACAGGCATAGAGCAGACGGACCACATCTGACGCCAAATGGGGATCACAACTTCCAAGTAGTTAATCGCACGCACATTTCTATAAATTGGGATGAAGGAAGATAATTAATAGAGAATTAGGTTACCTCTGTTTTATAGGCTTGAATTTCACTTAGAGAACTTTTATATATCAGATTACAAATGATATGAATTATGAAGTACTTTACTAACCTTAAGTTGAAATAAGGGCAATGTTAATATTCATTTCCAGACAGCCCAGAGTATTAGGTGGAAAACATATAATACTACATCAAAGAATATGTTCCACAACGACGTAGGTCAGCAAACACACTTCTCTTCATCAATGAAAAGAAACATACATACATACTAGGTGAATGGAGTTTTAGCATAAAATACACATCCAAATCTGTATTTGAGGTGGTTCTCTTTCCATAGTTTCATCTCTCATTTCATACTGGTAAAAAAATCTTAGCTAAGCATATTTAATGTCACAATTAAATTAACACACCTCAAGCCTAAAAAAACTAGCACAAAACCTAAAGTTCATATCTCAAGGAGTTGAACCTAAGTCTAGAACTCCATAGATCAAGTGACCCCTAAGGCAACATATGTAAGGTACTTCGCAAACTTCATCTTTCTGTAGAACGAACTCCACTAATAATGGTTTAGACTATGCCATTCTTAAAATAGAACGAACTCCACTTTAAGCAGAACAAAGACATGAAACACAAGCTACAAGGTTAAGAGAGACTTACAGATTGGGGCTTGTTATTATCTGTTACATCTTTAGAGATAAGCTCCTCCCTTCCTGGCGAGATAAGCTTTCTGCCCGTCTTCTTCTCATCCCTGGCCTTATTGAAGATGACAGTAAATCCATCAGCTGAAGCAGGGTCGTTCACATCCCACTCACCAAACTTGGGCAACGGACGACCTTTTTCCTGTTATGAATCATATTTGCCATAGAATTTAATTAGCAACCAGTATGAAACAATGATGACGATACTGTAAATTAAATTTCCCTTAACAAGTCTGAAAGAGCAATACAGACAAGGAAACAAAGGACACATATGAATTTATAGTACAGGCACTACCTAAGAACAACTTCCAACACTTGGAAATGTCACTCAAGGTTTTGGAGATCATAGTTGTGCCAATGTAAATTTATTGTAACCAAGGTGAAACTATGTTTTTTGCTGTTTGACTGTTATGAAATCTTATTCACACAATTATATTGTACTTCTGTCTTGCCAGTTACCTCACGAAGTTTTGCGCCTCTTCTATGGAACATGTAATTGAATTGAAGTTGTTAACAAATCCTATTTTTCAAGAAACCGTAAATCGTAATGGGCTAATCCAAAGATGTACAGGATATTAGCATTTAAATACATACTTGTTGAAATTTGTTAGAACTTCAAACACATAGTATGAAATATAAATCACTAGACAACATGCCAACAACATTAAATATTGTCTAACATATAAGTTCGCAAACAAATTAAAACTTGTTTTGATTCCTAAAGAAACAAACAAACAATTCAACTGATTGAATCAGAAACAAGAAAAGAAAGCATAACAATTAATATAAATAAAAATTGATGATAAGAAGAAATTAAAGTGAGTGAGAGTTGATTTATTTGCATACCATGAATTGATTCTTGAGAATTTCAAAGCTCAAACAGAAAGAAGAGAAAGAAAGAAATGGAAATATGAATGAAAGCAGAAAAGGGCAAAGCTGGCTTACAGGTTACAACAATGAAAGAGAAATCCTGCATAATTTAAAGAAAGGAATGGAGATATACTTCAACTCAAGTGCTCTCGCCGTCCCGCGTAAGATTACACACGTTTAGCTAAGTCGTTGGCACGTAGTTTTGTAGTAATTGAAAAGTGAAAACCATGACTGCCTGGTTGGCTGGCCTGGCCGGCTATGTAAAATTTGAGACACGACACGACACGACACGACACGACACTAGACTGCTAGTGCCTAGTGCTACTGCTGGCTTGCTCAAATTGGAACATTGACTACCAAAATCACCCAAGTGTAGTGTGAAGTCAAAGGGTTTGAACTTTTCTTTCTCCAATTGACCTGGCACATCTTGGCGGCTTCCACCAACACAATGTGCCAATATATTGTTTAATATTTGTTTTTAGGTAAAAACAATAAATTTTGATTTTTATGATACCTTATGGCTTATTGAAAGGCTCATTGTTATTAAAATGCATCATGATGATGATCTAGTCCCAAATTTGTTTGAAGTTATTGGATGTGAATCAATTTGAGAAGACATTACACTGCAACCATTTAAGTGGCTAGATGAAGATTTATATATCAAAGCCGCGCTTTTTAAGCCAATTTGGCTTAGAATTCTTAATACAAATGTTGGGTTTTAACTCTTATGTTTTATTGAGTAAATTATCTTAAAAGTTAATTGACAATGTGATGACTTTAATTTGTATGGGTATGAGGTATGAAATGTATATTTCTTTCATTTTTGTCAAAGGAATGTTCCATTCGCTTCATGGCTTCTGGTCTTATCGATTGAAACTTGTTCTAAAGACAAAACTTGTACCCATAGATTTTGTTAACAAGCTAGATTGAACCTTCAAAGTAGTTCCCCCTAAGAAACGAGACTACAATTCTTCTCAAAATAGTTCTGATTTCTGAAGTTTGAATCTTTAAAAGACCAACTTCAATTCTTATTTAGTTCGGCCCAAACACTAGACTAGTCCTTGGGCAGAATTTTTTATTTGGGTATCTCTATTATCAACCCTTCTTCTCATTGTTTGTTTAATGCAAAGACTGACAACTACTGACCACAATGCAATCTTTTTCAATTTAACAAACAGTGCTGCAAATTATTTTAGGTAATCATAGTCAATGTTACTTTGTTTGGACCTCTAGTTTTGCCAATCATCCAAAATCATCTTATCTTAATTAAGCAGCTGGCTCTAATCAATGTCAAACTTATCCCAAATTAGTAAGATAATATTAATGTTTTGGACCACTTGCTAACTTGCCAGTAATCATGTTACTATGTAGTATGTACCAATATAGTCAACAAAATCCCAGTTCTAAATCTATATCATCTAAAACATACAGTAATATATTGAGAAAGATACCATGCAAAAGAAACACTAAAATTTCTATTAAATAACCTATGCTTTCTACATACTGAAAAATGAAAATAAACCCAACAACATGGAGAACATGTTTATCTTTTTTTACACTGTTCATCAACCCCTCCACCAAAATGCTTCTACTTCGATCAGTACTTGATCATCCACCACCACCAAACCAAGTACTACTTTACTTTCTACCAACGCCTGTGCTCACACTCAGCAGGAGTAACAGGGAACCTAGCAGTATCAGTACAATAATCATAGATAAGATGTTTAGCTTGGACCCACATTAATTGATGGCTTTGATGCAAATTCAATTCTGATAAGACTGGTTCATCCCACCAATATTTACCTTCACTAGCACTACACTTCTTGGTGTTATCAACTGCATTAGTACTTATGGGACATTCACAACCATTGATATCAAATCCTTTATATGATGCAACAAATGGTGCATGTGACCAATCTGTCTTCACTCTCCCACCTTGTGTAGCCCAGTCATCTGCATTCCATATTGAACTGTAAATTCCCATTGGTTGATCTTTTGGAAATGGCACCCCTTTCTTTTCTTTATTTGTAAACACTCTAATTGGAGTCTCATCCACAAGAAACCTATAACATAAATCACAAATAATATATATGATTAAAAACCATAGTATATAGATATACAGCATATTTGTGGCGCATTTTAGAATGAGATGCTAATGTACACCAAAGATGTGGACTTTGGTGGAGACACCGGTTAAAATAAGGAGGAAAACTACATGTGTCATTCACATGCGTAGGTTAGCATGTACCAATAGGGACAAATGTAGTTCATTAAAAAATTATCATACAATCCCAAGAAAATCTTATGATGCAGAGATGAGTATCATTCCCAAAGCGTATGTTAGCATGTGAGTTATGATTCCCAAAAGGGAACTAAATTGCTACAGAAGCAAGTTTAATTAAGAGAACAAAGCGTGCAACAAGAAATTATTATAAATATAAATACAACTGTTTGATTGAGTGAATCTATTAGTAATACTTACACTACTTGATGTTGATTCCAGAGAATGGAGTAAGCATGGAAATCTTTGCTTGGATCAAACCAAAGACTCAATCTTTGCTCTCTATTTCCAACACCATTAACATAAACATTTGTTTGCACTAAGTATGGTTCACCAGTAGTGTTTCCAAGAAACTCAAAATCAAACTCATTGTGCTTTGGACCATCTGATGACATCTACATTTACAAAAACATCAGATCAAGTCAGAAAGACAGAAACTTGACTGAAAATAAAAGAAATTACAGATTTTTTTTGCAAGAAATATAATGGGAATGAAAAATCTTACATAAAATGCTGTTACAGTTCCAGCTGAATCTCCTTCTACAAGTTTGATTTGCACTGTTGTTTTTCCAAACAAGTATTTGCTCTTTGAACCAAAACCAGCACCTATATATAAAACCATAAAATAATTAGTAACAAGATGATATACTTTAAAAGTTTAAGTTTTTGTTTAATTAGAAGCTATATATGTACGTATATTTTACCAGAGAAGTTATCAAGTTTGAGTTTTAGCTCTTCTCCTTCAAAGCTAACATGATCAAGTGCCCAACTTGGTTCAAACAACTCATCAAACTTAGCAGCTGAACTCATTACACTCATAAAACCCAAAACCCATAACAAGAAAACTAGCTTATAAGAAGAAGAAATTGCCATTACTAGTACTGCTTATAACTCAGTCTCACTCTTCTTCTCAGTTCTCACTCTGTGTTTCTGTGAAGAAGAGTGTAAATTTCATCTGTATTTATATAGTTAAACTTCTTGGTGGCTTGTATAAGAAGACCCATGATCCACGTCATTATTTTTAAATTGCCAGATCATTATCCACGTAGGATTATTACAAAGCTCGATGAGAAAAGATATTATTAAAACTAGCCGTTAGCTTTCAGTCCGATTCTTAGCTGGTAAATTGCTGTTTCTCTGTACAAGTGTGGGGTAACTCTGTACGACTTGTCGTTGTTTTAAAGGTTTTTTTATCAGAGTACTAACAAATAAGAATCTTACACGTGGAAAAATACAGCTGGGATTCTGATCTCTAAGTTGGCAATTACCTGTAAGAAAAGATAGAAAGTGGGGTATGTTTGGGGTTTTCTTTTACTTTGTGATGATGTCACGTGCCAGTTGGATAGGGAGCATGCGCTTTGAATAATATTTATGGTGAGTTTTTAATACTTTGTTGGAGAATGGGACCACACTTTTTTAAAATTCTTTCTTCATCTTCATTTTGTGTTGTTGGCTTGTGATTTTGTACATTTTGTTCACGATTCTATTGTTGTTTCTATTCACAAGCAACCAATTTTATCTGTTACGAAATTACCCCCAACTATGTTGATATGTTAAGGCGTGTAGGGTAGAGTAGAGCTTGGCAGCAGAATTGGACTCTTTTGGTTTTGGTTGCTTACTAGTTTTGGACCATTTTCAGGTTAGAACACCGGTCTAAATTTGCTATTCCGGTGATTATTACTCCAAAAACAAAGTCTCGACTTCGAATCGGATTAAACTTTAGGTTGTAGGTTAAACAGATACAGGTTGGAATGGAAGTGGTTAGGAATTTATGAAAAACGTGGGGGTTCTCAATATCATGCTCTTGTTATGTGCTGCAACTTTTGGTGAGGGTATTATGGTAATTGTAGAACTGATAAGAAGGAATAGTTTGCGTGCTTCAGAGCATTGTTTTTGCAATGCAATCAGTGTGTACAGTACGGAGTTATTGAGAGCGTGGAAGCAATCAGATGATGAATGAAGTTCAATCAATATGAGTAGTCTTGGAGATAAGAAGCGTGCCCAGTGTGTGACAGAGTGACTGGGGCCACAGTATTATTTTCATGGGTGCACAGATTAGGTGTATTCCAAATGTACCCAAATATGCTGCCACGTGTAAATATTGTGGTGTTAGCTTTTAGTTGTATTCAAGATTAATGAATTATTTTTCATTTGATATTGTTTCAAAAAAAAATATGTCGGAAGATATGATTTATGTGAAATTTTGGCATTTTTCTCAATTTGTATTTGATTGAAATGTTTAGATAGCATGTCACAATACTCTCTTCAATTCATTGTCTTCATTTGGATTAAAGTTTTATCATAACCATAATATGTTTTTTATTTTGTTTTTTTGCACATATACGTAAATGTACGGCTTCTCAATAATTTTTCTTGGCTCTAAATCTAAAATATATATATGCAAAATTTTCTAGGAGAGCATTGTACCTAGCTTGATCGATCAATTAACATTATGTCAGATTGCACAATTGCACTTGACTTATATACGTACTCCTTAGTCCTTAAATGCTTTATTGTATTTACAAGTACGTCAATTGATGTTGCACAACCATGGTGGTGGGTAGTGGGTACGGAAAAATTATTTAAATTTGTAAACATAATGCATGATGATGCCTTTTCTCTTTCAATTATTGAGTGTGTGATCACAAGTTTTACCAAATTATCTCATGGAGAGTAACAATTTAAGGAAGGAAATCGGTCGGATTCGGGTTGATAAGGGGTAATCCTATATCCGAATCTATATTTAATTCAGGTGTGATTTTAAAATCATACCCTCCAAAATTTGTATTCGAAACCGGGTATTTAGATTTTATTCGAGTTTTAACCATTTTTATGATGTTTATTTTAAAAAAAGTAATATAAATATACTATTTTAAGATATAAATTCAGGTTACTCGAATTATCGGGTTTTATCCATTTTATAATTCAGGTACATATTAAAAACCAAACCCTCTAAATTTGGATTCGGTGGTACTCTCAGTTCACTACAATAGATTTAATTATCAGCGACAGACAATGTTAACCACACATATAACTGTCGTTGTTGCTAACCTTTTGTGATGCATTTAATAGTGGATACAAGTTTTGGATGTATTAAATAATAATTTATTTTTTTGGCCTTTGCAACGTTGTTGACAGTTGCAAAAGGTAGTTTATTTAATTTAATAACTAAATATAAGAAATAACGACAGTGAAAACGTCGGTGAAAACTAAATTGCATGCGCGACAGTAGACGGCGTTGCTAATAGTAATTTATCAAATGGCGATGCAAGTAAATGTTGGTTATCAGGGGGCAATCGCTAATATTAAAAAAAAATATCAAATAACTTTTGCGATGCAAATAAATGTTGCTGATAATTATTTATACCTACCCTGAATAGCTTTTCTAAAGAATTAGTCTATTGCAACGCGTTAAGATATTGCTAAAGCATGAAACCTTTGGCAACACTATATGTATGTCACAAATTATAATTATTAGCTACGGTCTATTCGTTGAAAATGCGTGTCAATTATTAGCCACGT
The DNA here is from genome assembly GCA_020826895.1 of Aquilegia kansuensis. Taxonomy (NCBI): domain Eukaryota; kingdom Viridiplantae; phylum Streptophyta; class Magnoliopsida; order Ranunculales; family Ranunculaceae; genus Aquilegia; species Aquilegia kansuensis. Next base: position 28,257,461 of record CM037007.1, read on the forward strand.
TTGAATATTTTTATAACACTAAACCATTAGTGGTAGTTATAAATGTTGTTAAAGAAATAATTCTACAATCATAAATAACTTTTGACCAAATTGATCTTTTAATAAATCTAAACTCAAATCAAGTGACCATTCGATTTTATACAAATCAAGGTTTTTTTTGTAACAAATTTTACTATTTAATTTTTAATATTCAAATTTTAACTATTTACCTATGAAATTATTTAATTCAACCAATTGGGATTTATTTTCCCAAAAAAGCCCTATGTTTAGGTGCCTCTTCCCCAATAGGCCCTGACATGGGGTCATCTTCTCAAACAAGCCCTTTGACTAGATCATATTTTTTAGTAGGTCAAAATTATCCTTGTATTCTATCTTCTAATCTCAACCTTTTATCCTCTAAAACCAGGATAAGACAAAATAGCAGAAAAAGACAAAAAACAGAAAAGGACAAAAAAACAGTTGGTGTATAACTTTTTGGTTTTTAACATTTGAAAATATTATAAGTTGTGTTTTAGAAATCGAAAATCAACATGGTTTATATGGTTGGAAAGGTCTCGACGAGATCTTTCAAACTAGATCCCACATGACTATAAAATTTTAAATTTAAAAATTTAATTTTTTTATAAAAATTCAAATATTTATAAAAAATTCAAAATTTCATATTTTTTTTTACCGAGAAGTTGGGTTTCGAGAAAAAACTCCTTATGATTTCAAAGGCTTTTCAAAATTACTTTAAAAATCTAAAAAAATCACACATTACTATCAAATTCAGGAGTTTTTATTTTTGTCCTCTAACATATATCTTCTTGTCTTCTAACACCAAAGCAATATCCTCTAAATTGTTGTTTGTTGTTATGTAAATTACAAAGACATGATATCCATTCCATATTATTAATATATGTGAATTATAGTCTGTAATTTGATGCATGAGTTCGATGTCTCAGCTGAGGACAAAATCCTTATAGTACAGAAAAAAAAAGAAAAAAAATTTGTATTGCTATGAAAAGTTCATAAAAATGTTTAATGTATAGTTAACTTCACAAAAAACTTCATAAAAGAACATAACCCAGTCTATATATTGTTTTTTAGGTTACATCTCAAACCATAAGAAAAAAGAAAAAGAACATAATCCAGACTAAACATAAATTCCTCCTTTTGCATGGTGTAATGTTAATAAGCTCGTTAAATTTGTACTCCATTCTCCCTTCCTATCCCTCACACCAAAACAATATAATAGCTCAAATCTCTAATCATTATTTTATTTTATTTTTTGGCACAAACGGGGTTGAGGGCACCCCTTACCCCTTTAAATTACATGAGGAAACTTATATCAAACAATCAGTTTACTAGCATGTTTTGAACCAACGATCTCTCCACTTTGTGAGATGGATGCAACCATTGAGCCACAGACTCGAGTGCTCTCTAACCATCATTGAAACTAATAGTCTCTCTTTATTTAAACACTCATGTCTTCTTGTTTTCAACAAAATCCAAGTAATACATATAAAACCATGACCACTATACTTTGATAACTAGCTTTAATCCACCTTTCAAAACTTTTTAATATATAATATAATTTAATAAAGATACTTTAGCATTAAGGGGTGACATTAGCTTTAGGGATCTGTTGACCAGGTGGGCATATGCTCTACAGGAACAGTGGTAACTCAGCTGTATTGGACATTTGGGGATGTTTGTGCCCCCCTGTTTCTTTCTTTTCTCTTCTCTGTCTTTGAGTGGGCTGTTATGCTCAGGAGCTAGGTGTAGAGAGTTGTTTTGGTTTTTTACCTGACGGTGTACAGTCTTTGTACATGCTGATCAGGCGATGTATATCCTACCTTTGGGTGTGAATATAATGTTGTTTGATTCAGAAAGAGAAGAAGAGACATACTTTTTATCAAAAAAAAATATTGTAATTTAATAAATTTGCATGTTAAGTTGATACAATAGCTTGTTTAGAGGATAAAGGTATATTATTTAGAGAACAACAATCAATGTTTTAGCGGATAAGACCCTTACAGTATAGAGAGAAAATTATCGAAAAAATAAAAAACACATTTTTTTTTTCTTTTTTTTTCATACCCATGTGGGATCTTGTTAGATAGATCTCGTCGAGATCTTTCCAACCATATACATCATATTGATTTTTACTTTCTTAATTAAAAGATATACAAGTTATAAATAATATAACAAAAAATATTAATTAATATTAAAAAATTTGTTTTTGTCTTTTCTTATTTGTCTTATTCTGTTTTTTTTTCTTTTGTTTTTAGTATGAAGGGTATAATGGTCTCACAAAAATTGATAAAAGGTAATGTGGTGGGTCAGGGGGCTTGTTTGAGAAAATAGCCCCATGTCAGGGCCTATTGGGGAAGAGGCACCTAAACATGGGGCTTTTTTGGGATATTACCCAATTTTATTTGGTCATTATCATTCTTCATATTGATTGTTCCTAATGCCACAATATGTACAATTTATCAAAGTCCCATTTATTTCACAAAACAGTTTGATTCACAAAGTCTAATACATAGGGAGTTAGTTTAAATGGACTTGGCCGTTAATTTAAATGAACTCAAATCAAGTGACCATTCGACAGACAATATTAACCAGTAGTGATGCTTGATTCTCTCATCGATATATCTTGCAGGTCGGGTAAATCTGTGGTATTCCCACTGCTCGGTGGGCAGCGGCTTAGCCTTGAACCTTCTGTTCTTTTCTAACTGAGGTCCTTTGGTGGAGCCTCCTTCTAGGTTTGCGATAACATGGATTTTAATCCTTCCGACCAAGGTTTCCTCCAGTTTGATATAACGATCTACCTTAAGATAGAGCTCGTCGAGAGAAGTTGGCCTTTTCATGGCCAATGATTTGTGGAGGTCGGATCCAGGGATCAGACCGTGGAAGAATGCAATGGTCACAAAGGGTTCATGATCCTTTGCAAAGTCTTGAATAGAATGCAGTTCAGTTTTTAATCGAACGAAGAAATCACTTGGCAATTCTTCATCTCTCTGGTTTACCTTGAACATTGCGACGTAAAAAATAACGAACTGCTTCTCCAATTCGTTGAATGAGCTGATTGACCCTGGCTTGAGACGATGGAACCAGTCGAGCGCTGGTCTAGTGAGACTGGATTGGAACAGTAGACATAGCACGTGGTTTTCTTTTATCAGTGGAAGCGATTTGCGGAAGTTTTTTATGTGATATGTTAGATCTCCAACGCCTGAGTATTGATCGAATTTTGGTGCATATATTGATTTTGCTTGGTAGTTCTTGCTCTAGGATCTCCTTTGTGAACGGAGACTCCTGAAAATGCTACAAAGATTGGATTGCTAGCTGTTCTGCTGTTCGACCTCTGCCCAGTTGAATTGCGGCCTGGGATGCTTTGAATTCAACGAGCTGTTGGTTGAGTTCTTTATACTTCCGGTTGTTGTCGGTGGCAGTGGCTCCTCCCTGGTCGTTAGTTGTGTCGACATCACTTGCAACCTTTAGTTGGGTGTTCTCTTCTTGTAGACGAGTGATTTGATCCCTTAGTTCTTGGATAATATCATCTTGGTTAGCCATTTGCGAATTGGATAGTTGTTTGTGATTTTGAGTTGGGTGGGAGGGTTGGTTTTTCGATATAATCGAATCCTTCCAGTCGGCGCCAATTGTATTAACCTGTTTCCAAATTAATGTCTCGGTCAGGTCGTTGTTTGCCTGACCAAGATGGGAGATTGAGATCGGGGTGGCTGCACCTCGATGTGATCGAAATTGCCTACGTACTCTAGCTCGGGGGAGAGGAACTTAAATATCAAGCCATCGTAGTTTTATTCTTATAGAAGGTGGAGGGGCGCAGATCATGGGATCATATGGATTCTCCGACATCTATTGATTGTGTAATATCTGGCATTAAATGTGTAACGGACCAAGATATTCTCTAAGCATTGATTAAGAGCATGTGTCTGTAATGAGGTCGTCAACGGTAATATGGTCGAGCTGCACTGGTCAGGCTGGAGAAGATCGTTTCCTGGTCGACTTGGTGAATTACTGGGTCATGCCACGTGTCGTGTTTTGATTTATTGTATGTAGTACCCCTACAGTGCACAAGAAAATATTGGCCATGCCAGTCATTGTAGCAAAACCACTCCCATCAATAATGCTCATGTGTGTGTGGCAAAATCACACCCATCAACAATGCTCATATATGTGGCAAAGAAAAGAGCATGCACAACGCTCAAATGCGTTGGTAAATGAAAAGTGTGGCAACGCCCAAATGTATGGGCAAAGGAAAAAGCATGGGCAACGACTGGACGTCCGTCGTTAAAGAAAAAGTATTTGCCACACTAGATTGGAGTGCCACTAAATATGTTTATTTGCGACAGTGTTAACAGTTGCTAAAATCTTTTTTAATTTAAATAATAAAAAATAAAATTTATTTTATGGAAAATTGTTTTACGACGATAGATAAGTTTCAACAACAATTAAGAGTGTTGGTAATTGGTTGCCATTTTAAGCAACAACTAGTAGCGTCGCCAATACCTATCAACTCTCACTTGTGAATGAGCATTTGCAATAGTCGTCCAATTAATCTTTGGCAACCCTGTTTTGCATAGCAAAAACCCTATTTTGTTGTAGTGTTTTTAGGGTATGTTCGGATAATCCGAATCTGATTTCTGCTCTAAATAGGTAACATAGTAAATAAACATCACAAATGATATAGGACTATAGGAGTTTGGAATAAATTGGTAATCGGGGGATAAGTAAGACACTTTTCAAGTTTCAATTAACATATTACATGAAAAATACAAAAAAAAGAACCCCACGTGAAGAAGCTTTTGCTCGATCAGAAGGACTTTCACAATATATAGTTGTTGATACTTGATCCTCACTCTTCTGTTCTTCCTCACGAGGTCCTGAAAACAGTGAAGATCAATAATAATTTTTGTGTTTGATTCGAGATTGTCTTTTGAGGGGATGTAGACATATCTTATTGTGTATATGTCTAGATCAGAGTGCTAAGCTGTCATTCTTCTAGCTTTGTGTATATAAAATCCATCATTCCATGAATAAAAAAAAAGGCAAAGCTAGCTCATCTGCTCATGCATGCATGAACATGAAACGCACTGTGATTTTGGATTCCATTTCATTAGGTAAGGTGATGACCTTTTTACACTTGTAAATTGTACTTATGTGTATGGCATAATTCATGAGTGGAGAATAGAAAGACATATAGTAGGAAAACAAGTTGGTTTGATTTGATGTCATCGATTGGATCTAACATTTTAATAAGGTTTTGCACGTAGCACAAGTTTTGCTTGATTAGGAATTTGGGATCACAGGTTTTATAGTATTGCCATGTTTCCTTCCATTCTAACTCGACTATTTTTTTTAATCCAAGTAACTTTGTGTAACATGGTCTTGTGCATGCTTAGCAACTTTGTGTAGCAAAAACGATTTCCAACAGCCAATTTGGACATATGGCTTTGAAAAAGTGCAATCTTGGATTGAGTCCCCATTTAGGATATTGTAACAGGGTTAATTTCTGACAAGTTTTTCTGTCCTGTTATGCCACTAGAACTCTCTATAGTCTTCTCAGGCAATACACACGCAATTTAGACTACTGAACTGGTTTACAAGGCCGCAACCATTTATTCCTTTACACTTGAGGAAATACACTCACTCAAGTCTGTCTTTCCAAATCAGACCAAGTCTGGTTTTATAGACCAACAACTATACACATGTCATGGTGTGACAAGCCCACACCTAGCCTTATTACAAGTGTTCCACCAAACACTCTCTCCTTGCCATGTGTGGCAGTTATCTAATCGCCAGTACCTACCCAGATCTGTTGGCAACTTCCTGCTGATGTGTTGCACACTTGTTTGCCCAGCAAACATCTTCCAACACTTGTCAAGCCTAACCAACACATGCTTGCCACGTGTGAGCGGTTATATAACTGTCGTAACCGTCATAACCGCTCCCAAGCCATCTGGACTCAAGACAATGTCCAGCACACTGCCTCATGTATTCCCAATCACTTAGCCAAACGAACCATCATCAATGCACCAGCATGATCTACCTTGCCGCCTGACAAGAATGCACCGCGGTACTGCCTACCGCGCTTTGGTTCCTTGTAATCTGACAATGCCCGCACTGGGGCTGCATTCTGACATGCCCTCAAGCTTGTCAGAAGTGCTCAAGGCCAAAAGGTCTAACAGATATCCAGCCCAGTAATTTGGAAATGCTTTCTAAGGCGGCAAGGCCTGTTGTTATTTGTTATGGGCTAATGGCTGTGTTTCTTGATTTTTTGGTGAGTTGGTGGCAGATCTACTGATCTAGTACCTCAAACATATTTTGGGCATAGTTTATGAGTAAAAATGGCATATTGGCTTGACGAATCTAAACATATTTAGTGTGAAACCTACCACTTCATGCTGTGGTTTCACTTTCACATATAAATAAATAACAGCTTGTATTACCATTGACATAGCTAAATATATCGTAGAATGTGTGTCTCTTTAAATCTGTGATTGAAAATTAAATATATTCAGAATGAAATTAGGATTTTGGAGGAAATTGGAAGATACCTTTTTTTTTTTTTTTTTTTTATAAAATGTAGAAGTATATTCATACTCAATCAACTTACACTCCTGAACAGCGTACACAAGGTACCGTCAGGTTGTAACTACCCATAGAGACAAACCTCTATTTACACAATTCCAAGTCCCAAATTCATACCCTTACCCCTTACAACAGTAAATAATAGTGCAACAGCTGAGCATAGTGCATAATGTACCTTGATTCGCGAGACCAAGCCCCGAGCTTCTGTTGCGCAGACCCCCTTCAAGCAGGAACCTTCATCATCTGCTGCTTGCTGCCTGTGCCTGAGAGCCCTCCAGTTCCCAGTATCACAGGAGGACAGACCCTCGCAATTCTACCTAACACCCAGACTTTCAAAAAACTGCACAACTCTATAGTCTATACAGTAACAGGACCCTGTCTGAAGCCCTACACACCATCGCAGCAGGAGGAAGGTGCAAACCACTAACCGGACATCCTGAGCCAAACCAGCTACCATAATTCATGCATAAATCTGGTCCAATCACTCAGCAGATATCTGAAGCATGATTCATCCCTTAACCCCGCACTAACCTGATCAGACAACAACCATGCCCACACAGTGGCTTTGATTGCAATCACCGTCTTAGGAATCGTGAAGGGTGTGCTCTGAAAAATCAAGTTGTTTCGAGCTCGCCATAAACACCACATGACTGCATATGGCAAGATATTCCATACCTTAGCCTGAATACCATGCCTATTAAGGGGAGGCCACCAAGTTAGCAGCTGTTGTGGGGTCTCCAAGGATTGAAGCTCAGCAACAACACGCACAGAAACAGAGGTCAAGATGCGCCAAATTTCCTTGGTCGCACTACAAGAAATGAAAAGATGATTGGTGCATTCGGAATCTCTCTTGCAGAGCTCACACCTGTTTGTTAAAACTATACCCCTTCTTTGTAACTTATCAATCGTCAAGGTCTTGTCCCACATTAAGCCCCAAAAAAGAACTTGACATTCAATCTTTAGTTAAGTTTGAAGATGATCATGGCTTTCTTGTAATCATCATTACAAACATAAAGCTTGGTCGTTTTCTCTACAATAACCTGGGCAGAATATATGGTAATGACAATTGTAGGGTTATCCAACCAGAATATTTGGAAATGACAATGGCAACAATTAAAGGATAAGTGGACAACCACCAAAACTTATACCAAACAATAAATTTGATGTGAACAATTCATTTTTTTATTTTTATTTTTTGATAATGATCTTACTCAAAACTCAAATGGCTGAAACCTTGATGCAGGCTTTGCAACCTGTTCAGCAGCGATATTCACCTCCCTCCAAGTGTTGGACAGGTGTATATGAACACCTCTGTCAAGATAGGCATGCCATATTTGCCATCTCCCCTGTAACTGCCATCGGATCACCCTAGTTTTAAATGCAGTCACTGCTGCTGCAGCATTGACTCCACCCAAACATATTGCCACCCCTCTTGGCAGCCATCTCCAAGCTTTAAACAATTCCTACGCATTCTGCACAATATAGTTGGATTATTCCCAAGTTTTTTCCCTTTATCTTTAGCACCTGAGGTATTAATTCATGTTGGAAGTATGGGTATAGTAGATTTTAAGTGTGTACTTTAGTCCCACATAGCTTGAATATAAAGTCTATGTGGTTTCTCTCTCTATATATAGAGAGTTAGCTTCTTTGTAAGTTAAACCTAATTATTATCAATATAATTCATCTTTTATATTTCTAGTTGGTATCAAAGCCAAGGTAGGTCTTGGTTTCGGCCGCCGGCGACGTGTCGGTGGCCGGAGTTTCGTCAAAGGTCAGATTTTTTTTCGCTTCCGCCGTCTTTTTCTGCGCTGTAACACCCATGAGTTGGTGTTAGTCCCACATTGCCAAGGAAGCGGTTGTATTGGTAGTATATAGAGCTTAACCATACTCTAACTAATGTCAAGGCCTTTTGGGGTAAGCCACATGGGTGGGCCCTGATCCAAAACCCTCTACTGTTGGATATCCGCAGTGACTAAAGGGGGACAATATTGATATTAGCGAGCGGTATGGTGCTCGACGCATCGGGATGAGCGAGGACGAAATCCCGGGACGTTACAGTTGGTATCAGAGCCGACGACGGGTCGCCTGTTGCAAGTGGGAAACTACGCTGGAAAGGCCCAGGGAGCACCAGGTACTTGTCTCACTTGGCAGGGAACGTCGGAGATTTTAGGACTGTACTGAGTGTACTGCAGAGCCGAGGACGGCTCTATTTCTAAGGTGGTGAGATTGTAACACCCATGAGTTGGTGTTAGTCCCACATTGCCAAGGAAGTGGTTGTATTGGTAGGCTCTATTTCTAAGGTGGTGAGATTGTAACACCCATGAGTTGGTGTTAGTCCCACATTGCCAAGGAAGTGGTTGTATTGGTAGTATATAGAGCTTAACCATACTCTAACTAATGTCAAGGCCTTTTGGGGTAAGCCACATGGGTGGGCCCTGATCCAAAGCCCTCTACTGCTGGATATCCGCAGTGACTAAAGGGGGACAATATTGACATTAGCGAGCGGTATGATGCTCGACGCACCGGGATGAGCGAGGACGAAATCCCGGGGCGTTACAGATGGTATCAGAGCCGACGACGAGTCGCCTGTTGCAGGTGGGAAAGTACGCTGGAAAGGCCCATGGAGCGCCAGGTGCTTGTCTCACTTGGCAGGGAACGTCGGAGATTTTGGGACTGTACTGAGTGTACTGCATAGCCAATGACGGCTCTATTTCTAAGGTGGTGAGATTGTAACACCCATGAGTTGGTGTTAGTCCCACATTGCCAAGGAAGTGGTTGTATTGGTAGTATATAGAGCTTAACCATACTCTAACTAATGTCAAGGCCTTTTGGGGTGAACCACATGGGTGGGCCCTGATCCAAAACCCTCTACTGCTGGATATCTGCAGTGACTAAAGGGGGACAATATTGATATTAGCGAGCGGTATGGTGCTCGACGCACCGGGATGAGCGAGGACGAAATCCCGGGGCGTTACATGCGCCGTGTGTTTTTTCGTGATACTGTTCACCGGTACTGTTCACATGGGGTACTGTTCATCAGATCAATATTCATCGAGATTTTTTTTTGTAAGGTTCAGGTTTGCTGTTTTTTTTATTGTTGGTGCGCCACTTTTGTCCAACCCCTTTCTAGGGTTTTGTCTGCGTTGTTGATGTCATGCGCGACTTGTTCAGCCCTTTCTAGGGCCTTGTATGCGTTGTTTCTGTAGTGCGCCGCACTTGTCCAGTCCTTTCTAGGGCCTTGACTGCGTTGTTGATGTCATGCACCATTCTTTCTAGCCCTCTCAAGGGCCTCTTCTGCGCCGCCATCCGTCTACAGTTTTACTGTTCCTATCCAACCCATTCAACGGCTTTATTACTCCACAATCAGCCTTCTTTCGTCTTGGAGTACCTCATCTTTATTGGTTTTGAAATTATATCAAATGCTTTGTGGAAAGTAAACCCTAACCAACGAAACAAATATAACCCTAGCAATCACCACCACAACCTCCGACGTTTTTTTTTGGCTGAGTAGCTGGTAATCCCTGCTCCTTTATTGTCTCTGCAGCTGGACATCTCTACAGACGGTTCATCTCGCAACTGGTCATCCCTGCCATTGAACATCCTGTCGGGTGTCGTCCTTATGATACTTTGTGGGGGATGTGAGAGAACTTTTTTGTATTTCAAGCTGAAATTCAGAGTCTGAATGTTCAGTTTGAGGGGAGTGTTGGAAGTAAGGGTATAGTAGACTTTAAGTGTGTAGTTTAGTCCCACATAGCTTAGATATAAAGTCTATGTGGTTTCTCTCTATATATACAGAGAGTTAGCTTGTTTGTAAGTTAAACCTAATTATTATCAATATAATTCATCTTTTATATTTCTAGTATTCTTTGCTACAATTAGGGCTGGCAATGGTACGGTTTAGACCCGAAACCCGGTCTGATCTGTATCGATAAGAACGGGTTTGGTATTGTATTTTTATGTATTGGTATGGGTCTGGTTCTTAAAATTAGGACCCGATTGTTATCGAATCGGGTTTGGAATTAGTAGATACCGAACCAATATGGACCCGATATAAATTATTTTGAGGTTTTGAATATTTTAGATTCACTACCATTATTAACATACCATAAAAATTCTAAATTTTAGAAATTTGATTATTGTAAATAAATTTTTTAATACTAATTACCTTATAAGTATATGCAATTACATTAAAAATATAGAAATAAATAAAATCATATACTATATTTGTATACTTGATTATATATATTTACTAAATATATCTAAATTCTTAAAAAGTAACTCATTTTTTCTAAATTTGTATACATAATTTTGACATATCAATTTATGGTCAAAATACCCGAATCCAACCCGGATCCGATCCAATAAGATTTGGTACGGGTATGATTCCTTACTTTCGGACCCGATAGGGTCTGGTTCCGGGTCCGGGATTATTAGTTTTCTTATTGGTTCGGGTATGGTATTTCTAATATCCGGTCCGAACCGGTCCATTGCCAGCCCTAGCACCAAATGTCCTAAATTTCCCCTCGCAGCCCCATCTACATTCAACTTTATCTGCCGGCCTGCTGCTGGAGGTAGCCAAATGCATACTCTCTCTTTAAATATATGCCCTGGTCGTGCCCTGATGCCCTACTCCGCCCAAGTCACTAAGAAGAGCCTTACTTCAGTGTAGGTCTGCCCATTACAAAGTCTGCTAGTGTGCTCCATGCTAGTACATTATAATAAACTTGTGCAACCAGTGGCGGATCTAAGGGGGGTCATGGGGTATCAGTTGACACCCTGATTTTTTAAAAATATAAAATTTACCTACAAGAGTTTGAAAATTTACAAAAACTTACTTATACTAAAATTAGTTTGACCCCACTCAAAATTCTAATTTTATGTAATGGTCCTTGATTTTTTGACTTTTTCTTAAGTTAATCAATGTAATTTTCATTAGTAGTCCCTATACAGTCAGTCATGAAATATTTTTGACCCCCTGTACTAAGCTCCTAGATCCGCCACTGTGTGCAACAATTTATTCCACAACATGAAGACAAGAATTATTATATATAATAGCGTAAGTTCCCTTAGAGATAGGGTTGATTAATGATTTGGGTACTGGTGATTATTGTTGGATATCAAATAGTTTCGGAAAATTAAAGTTCAGTCATTTTCTAAATACTGGAAGTTTAGGCTTAGTACAACTGGACTTGGGTGACCATGTAGCTTTAGATTGATCCCTGATATGATTTACATGTCTATGATCAACTATGCAAAAATCTGCCACTGCACTCTGAAGGTCTTACTATAAAATTTGGATGCACAAAATGCTAAACAGAATATGTCAATCCCTGATTGACATGAATAGAAAATAATCAGAACACTGCTTATTTTCCTTGGTAACGGTCCTCACGGTCAATGAAGCCTCTCATCAGCTTTTTCAAGAATAGCTTAATTTGCTTGGCTGATACCATTTCACCATTAGTTACCTGAACAACCATAGACCAGTTAAGGGTGCCAACATCAACAACAACAACTATCTTTAATTGGTTAAGACATCGTCACTACTATATTCAAGATTTAAAAACTATATATGGTAGAACGATGATCTGATGAATATGAATCCCAATTTTGATTATATCCTTTACCTTCAAACCGAACAAGATCAGAGTCGAACCTTTTGAAGTAGTAAAGTTCATGTCAGTGACTTCAAAACCCTGATCACTAACAGTTTCCATCAATCTTGTGAATACCCCTGGCTTGTTTTCACATATTATCTCCACCCAGAGCTTATTCTCATTGATTTGAGTCACCTTAACTTCATCCTGTAATCCAAATCATAAAACACACATTAAAAATCTATGGAAGCACTAATGAGTAAAAATAATGTATATAATTGTTAAAACACACAATCTTTATTCTACTTTTATCTTGAGTTTCTCAATCCCATGTGTGATATTGTCCCTCTGCTCTTGTTTAACTTCTTTCTCAAATGCTGCTTCCATCTCAGCTAGCTGATCAGCAAGAGCATTCTCATGTTTCTGAAGCTCCTTAATGTATGTAATCGCGTCATCTATAGCTGTCTCCTTCTTCAGCTAAACAAGTCAAAAGCATGAAAACAATTTTAATCAAAACATGTATATATAATAATTGTTAGGAGGAAAACAAAATTAAGTATTGAATGAAAAAAAATCAGATATGGCGTGCATACATTTGTTATGTTTGGGACTAACGCACGCAGAGCCATTAGTCCCTCATGGTTTTTTAACCTTCTTTTTCTCTCAGCGAGAAGGTTTTTGGATTTGAACTCTTCATTTTTCTTCTCCTCCTTATGCTCCCCTTCACTACAGTAACAACAAGAATAATCCATTGAAAAGAGAATGAAGGGGAAGTAGGGAACTATTACAGTATTTATATTTACATATATGTAATAATGCAATAGGGGTAGGGTAGGTAGATGTTGTTAACTTGCTAGAAGCAATTTGTTAGGATATGAGAGAGAGAGAGAGAGAGAGAGAGAGAGAGAGAGAGGAGAGAGAGAGAGAGAGATTGTAAGGTCAATAGTACAATATGAAAATGATCACACCACTTCTTCTTGGCATCTTGATGATAACTGAATAACAGAATGAATGAATGTTTAGCATCTACTCCTTCATGATTTGGTTTAATTAATAGAAACTTCAATTACAATTTTCTGATTTGACTGTGTCAACAATGTTGACCAGCTAACTACCATGTTAGTCATGCTTTGTAGAACTTTTATCAAACAGATTCTGATCATCCCAAGCAGACTTGCTGCAACTTGAAGAATTTCTTATTATATTCCTCTATTTTGATCATTTTGCTGATTACAATGGCTGATGTTTTGATTGAAATTGAAGTCATGCAAAAAGCTTACCAATACACTTACTATTATCCAAGATGTGGCTGAGGATTGACATATATGAATCGATGGGGAAATGTCGTGCATCTTGGTGGATTAATACATGGATTGACAACTGGTTAAAACTTCTCAACAATCTCCACAGACATTACGAATAAGGTTTTCCTTCTTTTTTAGTGCAGCCTTGGCAACGTCATTTGCATGATTGCATCTGCCACTTTTCCAATCTCAGAGGCACTGCAAGTCTGCCTGTTTTCTCGCTCTGACGAATCTAGAATATCTGATTGCCCATAGCTGAAAGAGATTCTATCTGGCCCTTCCGCTGCTCGAGACTCTCACATTGATATGGAATGCAGGTGTTCTTACTGGCCATTGCCCCATAATAACAGAAAGAACTGAACTTTACTTGATGGGAACTCTTCGACCTGATCCCAGAAAATTTGAAACATCTCACCATGCTTGAAGAACTGGTCTATCGTCATGAGAGTGCTGCGTCACAAATTTACAAGATCATCATTCTTAGAGAAACTACTAGTATAGTAAGGTGCATTTATCTCTTTGGTTGTACCATCTGATTCTGACCATGTTAGTCTTCTTATTAAACAGGATGAGCTCAAACTCTCAAAGCATTTACACAATTTAGCATTGCCCTCCTAATGATCAATTATCGTATTTCTAAGTACAGTCCTCCATACGGTATGAACATATTTTTGATTGACGACCACAACTTGAAGTATCTGCGAAAATGACACTTCGGCAGCTAATAAATGTAAAACTGATACTGGAAGAAGCCATACTGTCAGATTATAAAGCCATGCTGTTGTATGTGTTATTTGGATGGAGAGGAACTTCAGATCAATTCTGCAAGCCATACTGTTGCTAATATTGGCCATGCACCACTGTAAGTGTCAAGAAAAACCAGGTCACCTATTTCAAGTGGAAAGCTTACTCTTAAGGCTCTCTAAATTTGAAGTCAGATGGCATTGTGAACAGTGTAAAGGCCTGGTTATGGAAGCGTCTTGAGGATTAGCTAACAATGGAATGATGGCCTGCCAGAAAAGCAAGGTGACTCATTGAGGTACTTCATTCGAAAAGATCTGCTGCTCCTCTTCCCAGAAGATAAGTTCTCCTCTTCTTTTTATTGTCTTTCTCCTTCTCCTCCTTTCTTTTCTCTTCTCCCTGTTTGTATCCTCTATCCTATTTACATATGCTATGGCCTATGATCATGAATTTCTGTTTTTATCACCTTCTCTGTTTCTTATTAGTTACCGATGCATATTGACTCTTTGTAAAGTATGATACATGACTTGATTTCTACTGTTTTATTGATGGATAATAAAATCATTCTATACATTCTTCAATTGAGGTGTCCTTGCCGTGTTCATGTCCTACTTTTTTGTGATGTATGCGTCTGTGTCTGTGTACAAAGGAATGCATATATGAGCAACTTAAAGAAGCTACCACATTAATGTCCTTTACCTGGTGACCGCAGCTATACTGCAGCTTACAATTGACTGTTAGCATATGCGCCTACAAAGAATTTGATACCCTTACACATTACCTTGTTACTCTCACATACATTTCGGGATATTGTAAACCAGGAGATACAATGAATAAGTAGATTATTCAAGCTAGAGTTTCTGAAGTTAATACAGGTGGGGTAGGTTCTGCCTAAATCCAACTTCATTTGGGATAGAAGTCTTGACAATTTTGCTCTTCCTAGTCAAAGCCGTTGATCGCACTGTTGCCTTTGTATTGCAGGACTGACAAGTGCATATAGTTTCATCTATGAGAAAGGACCTTTAAGACATTAACTTTTCTTCTATAAAGAGACTCAGTGGTTAAAAACTTAAAATACACAACCCTTCTACATTAACAACAAACCTATAATTGCCTAACAAAATTATGTTACATCAATTTAGGAATCAGAACTTGAACCACATAATTGACAGAGAGCAATCTTGTCAGTTAAGCCGATGGAAACTGAAGTACTTTCCCGACGGGAAATCATCAGCGTGTAAGGTAATCAATGTCACATTAGGAAGTACACCGCACGGTAAAATATCAATAAGGTTTTTGTGATTGAGCTAAAATATTTTGAATTTGAAAGAGTTTTTTCAACTGTGGAAGAGGAGGCCATACAGGTATTATATACCTAGTTATTTGGTAGGTATGAGGTCAAGTAGCAAAATTCAATTTAAAATTCCTGAGATTGACAGATGTATCTGTAAAGGTGGTTGCAAAGAAAACTGCAACCCTAAACTCTTGAATAAAGGAAGCAATTTTAGCACAAGTCATTTGCTATTAACCATAAAAGTAAGAAGTCGATCTTTAGCATTATAGATTGTGATGAATGCTATTAAGATAAAGCTCATAGTTCTTACCTAATCAAATATAATAAGTACTACTTGAGAAACAAGGAAAAATTAAGTCTAACTGTAACATATATCTTCAACTGCATTGCCGGTTTTCGGTCGAGGATCCCATCACCTGAAGCAAATAATGTTGCAGCTGATTGATTGCAATCATTCCAGCATTCGTCACCTATAGTTCAAAAATAAAAAAACGTTACCTTGAAATTTGTCAACAAAAATGTTGAACCGAGAAAGATTAGTGAAGAGTTATAGAGTACAATACTGCTACTGGCCACAATATCCTAGAGAATGGTACTATTGTTGGATGTAAACTGAGACATTATCAATTCACAACTTGTTATAGTTTTCCGAATTTTTTTCACTAAAGTTTTGCAATGTTATTTAGCTTACCTCTACACAGAACATGATCAGAGTTACGCCTTTGGACGTGGTAACGTTAATGTCAGTGATTTCAAAACCAAGACTATTCATAATCTCCATCAGTTTGGTGAATCCTCCTCGCTTGCTATCACAAACTATCTTAAACCATAGCCTACGCTCGTCAAGGCAAGTCACTTTTACTTCAGCCTATAACAGGGCGAAGTTAATAATGAAGTAAGATTTTGTTCATGCAACAGATCTATATTGACTAGGAAAACTAATAAACAAGACTTTTTTACCTCTATTTGCAATTTCTCAATCTGTTCCTCTTGCACTCTGCCGCCTACACTTCCTTGTTTCTCTGTCTCCTGAGTTTCCATCTCCATTAACTGATCACCAAGACCCTTCACATGCTTCTGTAGTCCAGTAATGTAGGTGATGGCATCGTCAATGATTGTCGCCTTGTTCATCTAAAAGACAACAACAAACCAAAGTTATAATCACATAGTTAAGTGGCTGCAACGACAACACAGTAAAATTATAGAGAGAAGCTATATCAAGTAAAGGTATTTAATTATTTAAAGGTTAAGATGATTGCATTTGTAATATTTGGGACTAATGCGCGAAGATTGATTAGTCTTTCATTGAGTTTATGCCTCCTCCTTCGTTCAGCTTCAAGGTTCTTCGACTTAAATTGTGTATCATCATTTATATTCTTCCCTCGACCTCGCCTTCCTTGCTCTGCCAATTCATTTTGAACATAAAACTCTTCCATAAGGGAGTTCGTGTACTCCATTAGTACAAGATGACAGAATTTCAGTAGATGAGACAGAGGAAAAGTTCTAAAAAGTTGGAAAGATTGATTGTAAGAGACAGAAAACAATATATAAAAAGGGGAGTTTGTTAGACTGGTTGTACTTTATTCCTTAATATCACAGTGTCTATGCAGGGAGAGCCTTCTTTTAAGCATGGGTTAGGCCTGTTTGAATTTCAGTTGTTGTTTAAGCTTCTAATTTACCGTAATATTAGAAATTATATATCCTATTGTGCAATGTAACACACAAATGCTGCTCGCAACAATCAGATCTTCATCACATTATTTCCATACTGTTGGGACACAATGCTTTTGATCAAATTATCAAGTCTGATTAGCATTGAGCATGAATTGGTTAATTTGTTATGTATCTCTTTCTTGCATGCTTTCAGTTAATTTTGTTGGCTTCAAGGACAATATTGTGTGAATGGCAGTAGGGTGTTAGATTTAGACCAATATATTCTCTTTTAATCCAGTACAATCATGTTTTCATACACCCAAAATATTTTTCATGTTGTTTAAAAATACTGTCTTCATCACAAAAATGTGATAAAATCCTGTTTTTCCTCTTTTTTTTTTGATAAAAATCCTGTTATCACTGGAGAATTGCCAATAAGCAATCCTCTTTCGAAATTTCCATTCTTAGTTCTTACCACCTGAAACTTTCGTAATGATAAGCACTTAGCTTGCACAAAATCTTGTTATAATTTTAGGTTTTCTACGTAAGTTCACAGATTGAATCGCGGAATGCATGTTAAATCCTATCATTTGAGTTTCTAGTAAAACTCTTCTGTTGCTATCAACATATTGTAGTATTTGCTTTTGGTAAACAGCATATTTTACTGTAGTATGTTACACTAGCATTGTGCATTAGTATTTTGCACTGCATGATAAGGCATTATATCAAAACAAGCCAATTGTTGCAGGGGTACAATGGTGGTTGCGTCAGCGTCGCGTTTGTGGTGGTAGGCTAGTAGCAGCTCCCCCATCTTGTATATACCCACCTGCCAAGTGCCAACACAAGTGACTTCTGAGTTCTGACATTCGACAAAAACACCACTTACTGGATTGAAATCCACAAGCCCATCAAACTATATCTCTTATTGGGCTTTGGGTACCCGTTTCAGAAAAAACCCAATTAATCCAAATTACTTCATTCATTTCTTCAAAAACCCTAAACCCTAACTTCACTCAACTTCATTTCTTCACTCTCAATTTCTCGCTTTCTTCCCCAAAAAATTCACCAAAATGTCGTCAATTTCTCGTCTTCTCTACCGCAGTTTCTGCACTTCTCTCTCTTCAACAGTAGCAACAACCCCAAAAGCTCCAACTATCGATTCCATAGTTGACAGTATCTTCAAAGAAAGAAATCTCACTAAACTTGTTGAAAAGTTCAAACAATCTTCTGAAATCTATCGATTTCGATCTAAGCATAAGATTTACCAAATTGCAACGCGTCGTCTTGCGTCGGCGAAGCAGTTCGATTCAATTGAAGAGATTCTTGAACAACAGAAGAAGTATCATGACATTACTAAAGAAGGGTTTGCGATTCGACTTATTAAGCTTTATGGAAATGCTGGTATGTTTGATCATGCTTCTAAAACATTTGATGAATTGCCTGAATTAAAATGTGAAAGAACTGTTAAATCTTTTAATGCACTTCTTAGTGCTTGTGTTGATTCTAAGAAGTATGATAAGGTTGAGAAGCTTTTTAGGAATATACCATTGAAATTGTCGATTACTCCTGATGAGTATTCGTATACGATTACTATTCAAGCTTTATGTTTGTTAGAGGAGTTGGATTCTGCTGTTTCTTTGTTGGATGAGATGGAGACGAAAGGGTTGAAGCCGAATTTAGTTACTTTTAATACCCTTTTGAATATGTTTTATGAAGCTGGTCGGATTTTGGAAGCTGAGAGGATTTGGGCTAGGATGGAAAAGAAGGAGATTGTTCCAGATATTCGAAGTTATAATGCTAAGTTGAAGGGATTAGTTGTAAAAGGGAAGATCTCAGAAGCTGAGAAGTTACTTGAGGAACTTAGGACAAAGGAACCCAAAGCTGATACGTTTAGTTTCAATGTTTTAATTAAGTCGTACTGCAATGACGGGAAATATGATGATGCAAAGAGGGTGTATGATGAGTTATTGGCTGATGGTCATAAAGAGAATCGATGGACTTATGAGGCACTTATTCCAGTTCTGTGTGAGAAAGGGGATTTCGATTTTGCTCTCAAGTTGTGTAAGAAGAGTTTGGGCTTAAATTGCTATTTAAGTGCTGGCATATTGCAGGTTGTGGTTGATGGGCTGGTGAAGCAGTCGAAGGTGAATGATGCGAACGAGCTTGTGGAGCTTGCAAGATCAAAAAGTTATGGTCGGAAAAGTTTGAAGCTTCCTTCTGAAGATGAGTGAAATAATATCAACGGTTTATCTTTCTTTTTTTAACTTGTAAGCTTAATGCATTTTCATCAGTTAAAGGTTTTTATGTTGCTGCTGATGATATGAATGGGGTTGATTGTTTACCTTAGCTTTCATTTTATGAAATATTTTCATGTGATACTTCTTTCCTCTCTGCTTAGGAGATCTGAAATCAGAATAATATTTTGTTGTCTTGTTGATTATATGGAAAGAAGTTGATCTTTTATCTGCTGTTAATGCCACATGAAATTATCTATATTCAGTTCATTATTTGGTAGATAGATGTGTTATGAGTGAACACTGAAAATGTATTCTTAGATTCTCGATATATGTTTATACCTATATGCTTGATATACACCAGATTTGGGATCTGCATATGTAAGCTGATATGAGTGTTTTGGACTTTGTCTCGTATGCCCTGGTGTCATTATGAACTTTTCACCCTAAGCTATAATATATAGAGAGAATCCAGCTGAACTCTTCATCCAATATAATTTCTATATCATACGGTCGTACCCAATAAAGCTACATCTGATAATACTTAAAACTAGTAAACGGACTGAACAGGAGCAACCTTCATTGTTGTGCTAAGTAACAATGTATGGCTCAAAGGTTACACTTCATCTTTTTTTACAATACCACTGATCATGACATGTGCTTCTTCGTAGAGCTTGAAACCTATTTATAACCTTGGAGCCTGAAGCCCAGAAGGCTTGGAGTGATATTCCTTTGATTCAGAATGATCAATATGTTATACCGTTTTCATCGTTCGCTTCCATGTCTGGTTTGTTAGTGGTGGATTCAACTCCCTGTGGAAGAGCACATTGACAGAGATGCATAGGATTCTATTCTTGATGAATGGCAACTAGAGCTCTTTAAGTCTCAATTATTTTCAGATATATTATGACAGAATCCTACTGCAGTAGGTAAATTATGAGTTTATTGTAATTGCTTCTGATCCTCATTGGGTTATTTCGTTTGCATTATTTCACTGGAAGTAGTCATTTATTCATTTTACAAAATAAGAATTGATTGTGACGCTAGACTATGGACCATGATGCTGAGAATTTTCAAGGTTTCATTTTCAAGTTCGTTAAACTATGTTGCAGTGTTTTTCTTCATTCAACTGAACACGATCTTAAGTAAAATGTTTTTGTTTGATATCACATTCACTATCTGTCGGTATGGTTTTCTTTATATAGTTTATATATAAAGTAAAGATCTATTCATATTTGGTATTTTGTGTACTTGATTTGCTTGAGGATGGTCATTCCAATATAACTTTTATGCCGGCAATGATAGTTGACTCAAGTTCTGCTTTATTTTACCAAATGTTGCTCTACCATAATCAGTGATTCTGGACAAATGGTCAGGCTTGTGCCTTGCTGTCTGCATTATGGAATTTTATTATTCAACCTGTCGAAATGGTGCTTCTGATTGTGCTGAGTCAATGCTGAAAGAGATGGAGAGTAATGTGGTGAACCCTAATATGCGGTTTTTGGATGGTGAGAAGATGTAAGCTTAGGATTGAAGAGTGGGATGACATCACTCCAGATATGATAATAATTCATTATAATATAAGATTGCAGGTTTTGTTTTATAATGGTCTTTCGCAAAGGGTTTCTTTGTTCTGTATGCTTTTGTATGAAGTTCCTATCCAAGTCTTCTGCTGTTTTTCATTCTAACCAGTTTTGTAGAACTTCACCACAATGAAACTGAGTAAAATGCAGCACAAGTGAAAGAAAAAACACCAACAACTGTCTTCCTCTGTTGAGAGCTCTATCTCTACTATCACATTATAGTAGTGGTAGCCTTTCTTCCCAACAAATTTCATTGAAAGCTTGTGAAAGATAAAACACAATCTAAGCTGTTCTACAAACACACACAACGTAGTCATTAAAAGCTATATCATTACATTACCTCTTTCCACAGAACTAATCAGAAACAAAAATGTCTGCTTCCAAGACCACCAAGAGTCTGTATCGCATCTTCTCTAGTAAGCCAATTTCAACACCTTGCAGCACAAAACCATCCTCAACACCTTCAAAACCTGGTAGCACAAAACCAACCCCAAGAAAAACTCACGACTTACTTGCCCAAAGCTTTTTTGATGAACGAGACCTCACTAGATTCGTTGAAAATTTCAAAACATTGTCTGATATCCCTTATTTTCGATCCCGACAGCGCATTTATGAAATTGCAGTTCTTCGTCTTGCTTCAGCTGAAAAGTTTTCATT
This sequence comes from Aquilegia kansuensis, assembly GCA_020826895.1. NCBI lineage: Eukaryota > Viridiplantae > Streptophyta > Magnoliopsida > Ranunculales > Ranunculaceae > Aquilegia > Aquilegia kansuensis. The sequence goes on from CM037007.1 coordinate 28,279,121, forward strand.
GATTGAAGAAATTATCCAACACCAGAAGAAATATGATAACATTACTAGTGAAGGTTTTGCAAAGAGACTCATTTGTTTATATGGAAAAGCGGGTATGTTTGATCATGCTTTTAAATTGTTTGATGAATTGCCTCAACTAAATTGTCAAAGAACTTTGTTGTCTTTCAATGCTCTTCTTACTGCATGTGTTCAGTCTAAGCAGTTCAATAAAGTTGAGAAGCTTTTTCGAGAAATGCCATTGAAATTGTCGATCATTCCAAATGTGGTTACCTATAACATAGTTATTCAAGCTTTATGTGGGACGGGGTCTTTCGATTCTGCTGAATCAATGTTGGGTGAGATGGAGAGTAATGAGGTGACCCCCAGTTTGATTACTTTTAATACTATTATGCATGGCTTTTATTACAATGGGCGGTTTTCCGATGGTGAGAGAATTTGGGCTAGAATGGAAAACAGTGGTATTGCTCCAGATATAGTTAGTTATAATGGGAAAATGCAGGGTTTGCTTAATGGTGGTAAAATATCAGAGGCAGTTGAGTTATTTGAAGAGCTTCAGAGTACAAAACTGAAACCTAATCTTATTACTTACAATTTTCTGATTAAAGCTTTTTGTAATGATGGGAATTTGGAGGCAGCGATAAGGACATATGATCTTCTATTGAAGAAACGTTATCTCCCAAATCGATCGACTCTTGAGACGCTAATTCCATTTATTTATGAGAAAGGAGATATAGATCGTGCTCTTAAACTTTGTAAGGAGAATGTCAGCGTTAATTGTTATATCGGTGTTGGCACATTGCAAACTGTGGTTAATGGGTTGGTAAAAGCATCAAGGACTGAGGAAGCTGAAAAGCTGCTTGCGACTTCTAAACTGTATGCTTATTATTCACAAGTGAAAATGCCTTCTGAAGGTGAGTGAATAGTTCTTGCATCATAATTAACTTCGTAAGTTAACCTCATTACTATCAGGTTGAATTTGTAACTTTATGGCGTACGATTGAACCTATATATCTATTTCGGTTGTCATGTTTTGCAAGCGTTCCTTGTAATGACTTGTTTTATGACATCAATTTGGTTTGTTCGCTTAGGTTTTGTTTCTATTAATAGTGTATAAAGGAGGAAGTGGATTTTGAAGTGTAGCTTTCAAAATGTGCCTTTATTTTTTGTACTTATCGAAAGTAAGTCTGAGGCTTCAGCCATAATCGCGTATTAAATTGACCTTATGCTTCTGATTGTGTTTACCTGGAGTGTATGATTTCTACTGTGCAAATAATTTTCTTACAGTTGAATGATGTTGATGAATTGCAAATGCCGATGTTGTACCCATTTTAGTCGTTATGCTGATTGTTGATTGAATGGCTAAATGACTTCTCTTTCGCACAAGTTTCCCTTGTTTAGTATTTTTTTGTGAAAAATTCCTTGCCAAACGTTCTGTTGTATGTTCTTAGGAGATTCTACGGATATGTTTGGTGTATACATATATATTCAAGACAGGTTTTCGAAGCCCACCTAGCATTTACAAACGGAGCAAACAACAAACGCCATGTTACAACTTACAACATGTTCTTAGGAGATTCTATGGATAGTTTTGATCAACATGTTTTTCTGTTTTCTCCAAGTTTGAACTGGTTCATCAGCTCACTTCCTTCTCTGGTTTCATTAAAGGTGGATTTAAGTCTTCTGTTTGAACAGGTGAGACTTGCTTTTTATGTTATGCCCTCTTCACTTCCCTGTGGAAGATCATATTGATAGTGAAATCCATAGGATTCTATTCTTGAGGAATGACAACTGGAGCTCTTTAATTCTCAATTATTTTCAGATTCATTATTGTAATTGACAGAGTTCCTTCTGCAGTAGTAGGTAAGTTATGAGGTTATTGTAATTGCTTCTGCGCCTGCAGAACTTAAGAGTCAACAATGATCAGTGGTGATTCTGGACAAATGGTCAGGCTTGTGTCTGGCTGTCTGCATTCAAAACCTCCCCCAAGCACAAAGCCTTCATTCCTTCAACACTTTGCACCACAAAGCCTTTAACACCTCTTAGCACAACACCAACCCTGCCAAGAGAACCAGTTCATGACTTACTTGACCGAAGCATTTTCAATGAACAAAACCTCACTAAACTTGTTGAAGAATTCAAAACATTGTCTGATATCCCTTATTTTCGATCACAACAGCGCATTTATGAAATCTCAGTTCTTTGTCTTGCTTCAGCCGGAATGTATTCCAACATTAGAAAAAGTATGATAACATTACTAGTGAAGGTTTTGCAAAAAGACTCATTTCTTTATATGGTAAAGCCGGTATGTTTGATCATGCTTTTAAACTGTTTGATGAATTGCCTCAACTAAATTGTCAAAGAACTTTGTTGTCTTCCAATACTCTTCTTAATGCTTGTGTTCAGTCTAAGCAGCTTGATAGAACTGAGAAGCTTTTTAGAGAAATGCCATTGAAATTGTCGATAACCCCAGATGTGATTTCTTATAACATTGTTATCCGAGCTTTATCTGAGATGGGGTCTTACGATTCTGTTGAATCAATGCTGAGTGAGATGGAAAGTAATGGAGTGAAGTCCAAGTTGGTTACGTTTACTACTATTATGCAAAAGTTGTATTATAATGGACAGTTTTCCGATGGTGAGAGGATTTGGCATAGAATGAAAAAGAATGGTATTGCTCCTGATATATTCAGTTATAATGCAAAACTGCAGGGGTTGGTTAATGATGGTAAAATATCAGAGGCAGTTGAGTTATTTGAAGAGCTTCAGAGTAGAAAAGTGAAACCTGATCTTATGATATATAATTTTCTGATTATAGCGTATTGTAATGATGGGAATTTGGATGAAGCGACAAGGAGGTATGATTGTCTATTGAACACAGATTATGTCCCAAATCGATCAATCTTAGAGACTCTAATTCCATTTGTTTATGTGAAGGGAGATATGGATTATGCTCTTAAACTTTGTAAGGAAAATGTCAGTGTGAATTGTCGCATCAGTGTTGGCATATTACAAACTGTGGTTGACGGGTTGGTCAAAGCGTCAAGGACTGAGGAAGCCGAAAAGCTTGTGAAGCTCGCTGCTTAAAAAATGTTTGCTTATTCACAGCTGAAAATGCCTTCTAAAGATGAGTGAAAGATCTTTCTTCATAATTAATTTCGTAAGTTCAGCTCATTACGATCGATCAGGTTAAATTTGTTTGTTTATGGTGTACGATTAAACTTATATAGTCTACTTTGGTTGTCATGTTTGCAAGAGGTACCTTGTAATGACTTTTGTTTATGACATTCATTTGGTTTGTTTTGGTAAATGTATTTTAATTTTGTTTCTATTGATAGTGTATGAAGGAGGAAGTGGATTTTGAAAAATAGCTTTCAAAATGTCCCTTTATTTTTGGGGCCTAAATAATACGTATTTAAGATGTAGGACGTTTTTAATCCATATTTAGAGTATGGGACGCCCTCCGTCAGTTGACTGCGCTGACCATAAACGAATGTGTTGGTTTTTTCAGAAACCCATTTTTACCACTACACGTGCTGAGCACGAGATATAAAACAACATTAAAAATATAAAGGGTTTTTAGTTTTTGGCCCACCTAAATAATACGTATTTAGGATGTAAGACGTTTTTAATCCATATTTAGAGTATGGGACGCCCTACGCCAGTTGACTACGTTGACCATAAACGAATGTGTTGGATTTTTTCAAAAACCCATATTTATCGGCATTAAACTATACAGAACATAAAGGATATTATTTGAATTGAAATCTTCAAATCCTCAGAACATCTTGAATCCCTTACCCTTGAGCCTTTGCCCAACGTGAGAACTGATAGAGCTGCACCGTCTCATTCGTGGCATGGGATGCTAGAAGCAGATAATTACGTGGTTGTACCATCCATGCAAATCTCATGAACAACGCCGAATAAACACACAATACTGCAACATAAGGTCAAAAGTGAAAATTAAAATAACACAACTAATTAAGTATTCACAGGTTTCAAAGTCATATAAATGATTACCTCTAGTCATATTGGCAGATATGAGTTCTGGGGGTTTCTGCGAGTCGACTAATCCCTGTTAAAGCCACCGATTAGACAAAATTATTATTGAGCCAACACAAAATGATAAAGAATAATATTACTAAGCCTCCAAGAAATCATCTTACAGTAAGAAAAATCTTATGCTAATAACAAATTATGCTTGTTATACAAACTCAAAAGGAGTTTTTAGTTTTTGGTCCACCTAAATAATACGTTATGGTCAACGCAGTCAACTGACGGAGGGCGTCCCATACTCTAAATATGGATTAAAAACGTCTTACATCCTAAATACGTATTATTTAGGTGGACCGAAAACTAAAAACCCTTTAAATTTCTAATGTTGTTTTATATCTCGTGCTCAGCACATGTAGGGGTAAAAATGGGTTTCTGAAAAAACCAACACATTCGTTTATGGTCAACACAGTCAACTGACGGAGGGCGTCCCATACTCTAAATATGGATTAAAAACGTCCTACATCTTAAATACGTATTATTTAGGTGGGCCAAAAACTAAAAACCCCTTTATTTTTTGTACTTGTCAAAAGCAAGTCTGAGGCTTCAGCCATAATCGCGAATTAAATTGACCTTATGCTTCTGATTGTGTGTATCTGATGTGTATCATTTCGACTGTGCAAATAGTTTTTTTTCTTACAGTTGAATGAAGTTGATGAATTGCATCAACAATGTTTAGTATTTTCTTGTGAAAAGTTCCTTGTCAAATGTTTTGTTGTATGTTCTTAGGAGATTCTATGGATAAGTTAGATAACCAGAGAGCTAACATTTGCTTTCTTAGCCAACATATGAGCCGAACAGTTGCCCATCCTTGTATAAAAAACTATCCGAATAGACTTTAAAAAACCAAAAGAGATTTAGCTTCCTTCAAAACATTTTGTGCCATCCAGGAGATATTTTAAGCTTTCCCATTTGCATATATAGTCTGCTGCACCCATGTTGTCAGTTTCGATTTCTAGTTGCTCGAGTCCTCTCCTGGCTCCCCATTGTACTGCTGAGAGGATGCCATTCGCTATGTTCTGCTGAACCTGCAATGTCTGACTTAGTTTCTGCAATGCCCTTCACAAAGTTTACTTGTGTATTTATTTCCTGCAATGAAAGAGATGTCTACATTGATTTTCACATGGTTTTCTGAAGGTGGAGTCCTGAAGCTTGTTGCTTGGTTTTGTGTGGTTGGTTGTATTGTAGTTTGTGGGGATTGTGTGGGGAGTTGTATTTTGCAACGTAACCTGATCATCAATAAGTCTAGACACAGTTGCTAAGGTTGTGGTTTTGTAAGATAACTAATCTGAAGTTAAGATTAGTATGATACCAGATGGTTTGTGTTGCAGGGATCATGTCTGCCAAGGTTTCCGTCGGGACTATGTTTCGGAAACACTTCCACACCAGATTCATTTAACACCGTGGCTGCTAGTGCTGCTCAGTGCTCACTCTATCTACTTGAGTAGTTGAGCCTCTCTCCTCTGTTTGTGGAAACAAACAAGGAGGAAAAATGTCTGCTCACTCTATCTACTCTATCTCCATCCCACCATCAACAACACCTGTCACCAACCCAACACCTCCAACTTACAACTTACTTGTCAAAAGCCTTTTTTATGAACAAAACCACATTAAACTTGTTGAAAATTTCAAAAAATGTTCTGATAAACTTAGATTTCGTTATCGACATAACATATATGAAAATGTAGTTTCTCGTCTTGCTTCAGCTAAGAAATTTTCATTGATTGAAGAAATTCTCGAACACCAGAAGAATTATAAGAACATCACTAGTGAAGGTTTTGCAACAAGACTCATTTATTTATATGGTAAAGCGGGTATGTTTGATCATGCATTACAATTATTTGATGAATTGCCTCAACTAAATTGTCACCGAACTTTAAAGTCTTTCAATGCTCTTCTTAATGCTTGCGTTCTGTCTAAGCAGTTTGATAGAACTGAGATGCTTTTTAGAGAACTTCCTTTGAGTTTATCGATAATCCCAGATGTCATTTCGTATAACATAGTTATCAAAGCTTTATCTGAGATGGGGTCTTACGATTCTGCAGAATCCATGCTGGGTGAGATGGAGAGCAATGGCGTGACACCCGATTTGATTACTTTTAATACTACCATGTATGGGTTTTATTACAATGGACGGTTTTCCGATGGTGAGAGAATTTGGGATAGAATGGAAGAGAACGGCATTGCTCCAGATATATTTAGTTATAATGCAAAACTGCAGGGGTTGCTTTATTGGAGAAATATATCAGAGGCAGTTGAGTTAGTTGAAGAGCTTCAGACCGGAGAACCCAAACCTAATCTTAAAACGTATAATATTCTGATTAGAGCATATTGTAATAATGGATATTTGGATGAAGCGAAAAGCATGTATGGTTGTCTGTTGAAGAACAGTTTTCATCCAAGTGGATCGACTTTTGAGGCACTAATTCCATCTATTTACGAGAAGGGAGATATAGACCTTGCTCTTAAACTCTGCGAGGAGAATGTGGGTGTGAATTCTGATATCAGTGTTGGCATATTACAACTTGTGGTTGATGGGTTGGTGAAAGCGTCAAGGGTGGAGGAAGCTGAAAAGCTTGTGAAGCTTGCTACATCAAAAATGTATGCTCATTCAAAGTTGGAAATGCCTTCGTAATGTACGGTAAGTTTATCTCATTCATAGTAGTTGTGGCTTACCATTAAATTTGGACATCTACTTCAGTTCTGGTGTTTGTAAAATGTTCCTTGTAATTCCTTTTTCTTGTATGCATTTGGTTTGTTTCATTAAGGAATTACAAATGGGTTTAGGAAGTGGACTTTGTAAGGTAGCTTTGAATGTTTGCATTTATCATTTTGTTTACAACATATATCTAGAAAATTAAGAGCATAAGGATCACTGGAGGTGGAAGTTAGAGACTCATAAAAGGTTATTAGTTTTTTATACTTGTCAAAAACAAGTCTGCAGCTTTAACCTTTAACGCGTATTAAATTGGCTTTAGGCTTCTGATTGTGTGTATCTGAATTGTATCAGTTTGACTAGTGCAAACAATTTTTGGAAGTTGATTGCTTATACGCATTTTAGATGTTATGTTGATTGTTCCTACTCCTTCGCACAAGTTTACTTGTTCTGTATTTTTTGTTAGCAGTTCCTTCTCAGGCTTGCTGTTGTATTTTCTTAGAACCAGTTTTTATTTTCCCCTTTGTGTGAACACTTAAAATGGCAACTTGTTCTCCATGACATTTCCTTCCTCAATATTTTCTTTGGATCCACACTCAAACTTAGAAGATCTTCTGAGTTCTGACTACATACAAAATGTGAATCTTATTTGTGCATGTTTCAACTAATCATTTAGTAATTGCCCATACTTATGCTTGGTTCCTAAGCTAAATTTAAGCACCTATCATGCCGTAGGTAGGCTGCTAATCCCTAGGAAAGGGTCAGCGCACTGAAGATATAGATGACTGGATGGTTGCGGTTGGTTGATAAAGACATCTGAAATTCACCTTTAATATAGGGTGTGCATTTAAACAGGTTTCACTGTAGTTGTGTTTTTCTTTTTCCAGTGTTAAAAATCAATGGTTTCCGTACTTGTTCTTCATGTATCACCAATGTAATGCTCCTATCAGTTTCCCACTCTGCATCATATTAGTGTATTTGAAAGTGGTACAGTTCTACAGTATAATGCTCAAGCCAACCCAAAGAGTCAATGAACCCGCTATAAATTGCGACATTTCTGGTGTGGTCTTAGGCCAGGAACCTGCTTGGAATAGCCAGTAGGCTTGCCCTTGGAGTGCAGAAATGCAGAATGGAACACCTTGGTCACTTGGTAGCAACTAACTGCAGCATCAGTATCATGGGCTTTGTGGGAAAATGGGTTCATATTGGGCTTAGGTTTGGTTAGAGTGAGTTTATTAAACAAAAACCCTCAACACTTGGAGAGCTAAGAGTTCAACATTCAAGATTCAATAACAAATTAACAATGTCTTCTTCTTCAACTTGTGCCAAGAGTCTTTATCGCATCTTCACCAAAACAACTTCTTCAAAACCTGTCATTAACACAAAACCCTCAAAACCAACTCCAACCCACAAATCTCTAGTTGATAAACTCTTCAGAGAAAAAAACCTCTCTAAACTTGTTGAAAAGTTCATAAAATGCTCTGAAATCCCTCGTTTTCGAGGTCATCACAATATTTATGAAGATACAGTTCATCGTCTTGCTTCAGCAAAGAGATTTTCATTTGTTGAACAAGTTATTGAACATCAAAAGAAGTATGATGACATTACTAGTGAAGGTTTTGCAATGAGACTTATTTCTTTATATGGTAAAGCAGGTATGTTAGATCATGCTTCTAAATTGTTTGATGAATTGCCTCAACTAAAATGTCAAAGAACTTTAAAGTCTTTCAATTCTCTTCTTTATGCTTGTGTTCAATCTAAGCAGTATGATAAAGCTGAGAAGTTTTTTCGAGAACTTCCTTTGAGTTTGTCTATAACCCCAGATGTTATTTCGTATAATATTGTTATACAAGCTTTTTCTGAGATGGGGTCTTTGGATTCTGCTGAATTGATGTTGGATGAGATGGAAAGTAATGGGGTGAAGTCGAATTTGATTACTTTCAATACTATTATAAATGGCTTTTATCACATTGGAAAATTTTCGGATGGTGAGAGGATTTGGGCTAGAATGGAAGAGAGTGGCATTGAACCTGATATTAGAAGTTATAATGCAAAACTGAAGGGTCTTGTTCATGGAGGAAAGATGGCAGAGGCAGTTGAGTTAGTTGAAAAGCTTGGGAGTAGTGAACTGGAAGCTAATCATGTAACATATAATCTTCTTATTGAAGGGTACTGCAATGATGGATATTCAGATGAGGCTAAAAGGGTATATGATCATATGTTGAAGAGTGGTTGTATCCCAAATAGAACGACTTTTGAGACACTAATTCCATATATTTATGAGAAGGGAGATTTAGATCTTGCTCTTAAGCTCTGTCTGGACAGCGTGAACTCAAATTGTTTGATTGATGTAGGCGTATTACAGGTTGTGGTTGATGGGTTTGCAAAAGCGTCCAGGATCAAGGAAGCAGAGAATTTTGTAAAGCTTGCTAGGTCAAAAAAGTATCATGACTCGAAGTTGAAAATGCCTTCTAAAGTTGACTGATATAGATCTTTCTTCATGTTTAGTTGGTAAGTGAAATCCGTCCTAAGCAGTCAATTCCTCAGATATGGCTTTACGATATGATTGGATTTAAACACCTACTTAAGTCGTTATTCAAGCAAGAGGCTCGTCATGGTACTTCATTTTTCCCTGTTTTGTTTCTTATTTGAGCTTTGTTTTGATGTTTAGCCGTTTAGGTTTATTTTATCCATGAAGAATTGTTTCTTTCTTTCTGAAGCTACAAATTTGATTAGATAGATAGTGCATGGGGGAGGCACTGGATTCTTAATGAAGCTTTAAATTGCAATTTTGTTGTGCAACATAAAAACTGAAATGTTTTAGTTGTCGAATTGGCTGTATGAGCACGGTTGATTGATTTGAGCATCATTCAATGATTTAGTAATCCTGGGTTCCATTGCTTTATCAATTATTGAGGACTTGTTTGTCTGGTTACAGTACATGAATGTATAATTACTCTGCTAGTGATGATTCTGGAATTTTTATTTACTTTTGTGATGGAACAGGTTTTTTTTTTTTTTTTTATTTACAACAAACCTAGCAAGATGCTAGAGAACAGAACTGGCTGAGTCATACTTGAGCTTATCTGAGAACACCTTTGAGCCACTGAACCGAAGTCTTTGGAATCCTGGTAAGGTTATTCTTGTAATCCACATAGTAGAGACCAAACCGCACAGTGTAGCCCGAGTTCCATTCCCAGTTGTCTAGTAAAGACCATATAAAATAACCACGCACATCGCATCCATCCATCCTACATTGATTATGTTTTTTGTACATAAGAATGGAGAGCTCAAGCCTTCAATATATATATAAGAATTGGAAGTTGTATTTTAATTAACAAAACATCTCAAAACATCCGAAAGTTCTGATCATAACAGGAGTTCTTAGTACCTAATAGCAGCGGATAAATTGGAAAGATAGTCCTGGTGGTAGCTTATCCTTTTATTATCCTGTAGAGCGGTGTTTAACGATGTAAAAGGTCTATTTGGATCATCCATACCTGTGACAATTAACCTTAAGTGTGTCATATTTCCTGCAATTTAAGGTTAAGCCTTTGATAGTTGACACTTGCCATTTTCAGTGATGATAACTGGTGGGTTCCCATAGACATCCTTTACGTATTTTGCCAACTTCCTAATGCCCCAAGGAACAATGTGAAGCCAGTTGGAAGCAGCCTAAGAAAAGAACAATGGTGAACTATCGTTATTGCAGAATTTTAATATACCACTTAAAGTTAGAACAGTTGTAAGAAGTGTAATAACGTACTCTTTCGCCAATTGGGACTCCACCTCGAGAAGCTAGTGATAAATATTAAATAGTAAGATTAAAATCAGGATTTTCAACCTTGGAATGAAGGCTGGGGGAATAAGAGAAGATGTGAAGTAATAATTTAACTTACAGGTTGTAATAACAGCAGCATCCGATGACGCATCCTGCAATACCAGTTTCCTAATTCGATTCCGATCGTTCCTGGCATATAAAGTGGTATAATGGTTCAAGCCAATGAAATCCAGAGACCCCACCAGAAACTTGGACATCTTTGGTGTTATCTCTGGTAGCCTATCACCAACTAGGGTTTGCATTGAAAGTGGATAATTGCCGAAGAACAGGGGATCGAGGAACCTGCTTGCAGAAGCTTTTTTGTCATACTCTTAGTTGTCTGTTACTTTGTTAGTACCTAGAAGAAAATTTCACATTAGATTTTTCCCTGAGATATTACCATCCAAGCGCAAAATCCAATGCCCTCTGAGCCGCAAAAGTGTCCTCGTCCTTCTGAGAAATGGGCTCATACCATTTAGCATCAAGAGCTATTCCAACTAGCCCTCCTTGTCGTTTCTGAAAGATCCAAATTGAAGGACTTACTTACGTTTTTATTGCATCCATTGGTTCACTATTAATCTCATAGATTTGGAGAAGCTAACCTTGAAATGAAGCTGGTAAGTATGAAACGCAGAAGCATGAGCTAAGAGTATGTTGTGAGCAACAATGTACGGTTCAGTGGATGATTTTCCCTTCTTGCAGAACAAGTGGCCAAGAATAGAGCACCTTCCTGGAGCTTGAAGGCCTATGTCATAACCTAGGAGTGAGAATCCATGAGGTTCATTAAAAGTGATCCAGTATTTTACTCTATCGCCAAATGTTTGAAAGCAGGTATATGCGTAGCGCTCGAAGTCTTCTCTGTTAGAAGTAAAGGTTGTCACTATTGCTTCAGAAGTAGTTTTCTGGAAATAATGACTAATATATACTTACATGCTTTGTTTGCTTAACCATCCATTGTATCTATCTTCAAGTGCCTGTGGATGATCCCAGTGATAGAGGGTTGCGTATGGTTTAATTCCTGATGGACAAAAGACTTGTTAACTATTCCCTCTTTAGTTCCCAATTTCCTTAAATTGATATAATGTGAGACCTTTCTCCAGCAGGTTATCTATGAGGCTGTTGTAGTACTTAATTCCTTCTTGATTGGGTTTTCCAGTTCCATCTGTTTATGAAAAAGACTCAGAAAGAGTAGATCATACACACAAGAAAATGGTAGAAAGCCCCAGGAAAAAAAAAAAAAATCTTACTTGGGAAGATCCTAGACCATGATATCGAGAATCTGTAGGCGTCCATTCCCAAATCCTTCATTAAATCTACGTCAGTCTGCAAATAGGCATTCTATGAATATGGTCACTATCTTCAGAAAAAAATATCACTGTAATAGTCCAACATAAGGAACTGTTTCTAATATAGTTTAACATTTATTTAGGAACAGGTCTTATCTTAATGGTTTAATATTCAAATTTCATTTGCTTGAACTGATATCTTCAATGTGCCTATCAAAAATGCAAGTTCTAGCTAGCTAGGTCAACATGCTTGTGGAACTTCTACTGTTCTACAATATTTGTTTATGTTGATGTTCTTCACCTTGAATCTATGGTACTGGTCTACAGTTATATCTGCATTGCTGAAGTCTAGGATTCGCCCTGTTAAAAAAAACTTCTGATGAGCTCAATAATCAGAATCCTTGGTGGTTTTTATTAAGAATTCGCACCTGGTCTCCTGGTGAAAGTATCCCATATACTGTCTCCTTTGTTTCCTTCATTCACAGCTCCTTCAAACTAAGACCACAAGTTCAGTAAGCTGTGGTCCTGTATACAAAAGAATTAAAAGCAGAGAATAGTGAACATATACCTGATATGCCGATGAAGCAGTTCCAAAGATAAACCCATCAGGAAAATCTCCTCTGCTGATCGCCTCTGAATTTGTCAACAGTCCCATGATGCATGATAGTATTAAGATGATACCCATATTGTAAAACTTCAGAGAAAGGTTACATGAAATGGTATAATTATATATAGGTTCACTTTGTCTTAGTTGTTAAGGGTGAAGATAATATAGGCTGGATGAAGAGATAACAACCTTCTTTGATATTCTTGGAGGTATTTGTTGGCATATAGCAGTTATTTGTCTAATATTTCTTGGTGCAGAATCCTGGCGGTGAAGTTTGTAGGATATGGGAAAACGTAGGATAAGTAGAAAGTTTTTGAGTTGTTGATGATGTGACTTGCTTCCAACATCATCAAATGTGTATTTTAGTACATCACCATTCCCTTCTCCATCTTGCAAGGGTAATCACTTTGGTGTTGGATGTGCTTACACGCCAGTGTTTGATATGCAAATTTTGCAAGCAATGAGTCCATTTGGAATGATATTATGCTTTCATCCTATAGAATCCCTTAATCACGAGTCATTGCGTGTCAAATGAAACAATACATGTATCTAATATCATGTCCTAACTAGCAATGTTTGCTTTCAGCATCATCATACTGCATTTTTAGAAGTTTGTCGCAACAAACTTTACCCGATCAACTGTGTAATTGATCAAAACTAGAAACTATATACAACATCACGGACATGGATATGCAATAAATCAAGCAGAGTTCGAACTCAACTCCTTTGATCAACCATCAAAGCCTCTATTCAGCTCAAGCTAATTATACCATAAACAGGCAGAATACCACTAAAATTTATAATAGATAGACCAGTGATATAAATACTTGACAAATCAGTTAGCATTTAGCAATATCTTGAACTATATATCCCAAATTCCCAATACTACAATAAGAACAAAATACAGTACCCAAATAGCTTATAATAGCCGAGAAAAACAGGATACAAATAATCCAATATTCCCACTGATCTTGTTCAAAATTGGTACCTCAAAATGTTCACAAATCCACTGAAGCTATACTCAATCTTCAGGTTTATCGCTCAATAACCTCGTCAGGTAAGAAACATTATCCTCTTTGTCCCAATATTCAAATGATAGATCATCTTGTTCAAGAATTTCTTCTTCATTTATATGCTCCATAAGAAATTAAATAAATGGAAGTTTAGATGTATGTAGTTATGTACTTACAGGTCTCTTTCCAGCATTGTGAATATTGGCAGCCCTCTATAACAATGCTTGTATGATTCTTCCATACCCGTGGATTGTTCATCAAAGTTTCTCTGTATTTCCTCTATTTTTGCTTCAAAGCTTCTCTTCATTTGATCAAAGTCCTGCTGTCCCTGCTCTTACTTTTCTTGTGTTTGCCTTCTCATTTTGACAATTTCACGTTGCATTTCATGTTCTCATTCTTGTCTTGTCCTTCTCATTTCAGCCAGTTCGTTCTCCAATTGTTCAATATGATGGGCACCATTATGATTCAATGAAGATGTTCGGGACCCAAAATAATGGAGGCACGTGTATGAAAGGACAGCAATAATAGTTTGGATAACAGAAAGAATGATTATAGACCCAAAATAATGGAGGCACATGTATGAAAGGACAGCAATAACAGTTTGGATAACAGAAAGAATGATTATAGAAAACAAAATCAAGAAGATGTTAACAATAACAGAAAAATTATGGAAAGAACATGGTAATTAACAAATGCATAAGAGAACAGGTATATCAGTAAACACTTTAATTAAGCATTTATCAAAGTGTGAAACAGAATAAGAGTATTAGAACAATCACGAGCAATAGAAGAAACCAAATTACCCGTCCAAGTAATTGAAGAAACCATGTTAAGTTTGTGTGAATCTGCAGTCCAAGTTAATTGAAGAAACCAAGTTAAGTTAACAGTCCAAGATGAATGAGTCTAAGGGCTGGTTAGAAGCAATGTATTGCTACCATTAAATTGGTTTGATTGTTTATTGGTCTGGCTAATTTATGCAAACAGATGAAGAATAAGAGACTTGTTAAGTAGTGATTGAGATTAATTGAAGTATACTACATTATTGTCTGCACACACCTGATGAGGTTGCTGAGAGTTATCTTTATAAAGAGAATTATCCACATCAGGTATTGATATCGCTTTTAGTGTTGGTGCCCCCATCGATGTGATTCCATTCCACAAAGGAATGCCTCTGTGTAGTTTACTAGCCTAACATGTGTTTCAAAAAAGCTTTAGCAGAATGGTAAGAACCAATCATTAACCCAAACGAAAAAAAGTACAAACAACAATGATAAGAATCATGAACACCAGATATAATAAGTAAGAACAATAATCATTAGATTAATTGTATTATTAGCAATAAACAAATTAAATAATTGTAGCTTAAGGTAAATAATCAGAAGCTTTCAATTCCACTTAACAACATAAGTTCTAACTCTTTCCAATCGTTAGGACCCCATACCTTTTCTTCATCGACAGTATTGTAGGCAAACTGATTGTCCATCAGAGAAGCAAGAATTGAATCCATATCAGGTATCGCTACCCCTGTTAGTGTTTGTGTTGGTGCTCCATTTGATACACATGATGTCGATGTGGTTCCACATTCGGTCAAGCACGAAGTAGTTGTTACCATACTGTCTGCGCATATATGATCGGGTCGCCGGGAGTTATCTTCATAAGAAGAAGGCAGATCATCAACAGTCCTTTGTGGACTCAATGAATATGATGTTACATTATTGTCTGTGTACACCTGATGAGGTTGCTGAGAGTTATCTTCATAAAGAAAATTATCCACATCAGGTATTGATACCCCTGTTAGTGTTGGTGCCCCCATCGATGTGATTCCACATTCGTTCAAGCATGAAGAAGTTGTTAAATTACTGTCTGCGCATACCTGATGAGGCTGCTGAGAGTTGGCTTCATAAAAACTAGGCAGATCATCGAGTGTCGTTAGTGGACTCAATGGATATGATGTTGATGCCATATTGCAGTCATCTCCACTAGGATTACAGTACCTATAATAATCAAAACTGTTGTCACAGGCATCCCCTTGTTGGTGATCAGGTTGAAAGAACTCACATTCCGATTGCCACGGATAGGATGAAGAAATTGATGCAGTGACGCATTGATTGACTACTTTCTGTTGTTGATCAATAACACATTGTGGTTGCTGCTGTACTACTACTAATCCTTCATCACACATGGTATTCGATTTCGATGATGATCCTCTACAACAGGTGCGCCTCTTCTTCTTCTTATCATCATCATCATCATCAACCTCTAGCACAACCCTTTTCCTCTTTGAAGCAGTAGAAGGTATCACATCATCATTATATTTAGACTCTCTGAGTAAATTTCCCTTTCTAAGTTTACAAAGAGCCCAAATTGAACCTTTCATAGTAAACTCATGCATAATCCAACTATGTTGCTCTTCCTCATTGTTGTTGGTTTCTAATTTCGACTTGGCAACAAAGTTGAAAGCAGATCTGTATCCAATAAGTAAAGACTTGTTCTTTTCATCAAAAACATTATAAGTCTTTTGAAGTTTCCAAGTTCCATTACCAGCAATTCGATCAATTCTTTTAGTAGAAGGATTATTAATAGACTTCTTCTTAATCTTAGTGAAGAAGTATAACCAATTATCAAAAACAGAAGAATCAAAACATGAAGAACAAGTTTGAAAAATCTGAAAAGGGGATTCATTACCATACAAGTCACGATCTTTAATCAAATTCAATATAGGTAAAGCTTCTCCATTGATTTTCTTCTTAAGATATTGCAAAATTAACTCAGAATCAGATGGAATAAATCGAAACCCTGGTGGTAATCGCAATGGCTTCATCTTCTTCGTTCGTGTTAATTGTCAATCGAAACCCTAATTACTATCAGAAATTCAGAAGAAGAGAGAGATTAAATTAGAAACTAGAAGCAGAGGTATGTGTGAGTAGAGAGAGAGAGATTTCTATTTCTATGAATAAGTGTTTCAGATTGCGTTCTGATTTTATAGGTTTCCTTTTTCGTTTAGCGGCGTGGTATGGGCTTGGGTTAACCGGCCCATTGTTTTAATTCGGTGACAGTATGAAGATTCTGACTGAATGGAGCAGGAATCAACCAACTCATTTGTCCACCGATACAATAGCCAACCGTGATTATGTTCCAATATGATCACAATCGTTGCATCATCGATCAATAACCATGTTCCGATATATGCATATAGGCCTACAGTTTTGGCTTAATCCAAATAACGTTGTGCTCGCAATTGTTTGGAAAAGGTCGTTAAAAGCTTCCATCCTCCAAGTTGAAGCAAATTATATGCAATTTCAGTTACAGTAACCGGGAAAATGAGAAGCTAAGACAGACATTGAAGAAATACCCCTAAGAACAATGGGTGGCCATCCAAGGTCTTCACCTTGTTCCAGACAAGCTAATCTGGATCCATCTTAAAAACAGTAACCAACGGTAAATGCATCCTCAGTCCGGGAACCATCCTAAAAATCAAAAACAAATTTCCCAATGCTTCAACAAGATATTTTTTCGGATTATCAAAATATGGGATTTCAATTAACGTTCTCTTAAACAGGGTGAGGGGTGGAGATGTCCTAGACGCTCACATCTGTAGAACTGATTTTATAGAATATTATATCATGATATCTGCCTGCACATTTTTGTAGCGTTGTCCAAGCCTTATCACCACATCTACAAAAGACCAAAGTTCTGGGATTCCACCATAACTACATAATCTGAGGAGGTTGATGGGTTCGCTGACAAAACAATTTTTAAAAGTGTAGGAACCACACTGCAATGCCAGTATGCAGGCAGGAGGATCTTGTTGTTGATGACAAGCATGGTTTCAGTAGTCAAACTATATTGGCCAAGTCCTTCCTCTCCTCAATTATGAGCCACCCCTCGGTGGAACCAACACATTGGTTGTAACTTGGTATCTGTATGTCCTAGTAATACATATTTTTTCTTGATCCTTTTCCCCCAGCAAAAGGGTATACTGAGTTAAGTAGAATGTTTTGCTTGGTTTATTATTTGTTTTTTCTTAATTGGAATTGTAACCAAAGTACTAGTTTCTATTTTGATATATATCTTATTTAGAAGCAACCGTTTAAACTACTGCCCCAAGCCCCCAAGGATTCCAGTTCTAGGTTGATTTGGTATTGTCCTATAAAAAGAGGTGTGTTGTTTGTGAAGGTTATTCTGGATTAGTTGTTTTTCTCTCTATTTGTGTGTATCTGTTTCTTTAAAAACTTAATTTTCTTCTTTGACTTATACAAAGAGGACATGGTTCTTATCCGCATGCAGTACATATGTGAGTGAAAAGTCTTCCATTAATTGGATGTGTGAAACTGGGGTAAAACAAAAATGGATGCAGAGAATGGATCTTCTTCCCAGAAATATATAGAAACATGAAACACTTACAAATGGCAGAAGGCATGTGGTATCCAATGAGGAGTTGCAATAGAAGAAAAAGTAGACACACCGGGAGCAACAACAAAAGGCTGAGGGAGAACTCCAATGCAATTATAGACCGCAAAAGATCAAGGATAGAGAAAGAGGATGCCTACATCCTCTCCTCGCCAAACTGGTCAGGGCTACTAGATGTTCTTATAGGGGTGATACTGCACAAGCTGACCAGCATCCGTGATCGCATTCGGTTTGGCAGTGTCTGCACAATCGTGGCAAAGTGTCTAACGTCATAATTGTCCCACTAATTATCTTCCTCGCCAACTTCCAATGCTCATTATTCCAAATTATGAGAGGCACACACTTAACATCCTCAGCCCGACCTTTTGCTGGGGGAAGAGGATGAAGAAGAAATATGTATGACTTGGACATACAGATACCAAGTTACAACCGATGTGTTGGTTCCACCGCCAAGGGGTGGCTCATAATTGAAGAGAGGAAGGACTTGGCCAATACAGTTTGTCTACTGAAGTATGCCAGGATCCCATAACGACCACAATCTGTTAGATCGTTCACCTATATTCAACGATTACATCAATGGACACATGCCGAACGTCAACTTTAAGGTAAATGGTAATCCTTACTATATAGGTTATTATTTGGCCGATGGGATATATCCAACATGAGCTTATTTTATCAAATATAAAAAAGTTCCTAATGGGGTCAAAGAGAAATATTTTATCACAAAACAAGAATCAACGCGGAAGGATATAGAACGAGCATTTGGAGTTTTAAAGGCTCGATGGCATATTCTTGCAAGACCTTGTTTATTTTGGAAGGAGGAGACAATGGGAAATGTTATAAGAGCTTGCATTGTGTTACAGAACATGATTATAGATGATGAGCACGGAGATAACATTCATCAATACATTCTTGATTATGAGCTTACTGATCATGATGTTCACATAAGAGGTAATTTAGTAGCTATGATGACGCGTCTCAACACTCGAATGGATTTGTTGCAATCTTCAAACACTCATTGTAATTTGAAGAATGATATCATCCAACACTTGTGGAATAGAAGGGGAGATCTTGCAAACGAATATGGAGATGATTAGTATTTTATTAATATTTTTACTACGTTGTAGTTTTGTTTAAGTTAATGTATCTTTCATTCAGTTGATGCACTTTTTATTAAGTTAATGTATTTTAAATTAAGTTAATCTAAACTCGTGCAACGTTACAAAACTCGCGCGAAATTACACAACTTGCGCGACATTACACAAATCGCGTGAACTTCTTATAAATAGTTTGTCATTTTAGTTTTTTATGTATCTTTCTAATGTCCACAAGAAAGAGAAGTGATCTTTGTTTCTCCATTAAAGATGAATATATCTATCATGCTTGGAAGCAAACACCAAGAGAAACAAGTGAAACAGAAACATTGTTCTGGAGACGACTTCATCAAAATTGGGTCGAATTGGAAGTTCATCTGAGTAAACGATCTATAAAAGCAATTCGTGCACGGTTTGATATAATCAAAAGTAATATCATCCATTTTCAAGATATAATGGTTTATCTTGAACGTTACAAAGTTTTCAAGACAAAAGATGGTCGTATTTCAGAAGCCTTGACTATTTTAAAAATAGTCATGGATTTTGGTTTGACTCGACAGATTGTTGGTATATTCTTAAGGATTTCATCTCTACATTAAGAAGTGATTCACAAGTTGATTCAACTGATTTAAGTATTGATTTAGATTCAGTACTTGGCTTAGATGATCTTTAAATGTAATTGGTTTATTTGTTTTCAAGAAGTAAAGAATAAAGTACTTGTGTTTAAAATAGTTTGTAGATTGTTTAAAAATAAAAAGATTCAAATCCTAATGCATTACTTAAAAACAATGATTCAAATACAATAATATAAAATTATTTTTCTACTCTTCATCAGTAGCACTAAAGCTGTATATGTCATCAACATCACCAACATTTGAACCAGTTGCACTTCCTGGAGTAGTAGTAGGCCTCCCATAGCTTGGATGTGGAACTACATAGGGTTGTGGTTGTGGAATCACATAATTTGGTTGAGGCATCCCATACTGTGGTTGAGGCACCCCATAACTTCCTTGTGGCACCCCATATGGTGGTTGAAGGACCCCATACTGTGGTTGAGGCATCCCATAGCTTCCTGGAGGCACCCCATAGCTTCCTGGTTGCACCCCATAGCTTCCTTGACCTTAGTCTTGAGCTTTCCACTTTGCTGCTACTGCTTCTTGTCGTGCCTTATACACCTCATGATATTCTGCAGGGATTGTTTCAAGCGAAGTTAAAAGTATTTTATTGGAAAAATTATTTATATATATGAAGGAATAAGAGCCAACTCATCAAAGAGTTGCTTACATACCACAACTAAAAGATACCTTTGAAACTCAAATGTAATTGTTTTCCTATCAATGTTATGTATATGGAACTCATTATGAAAATTTTTATTTTTTTTCATTGTTTTTGTATATACCCACATATTCGAGCTCCTTCAAATGACTAACCTCGTCAAAACAATACTTCTCCCGACCTCACTCGGCGTGAGCCTGTTTTTACTCGACCTCACTCGAGCTCACTAGTTTCAAAGTCATCCGACCTAAATTCTCCTTTATCTCATCCTCACTCGACGTGAACCCTTTTTCACTCGACCTCACTCGACGTGAACCATTTTTCACTCGACCTCAAATAACCTCATTCGTTTTGATTATCTTCAGTTACAATATCTTTTTAAATACAATAATATCTGCCCATTAATTGATCCCACCGTTGGACAATTAATGAGCTATCTGTTGTCCCTCATCTCCTATAAAAACGAACTATGTAGACTTGATTCTGGGACTTGGTCAACCTCAGATAAGTAGGCAACTATCTCCGGATAGCTCAACCACTCCTCACCCAAAATCTCCTTCTGATCATCTTCTTCGGCTTACATTTACTTAACATTTACATTGGCGTCAACTGATTCGTGAATGAATAACAACCAGACACCGACCATGACAACAGTCACCTCCGACCAGCAAGAACAGATCAACAAGTTGGTGGCGGAGAATGTTCAATTACGAAGCACTACCACTACCACTGGAGCACCGCTCAATGGAATTGCTACAAATGGACTTGCCACTGAGGAAGTCAATACCACAATCAACAACCCTGTATTACCTACTTCCAGCAACACCACCGCCCCCACCATGGCCGATCTTCAAGCTGCTCATGATCGTATACTCCAACTTTCTGAAAAGCTCGACAAAAACCACCAAGATTCCCTTAAAGCACTGCTCAAAAGGTTGCCTCCACAACCCTAGAACGTTACAAGACATAACCCCTTCATGAAGACCTTCTCCAACAAGAACCACCCCAGAATTTCATACCACCCAAGTTTACTACCTATGACGGAAGTGGAGATCCCATGGACCACGTCCTCCAATTCAAGACCAGCATGGCCCGGTGGCCAAAATACAAGGATATATTTTGCAGATTTTTTCAAGCTTCCCTAAGTGGAAGTGCAATTGATTGGTACCACCGACTTCCAGAAAGATCAATCACGTCGTACGACCAACTCGAGTCTCTCTTTGTCACTCAGTACATTCACAACAAACAAAGAAGAATCGAGGTCACTGCCTTTTTCCGATTAAAACAAGACGAGTCAAAAACTAAAAGTTCATGGCAAGGTTCAAAAAGGAATGTCTACAAGATGAAAGTCCAAATGAAAATTCAGGTCTCATGGCCTTCATCTCAGCCGTCAATCCTAACACAGCTCTAGGAAAGAATATCATCCTAGATGCCCCCGCAACATTGGAAGATCTCTATGTGCGAGCTGACAAGTATATCAAACTCGAAGAAGCACTTACAAAGTTCAAGGAAAGAATAGATGTGGTCCAAACTACACAACCAACCTATGCCAAACAAAAGACAACTAGGTTCGACAACAAAGGTAAACCAAAATCGACCTCAAACTCTAAATTTCCAAACCCTTTCAAATGCTCCTATAATCAGCTTTATGATTTGATCAAAGATGAGACCTACTTCCAACCTCGAGTCCATGATCTCGACCCTATAGAGAAAAACCCTACTGCAAGCTTCATAAATGTCGACATCATCTTACCGAAGATTGTTATGTTCTGAGAGCTTACTGCCATAAGCTCAAAGAGGAGGCTCACCTTGATGATTTCCTCTCTGACAAAGAACCAGATTTTCGTAACAAACTCAATGAAAAGAGACAAAAAACCTCAGAAGAAAAGGGTAATAAACCCAAAGGAACTATCAATATGATTATGGACGCCCAACCTCCAGAACGGTCAGCTCGCTCCAAGAAACAAAAGATTCATCACATTCACCACACCTTCCAGCTCACTCATAAGGCAAGGATGGTCAAACAGGTTGAGGGTAAGAACACCCTCATATTTTCTGATATCGATCTAAAAAATGTGTGTCTGCCACACAACAATGCACTAGTCGTCCACATCAACATTGGTGGATGGCTCACAAAAAAAGTGCTCATCGATCCAGGCAACTCGTGCGATGTCCTATTCAACAAGGCATTCAGCCAAATGCAAATACCTGACTCAGTTCTCCACAAGCCACAATTCACCCTCTTTGCGTTCAACTCCACTGAAACAGAAGCAAAGGGTGAAATCTGCCTCCCAATGGCAACTGAAAAAGATGAAAACCAAGTCATTGTCCAGTGCACATTCTTCGTACTGGACGTTCCTACCCAATGTAATGCAATTCTGGGAAGGAAATGGATCCACAGGATGTACGCCTTTTCATCAACTTACCATCAAGTCATCAAATTCCCTGGCCCCCGAGGCATCATAGAACTACGAGGTGACCAAATTGAGGCACACGGATGCCATGCAATACCTGAGGTCATTCTACTTCCTAACAAGTCGGAGACCACAAAGACAGCTACGAGCTCACTTCAGCCCATTGTCAATGCAATCTCAACAAGCAACAAGACAATCGCGAGCTCATCTAAGCCCACTGTCGATGAAATCCCACAAGCCGACAAAGGCAAGGCTATCATTCAGCCATCTGACCCACCAATCATTAAGAAAGGTGAAAGGGTCAACCTAGGGTCTGACGACGATCCAAAATATGTTTATGTAAGGGCTAACTTGGATCCCATTATAAAAGAGCAGCTTATTGCTACTCTTAAGATGAATAAGAATGTTTTTGATTTTGCTTACCCTGATATGCCAGGGACAAATATTGCATGCCAAAGGTTAAATGATGATCCCAACAAAAAACCTGTTAAACAAAAAGCTCGCAAAGTTGCAGCTCATCTCGCTAAAGCAGTCAATGCTGAGATACAAAAACTCAAAGATGCAAAATTTATTCGTGAAGTCGAATATCCTAAGTGGCTCGCAAATATTGTCGCAGTCCTCAAGCCAAATGGTAAAGTCAGGGTATGCACCGAAAAGATGAAATAACATAATTTCAACTTTCACATGTTAGAGCATCTCCAATGGTCTCTTAAATTTAAGATGCCACATAGGCTTGTTTTACAAATTTAAGAGACCAATTTTTTTGCCATCTCCAATGGTTCACTAAAATATCATCAACTGCGCGAAGGTACTACCTGTGCGCGAAAGTATTACATGTGCGCCATATGGCTCTCCAACGGTCGAAATTTTGGATTACATTATAAATACCACCTTCCATTCACCATATTTCATACGTTTTCTAGAAATTCCTTCTTGTTCTTCTACTTTTTGCACTTCAAACTCTATAAAAATGGATCGAAATGATGCTTATGAAAGAGAAATAAATATGACTCTTCAAACTTCAAGTTCTTCATCATCATCGTCATCAGGAATGGATCGTTCTGATGAAAAAGTAGATGAATTAACTGCTGTTGTGATACCGTCTCTTCGAGTTCATCTTGAGAATGTACATCACAACCTCCATTGTTTGGATTACAAAGGTCCACATGGAGGTTCTCAGTTTGGTAGAATATACAAACGACGACTCAAAGAGCTTGGGTTGGAACAATTGGAATGGGAATACTTTGCCCCAAATTGTATCCATTCTGATGGCAATTTCCGTCGTAGATTCCGAATGGGTAGAAGATTGTTTCTACGGATTTTAGAGGGTCTTCGTGAACGTAATCGTAGATGGGATCACATGGCTGATGCAGCCGGCAAGCCTGGTATACATCCAAAGTTAAGGATGACAGCTGCACTTCGCATGTTAAGCTTAGGTACCTCTGCAGATTCTGAAGATGATTATTGTAAGTTAGGAGAAACGACAACTCTTGGATTTCTTGGATGTCTTGGTAGTATAGACTGCACTCATTGGGTATGGAAGAACTGCCCATCTAGTTGGCGTGGAGCTCATGTTGGTTATCACAAAGAGCCCACACTTGTTTTAGAAGCGGTAGCAACAAGAGACGTTTGGATATGACATTCTTTTTTGGAATAAATTCATTCATTTTGATCATAGTTGATAATATTTACGTTGTAACAACTTCGTTCATTTTGTTGTTTTAGCCGCTACAATACAACATATAGTTACTAGTTAGAACATCACAATTCCAGTAACCTCTGTCATATTGTTAATAAGCTAGACCTAGACGATAAACAATGGCGTAAAAGGGCTCAGAAACTTGAACTCAATCAAAAAGATCCACCAGCATATAGGCTCCATATATGCATGTAAGCCTGCAGTTTTGGCTCAATCCAAATAACGTTGTGCTCGCAATTGTTTGGAAAAAGTTGTTAAAAGCTTCCATCCTCCAAGTTGAAAACTACGGTGTCAAAAGATGGAAAACGTCCTAATGTAGAAATAAAATCAAAACCAAAATATATGCAATTTCAGTTACAGTAACCAGGGAAATGAGAAGCGAAGACAGACATTGAAGAAATACCCCCCAAGAACAATGTGTGACCATCCAGGGTCTTCACCTTGTTCCAGACAAGCTGATCTGGATCCATCTTAAAAACAATAAAGCTAACGGTAAATGTATCCTCAAGCCGGGATACTTTTTCGAATTATCCGTGATACTTTTTGTTTTCCCGAGATACTTTTTCGAATTATCAAAATATGGGATTTAATTAAACGTTCTCTTAACGGGCTGAGGGGTGGAGAAGTCCTAGACGCTCACATCTCCACATTACTCCACGGTGTAGAACTGATTTTATAGAATATTATATCATGATATCCCCATGCACATTTCTGTAGCGTTGTCCAAGCCTTATCACAACATCTACAAAAGACCAAAGTTCTGGGATTCCAAAACTCGCCATAACTACATAATCTGAGGAGGTTGATGGGTCCGCTAACAAAACAAGTTTTGAAAGTGTAGGAGCCACACTGCAATGCCAGTATGCAGGCAGGAGGATCTTGTTGTTGACTGACAATCATCTGCACGTTGAAGAAAATCATGCTTGATTTGTAGTTTCCGCAACTCACTCTCACGTTTCTGTTCCAACTTTTTGAACTCAATATCATCCCTTTTAGTATCCTTAAGAAGAACATAACAAGTATTCCATTTCCACTCCTTCTTAAATATTTTTAAGAAATTATTGCATGCTTCATCATACTACAAATAAAAATAAAATAATTATTCTAATATGCAAATAAAATAATTAATCTAATTTGCAAATATTTCAATAAATAAAATAAACAAAATACTTACCACATTTTGATCAGTCATTCCACTTGGCCTTTTACTTTTGAGTTGAGTAAGAATAACATCCCACTTGTTTAGCATCGGTAGATGTATTCCAAAACGAGTTTGGAGTTTTTTCCCATTACGATCTGTTGCATTTCCAAAATTTTGAACAAAATTTACATAAACTCTATCCCAAAACACTACCATGCTTTGGTCGGTCCCAACAAATCCATCCTCCACAATTGACAACCAATGTCTACATAATGCCAAATCTTCAAATACGCTCTAATTATGACCTTGATTTTTTTTCCTTTTCTCTTTTGAGTTTGGCTTTGAGTTCCTATTTGAGTTTGTTGAACTAAGTTATTTATGTCTTATTCATTCATATCATGCATAGATTGAGAGTGAGACATAGTTGAGAACAAGAAGAAAACACAAAATAAAATGACGAAAATGTGATAAATATTGTTCAGTATGGGAGCTAATAAGAAAAAATGGTTGGAATATATACACCGTTGACGCACAGTTATTACTTTCGCGCACAGGTATCAGTTTCGCGCGAAAGTAATACTTTCGCGTATTTAGTAAAACTCAAGTTTGAGAAACTCTCAATTTTAAGAGAATGTTTAATTTAATGAAATGTTACGATTTCATTAAATTTAAGATACCATTGGAGATGGTTTTTGATGGTTTTTGAGTTTTTTCTCTTAAACTTACAAAGTTGAGAGACCATAATATTGGAGATGTTCTTATTGGAGCATTTCATCTCAAATACAAAGATATCCGTAAGAAAAATACATACTTATAACTATCTTTAATAACCCATTTCAGAAAAAGAACAAAATAAAAAAAAAAAGGAAACTTTAAATACAGTATGTAAAAAGAGAAAACTTATGAATTATGATGATCATAAGGTAGGTATTTTGTCTTTCTAAGTTAAATTACATAAAGAAAAGAGTAAAGAGAAAAAAAAAAGTGTAAAGGATTTTGTAGTTACCTTACTTCCTGCTGACATTTCTGAATTCTGATGCTTTTAGTCCTTAAAAACACTTCTTTACAGTGAAAGCTTTGTGAAGAAGAAAAGCTTTGAAAACAGAGTAAAACAAGGGTCTAGTGGAACATTGGAAGTTGAAGTAGTTGGGTTTGGAAGTTGTAAAGTTAGATGGGCTGGGTAAAGTACTTACGCATAATTAGTCCAATTTTACCCAGTTAAAGCCCAGGCCACATATAAAGACCTAAATACCCAATGATGCCTGTCAGAAGTCCCTGTAGACTGTAAAACCTGCATTAGTATCTGAAAAGTTTGGATAGTACTTGCCTACTTGGCAGTTTTATGGAGCCAAGACACCGCAAGATGCATCGGTATGATTTGGTTAAGCATGTTTATAGTGGAAGCCAATTTAATAATTTCTTTTCTAAATATATCTATATTATACTGTGAGGATGGCACAAACACAGTTTGTCTAAATAAGACAAAGAAAGGTCTGGATTGTTTAGAGATCTGTGGATGAGGGAAGATCTGTGGGTGAGATTAAATTGAGGTTGGTTCCAAACTTAAGTTGTGTTCAATGGGTAGGATAGTCTTGAGATTCGTATATAAAATTTTGATATGAGGCTCAGATTAAATCAACGAGTAGGAAAACTTGGGTTTGATATTGGGCCGGGCCTTCACACAGATCGTAAGTGGAGGTCCACTTAAATGGGTTTGATAAACAGTTTCTATTTCTTCTCAAAACAGTTTTGAAACATATAGGCCCTGTTTACTTGTGGAAATGTTTTCCAGTTTTCTGGAAAACTATCTCCAATGAAAATAAAAATCAGAAAACGTGTTTACTTGAGGTATATTTACAATTTTAGAAAACAGTTTTCTGGTTTTCTGTAATTTTCCGTTTTCTTATTTCACCTTAAAAAGGGAAAACACCGATTCAGTGTTTTCCAATTAGAAAACACGCATCGCGAAAAAAAAAAAAAAAAAAAGAAAGAAGAGAGGAAGGAAATTGCACACATCGATCTCTTCTTCGTCGTCTTCCTCTCTTCTATCTATCTCTCTTTCTGCTTGCTCTCATCTCTCTGGTCGTAACTCTTTTTCTCTCTAGTTCGTGTTCAAGCTCCATTACTGTAAGTTCGTTTGACCTTTTATCTTGTGATTTTCGTGTTTATTTCTTAAATTTGTGTGTTTTTTGAGAATTCTCTTTTTGAATTTGTGTGTTTACTGATTTTGGAGTAGTTTTATAGTTTGATTGAACATTTTCAATATCAATTGGTAATACCCATTTGATAGTTTAGATGAAATTTGTGAGTTTTAAGTATTTGTGAGTTTTAAGTATTTGTGAGTATGTTTGTTGTAAGACGATCTGCCAGTTTCAGACTTTCAATAGTGTAGCTCACTTAGAATCGAAGAAGTGATTGTTATGCTTTTTGTTTTCAATTTATGGGTAGTGTATTAGGACAGCCACCATATTTTCTATTATAGTTTTGCGACATTCGGTGTAGGGGAAGAAAGGCATTGAATTATTTTCAATTTGTTGCAGGCAGGCTGAGTTCAATTACATTAATCCTATTGATTAAGAAAATTAAACATATTGTAATATAAATAGGTTGTACGTATAGCGTTAGCATATGATGTGAAGATCTTATATGACACCTAGTTGTGCACTTGTGCATGCATCCTGAATGAATTATAATAACTATGTTGTACGTATATATATATTTTTTCGTATATAGGTTGTACGTATATGGAATAAATTAAATTATCAAAATATAAGCGACGTATCTGCAATGCACTTTTTTTTTGGTCTATGTTATACTTATTCTCTTTTATATATTTAATCCATGATATTATGCATGATTCAAAATGGAATATTTTACTACAGGCCACATCTGGTTTGGGTGCAGCACCTGTGCTTTCCCTTGCTCGTGAAGGACGTTTTTGTTGTTCTAGGTATTTATTAAATTTACTACTTTTGTCTCCTGTTTGCTATCTTTTTAGCTTACTTACTTTGGGAAAAAGTGAATATATTTTTGACTATCACAAAGTCTTAGATGTTTATCAAGTTACATTGATGGTTTATACATTTGATATTATAATCTAACACATCATGATTAATGCATAGTGGTAGAACCTTGGTAGACAATCAATAGGATCGCAGAAATTTTAGTGGATAATCCATTATGGTACTATTAATTTATAGTACTATGCTTGACGGAGATGTTGAAGAACTCTTCATTTCCTAAAATACTGACATGGATACACATATGACATCCTTATCTTGTATACTGATTTTGTTTTTCAACTTTGGCTCTCTTGAGCTAAGAGCTACCTTTATGTTTAATGCTGATGGAATGAGACTTACTAGGTGATAGTAAGAATCTAGATACTAGGCAACATGGCACACCCACGCTCAGTTAAGTTTGATGAGTGTGTGTATGCTTTGATCTTGGATGCTTGATAATTTTCACTTGTTTGCTATTCAAATTATGCATTGTCATCCTTATGTGTTTTATGGTAGGGAACACATATCCGTTGCAAAGTTAACATCTCGTTTGTTGGCGGTCAACAGTAGATTGATGGTGTTCTTTTTGCACATAGTGCGAAGCTTTATTTATTGAGTATCCAACCATTGTATCTCTGGGGTGTGTTTTATTTGTGAAAGTCTAGCTACTCATTTTTTTGTTTTTTAGTAGTGTTTTAAGTTATGCCAGTTATCTGTTAGTGCCTCCCATCTTTACATTCTTATACAGCTACATATTATTGGCTTTTACAATTTAAAAGCTTATTAGTTAACATAATATCCTCTTTTTGCGCCAATAGAAAGCCTGGGAAGTGGCTCAAGCCCCTTTTAAGAATTTGGTGATGATACGCTTCATGATGTGGATGGCTGGTAGTACAGTCCATCTATTCATCATTGTTTAGATCGAAAGAACTCAAGTAGGTAGTACAGTCCATCTATTCATCATTGTTTAGATGAAATACTCGTTAACCAACTTGTTGGAAAATGCAGTGTTGAAGAAGTAAGACTCCTTGCCGATATTGCTCACAAGTGTTTAGACAAAAACACCAAAACGACGCCCACAAATTACAGATGTTTCGCAAGCCATATCAAGAATAATACGACGACGCCTTCAAAAAGAAGATACCATGTC
This sequence comes from Aquilegia kansuensis, assembly GCA_020826895.1. Taxonomy (NCBI): domain Eukaryota; kingdom Viridiplantae; phylum Streptophyta; class Magnoliopsida; order Ranunculales; family Ranunculaceae; genus Aquilegia; species Aquilegia kansuensis. The sequence goes on from CM037007.1 coordinate 28,308,738, forward strand.
TTTTTCAGTAGGTGATAATTCTCATTTTGTAGAGAGGATAAAGGATCAACAAATGGAGCTAAGCAGTATGGCACTATGGCCAGCATTCGAGTGATCCTAAAGTTCCTAGTATTGTCAAGCTTAACTATTGATTTCAACCACCCCCTTTAATGGGCTAAAGCATATTGAAGATATATTCCACGCTCCCATTTGGACTCAAGGCTGTAGCAATTTCTAACTCGCGGGAGAAGAAATAAGAGAGACGACACTTAATAGTATGTACATATATTTCTAATTAACATTTAATTCAATCACAGTTAGGTGGTAAATGTGTACAGTTGTTTTCAGGATGATACCTAATGCAGGTGTTGTTCGTAAATTGGTCACTGCAGCCCTTCTCTATACATTTATTCAAAATACCTGGTTTTGTTACCGAAAGGTGTGTGGCTATATTTTGTTAGGAATTATGATTAGTTTGTATAAAAGCAAAGAGATGCCTATCAAGCACTTATTATTCATTTTCATTTTCTCGAATTGCTTATTACTCTGTAGTTCTTATGAAGCAAAACTATAGCTTACGTAGAGAGCTAGTAGAACAATCATATAAACACGTCAAAGTTTTAAAATGAAAAAAAAAAAAAAATGGAAGCGGAAAAAAGAACTTATTTGCATTATTAATATATAAGATTGGATTAAAAGGAAAAAAAAACATAGAAACAGAAAACAGTTTTCTAATTTTCAATCAAGTGAACACGTTTTCCGATTCTCCAAAATTTTCACTAGAAAATGAAAACTGGAGATAGAAAAGAAAAATGGAAATGGAAAACTGAGAACAATTTTCAGCAAGTAAACAGGCCCATAATCTTCCCCAATCTCTCCAGAAAATCTCTTTCAACTCTCTATCTCTTCACCTTAATCGGTGAGTAATTTTTAATTTTAATTTTGTAATTGTTTTTGAAGAAGCTATAGTACAGTATATGAATGTGGTTTTAGAATTGAGGTTGAAATTTGTGTTTTTCAATCTCCAATCCAATTGTTGTTTTGACTGGTTGTAGGTGGATATTAATTTTGTAATTGTTTTGCTGCTACAAACTATGTTGCCAACAACGATTTCCAAACAAATATTTTTCTTCTACAAACTACGTTGCCAAGGTAATTTTTCCATCTCTGAGCTCCAACCATTAATATAATCTCAAAAATTTAAATTTTTTTCCATCTCTGAGTTTCAACCATTAATATAATCTAAATTTATTTTCCCAATCTGCTTCTATATTGAAAAGTCTCGGTATTCGGCATGTCAAGAATTCAACATCTTAGTAGCTTCTATATTGAAATTTTTTGAGGCTTTAAAAGATATTAGTCTCTGGATTAACAGTTTTAATATTGGTTTTGTTAGTCTCTAGACTAACAGTTTAAAAGATAGTAATCTTTGGACTTACAGTTTTAAATATGTATATGCATAGATTAACTGTTTCAGTCATATGCATAAGCTTTATTGATTGTATTGTCAAATAAAAAGTTAGTTTTCACAGGGATTGACGGATTGTGCAGGGATTGAATATCAAAACCCATGTGTTTGTAAAAAAAAAAAAAACAAAAAAAACCCCCACAATTTAGGAGGTTTTGTGAACATGCCTGTCATTGGCAGACTTTCCACTAACAAGATCAATTGTCTAATTTTTAATAGATCGGCCAGCATCAAACTTCTAGGAAGCAAATTATTTGATTGGAAATTATTATAGAGTAGTTCACCTCCATGTCGAAAGCTTCTCTTGATTTAATTTTAGATGTTTCCTCTCTAGATCTTTAGTATTGACCCTTTGTGACAGAATTATATTGACGTGCATTAAGTGTTAGCTCGCTTAAGTAGTATAAGGTGTTTTTAATAGATTGTGACATAAGAGAGATCCCCAAACTCCCAAACTTTATCATCAACCAAATAGAAAATTATGGCAATTGACTTTTTGCTTAGGTAGTATAAGGTGTTTTTTCTTGGTACAATTAGTCTATGATTTCAGGTCTTCATGTTTTGTCCGAAAGTTTTTGCTGCATATTAGCACATCCCTTTGTCCGAAAGTTTTTGCTGCTTATTAGCACATCCCAAACATAACTGGTTTTTATTCATGTGTGCTATATACATTGGGCTTAGGTCTTTAGGAGCTTGAAGTCGTTCAATAAACCAGATTGTGGCGTAAAGTCATTCAATAAACCAGATTGTGGCGTAAAGTCATTCAATAAACCAGATGGGGCTATACCAATGTCCTGTACTGAATAGTATCCCCTACATTTGATATATACTCATTTGATAATGAATGAATGAATGTGTGTTGATCAAAGAGACCTGTTTGGGCTTTGCCCATGATGAAGCTCGAGTCCACATATAAGTCCTTATTAATTGATCAATGCAACACCTTAATTTTGTTTTTTTTGATAACATATAAGAGCTTACTAGCATAACAATAGCACGACAACATCAAATTTTTGGTGAGCAATACTATATTGTATTGTGGATAATTCGTTTCTATCTTCTCCTTTTCAGTTATTCTTAGGGTGAGGAATTGGCATGTAACACTGTCATTTTTATACTACCAAGAATATGTAATGAAAATAAAAAGGAAAAAAAAATGTATGTGCTCATGTTTCTTTTTTCATGTAATTCATGGTGGATTTCTGCCTTTATAATTTCAGAGAGGGGAAGCTTTTCATTTAATGAGTTACAAATAGTAAATCCATTCTTCTGAGTCTTGATTAGTTATGGATTATTAAAAGCACCTGTTAGATTGGTTACAGTGTCTGTCTGTCTTTAATGAAATTGCAGGATAAGGATGTAATATAAGAGTGAGATGAATACAGTATAAAAGAGGAAAAAAGTTCTGCAAACCTTTCAGATTTCAGTTTTATTGAAGCCTTGAAGGTATGCTTTCTTTTTCTCCCATGTTCTAAGATAACTCTTTCTATCAGTGTGTCTATAGATCCATTTTTATTCAATCATTTCTTTTAATATTGCACTCACTAGCTTGACATTATGCTGCATTTAGGTAACAAAAGATTGAGCTTTAGCTTTTTGTTTGGCTTGTCGCTGTGTCATTCAAATTATCTAAAAATGGATGTAAGCAGTTACAACCAAGATTCTAATTTAAAAAAGGAATACTATACGTGTTAGGTAACATATACTTATTCTGTTTTGAGCTCTTAGTTTACACTTTGTTTAGAAAAATCTTATCGTTAGGTTTACATTTTTGTTTATAAATACTGTGTCCTTACTTGATTTCTTAACTCGATATGGTTTTTTATTTGCCAAATTGTATTATAATTTTGGACTTATTATAATGTACTAAGGTTCAAATCATATGGACATAAAGGATAAAGCTAAACAACAAAGTTGTGTTGGTCTTAAGAGAAATAAGAGTGACCATAACATACTATCCTAAGTTAATAAAACGATGGATAATTATAAATACTATTCCAAATTCTTAGAAATAGAGATAATAATGGATGATTATAGTTGAGATATTTATTTGATTCAATATCTATATATTGAATCAAATATGTATAAAAAGCAATGGCTCTTAAATTTTTGATATTAAGGGAAATGAAGCTTAATACAATCTTAGAAAAAGTTAACTATGGCTTTTAAAGACAATGGCCTACGAGAACTCAAACCTGACTCTATTTAGAACCAGATTGGTTGATTGGACCACTGAAAGTTTACGATGCTAATGTCACAATGTTTGATGAAGTGAAAGGGACTCCAACTTAATTGTGGTCTTGAAAACACGTAAAGAGTGATTTTTGAATTGGTAGTCTGTTCCCTCATCTTCTTCTTCTGCCTCTAGAATTTTATGACTTCCTCTCCATCGTGGCTCAACCTTTGGACTATTTGGAAAATGACAATGTCTAGAATGTCCCATCAAAATTATTTTATTGATGTGATATATTTGGGAAAGTAGTTGGATATGGTTATACTATAGAATTTCAAAAGAGAGGACTTCCACATATGCATGCTCTGATTTTCCTTGGACATGAAGATAAGATCCGAACAGTAGAACAAGTTGATAGAATTGTTTGTGCAGAATTTCCAGATCCGAAAAAACATCCTGCTTTATTTGAAACGATCAAGAAATGTATGGTGCATGGTCCATGTGGCGAAAGAAATAGTTTGTCTTCATGTATGGTTAATGGTTTCTGCAAATCAAGGTATTCTAAACCAATTGCAGATGATACATCTTTGGATACGGATTGTTATCCAATTTACAGAAGACGTAAAACAGGAATTACATATACTGTCAGAAGTCATCAAGTGGATAACAGAGATGTAGTTCCGTATAATCCTTATCTGTCAGAGTTGTTTGATTGCCACATTAATGTTGAAGTGTGTGCTTCAGTACGTGCAGTCAAGTACATTCACAAATATATTTACAAAGGTCATGACAGGACTACAATGGTTGTCGGTGAGGAAAATGATGAAATTAAACAATATCTTGACTCTCGATATGTAAATAAAACCATGACCATTATAATTGATCATTGCACAATTATAATTAATATATTTTTAATTTTTAATGTAATTCAAGACACCAATTTAAAGGAATTATACTTAAACCAATGTAGTTTAAACCAAATTATAATTGATATAATTTGAATGATGACAATGTAGTTTAATTAGATTCCTCTCTTCATCCTCCTTATCAATATACACCAACATTCCAGATACCATACATATAATTGGAGTCTTGACAATGTCAATTGATAATTATTTCATATAACGATTGAGTAAGATGATCAAATGACAGGGATGAAACAAAGTATTGATCTAACCTCTTGACTCACGAAGGAAGAATCCGCAAATTATACATCAGTTTCTGGAATCCACCAGCATTACAAGTACCATATAGGTAATTGGAGTCTTGACATTCCCACTTGACAATTATTTAACATAACAATGCCAAAACATGAACAATTAAATGTACTTCAGTTGTCTCGCTATCTGTTTACCATTACCAATACCATTACCATTGTATGTAGGCTATCAAAGTTTTGAGTTTGCCAGTCCTTCTCACAGGTTAAGGAAAAAGGGAGAGAGAGAGAGAGGGTTTTTTTTTTTTTTGGGGGGGGGGGGGGGTTAATTTTCACTTTGCAATGGCTAATGGTAGAGTAGTAAAAGAATCAACATACTGAAACCCAGGTCAATGTAGTTTAATGTACGTACCAAACTGAAATTTGTAAATTTTATGTGATTAGTTATTGAGTAAGAACGAAGATCATACGTTCAAGATACAAGAATCTCAATCCCAAGCTAATCTTGAAACCACTCTCTGTGCAGAGAGATTTACATGGTGGAGAAATATATGGGCAAACGAATCTTATAGAATTCATTACTCTTTCCCTGTTGAAATTCTGATTTCTCCCTCTTATCGCGTTCTTTGTGTTAAAATTTTAGTATACATTTTTATGGGTGTGTAATTAGATGATTTTATAAGAAATTTAGTATGATCTAATGTAACAGTTTTGTGCTGCAGGATTTGAATCGTCTTCTCTCTCTCATGATCAAGTGGCTCACTGTTTCACCTTTTATAGTCAGTTTGCCAGCATTTATGATTCACCTACTATAACCAACATAGCAGGTACATGGTCTATCAATTAACTACAAATTGAATGGTTCTATAATAGATTTTAAATTCAACAAATGAATGATAATGTACACAAAAGATTTTTGCACAACAAAGAATGTCAGTAATGGAAGATGGAACTTGGACCTACCAACTCAAAGTGGATCATTTCATCTGAGCAATGAGGAAACTTATGTTCAGGTTTATGGGTTACACTAACAACTGATATTCTGAGGACTAGACATTCCATCCGAGTTCAAGCAGTACAATACATAATTTTTTTAAAGTGGATCATTCTATTGATTGTTTCTTAAAGATGATATTCTTTAATTATCAAATGATGAGTGCATGACGTAGTAATAAACATGGATTTAATGCATATATTATAAGCTTTTTGACAAACCATAAATTTATAGGTGTAATGATCCATCTGTCGGAGTGGTAGATTGTATGTGAGTGATCCAAGTGAAGATATTTCTGCATAGTGGGTTTCTAAAAAGAGATAATAGTTGAGATGTGAAACTTGAATACCTTAGAAGTTTCTTGAGTATATAGAAATAGTTTTAAGATAAGAAGTTGTTTAAGTTATTTCTATGACAGATATGATAGGGAGTAGATTTGTTCCGTAACCTTAAAACATGAAGCCATCTTCTACCGGGAGAATAGGAGGGAGGCAAAACCTAGAAATTCAGATTATACTTGAACTACCCTACTTTTGCTGATATAGATTCTATGTTTTAGAAAAACATGAGATGTATTGTGCATGGTATTGTTTTTATATCACATTTAGTAAAGGAAATACTCTTATTTGATAAAAAATAAAAAAATTATAAAACACATTTTGTCATCATTATCTATAATGACGCATGTAGCTTGCTTGACTGAATAAAGGATTCTCTTTTTTACTTTCTCATTTTTTCAGAAATATGTCGTGATTGATTTTTCTAAACGAGTGATATGTTTCCACAATTTTGTTGCCTGAATATTATTTTGTTGACTGAGTATAGATTCAGTTAACAATCTGGACTAAGATTCCTATTATTTGCTAATATCATAATAAATGGATACACATTAGTGTATATATGTTCTACAAGTAGTATTAGAAATTAGTAGGATGAAATAGTCAAATAGTGACTGTTGGCGTATATGTTCTAACTATTATCGACTAACTGAAAACACCAAAAAATATTTAAGCAGTGTAACATATTTTGGTAAGTTGTACTGGGCTTTTGAAAATCATACTAGCTTATCATATAGATTGTAGGTCACATGTGTAGCTAAAAAAGTTAGTAATGTAGTCTAAACCTTACCTAGAAAGTTTACTAGGAAAGTTGGAATCGAAAACATTTCTGTCCAAAAGATTAGATTGGGATTTTTAGAAGCCAATTGAGGTTTCACTTCTCAGGAGCTAAACTATCAGTTACTGCAATTGAGACTTGAGATAGAATATGTGATATCTTACTGCCTTTTGAACACAAGAGTTTTGATTTAAGAATGTTCATGTTGAAAGACTTCCACTATTAATGCACCCAACACCAATCAATCTAATAACAACGAGCATGTAGTTGACAAGGTTTATTTCATTGTAAATTGACTAGAGATCACTATATTACGTTAATCTTTTCGTTGATGTTTATTTCATTGTAAATTGACTAGAGATCACTATATTACGTTAATCTTTTCGTTGATTAAACTTAGTTATTGGTAGATTACTTTTCTCCTATTCCACTTGATTTGAAATACATAGATTTCTTTTAATAGATCACTACTGGTATATTCTTATTCCATGAGTATTTTTTCAGGAATGTATCAACCAGACAACAATAGAAAACTGATCCGATGTGGTTTCATGATTTTCATATTGCAAAATTATTATGTTTATATTATTATATAATGACACAACTAAAGAATGTTAACTTATTTTTGTAGGTAGAACGAGTTGATTTTTATGGTTTCATTTAAACTTCTGTCAATTTATTCTCTATGCAATAAGCAATTGCAATGAAATGTTGGACCAACTGCCATGGGACTGCCAGCACCATAACCATCTACTGTCCTGGAATGCAAATTAAAATATTTTTGCAACTTTGGTTAAGCTACCAAACGATTTTAAAAATATGCTGGTGCAACACCTATTATAGCTATGATAATATTTGAAGAGAATAGATAAGTGTTTAAAAGAGTGATTTGTTTGAGAGTGTCGACGGTGAGAGACATGTGTTCAAATAATAGACAAAGTTGTGAATTTAAAAGAGAGAGAGAGTTAATTGTTTGAAACACAAGAATGATTCATGTAACTTTGGTGTTTGAGAATTCTTTTTTTTGGTTTTTTTTTTTTTTTTTGTGTGTGTCGTAAGTGCACCATTTTATGTGGATATATACTGGAGTATATAGCATTTAAATCAGTTGTATTTGATAGCATAGTTTAAAATTGCACCATTTTATGTGGATATATACTGGAGTATATAGCATTTAAATCAGTTGTATTTGATAGCATAGTTCAAAATGCCAATTTCGAGCGAAATTTCAAATCCTAAATAACGGATTTGGCAGAGATTTTGACATTAGAAATCAATTTGGAAACCCAGTATTTGTGGATATTCGTGAAATTTTGTATATCTGATTTTTCAAATATCGGCATAATTTGTGAGATATCCGAAATTCTAAAGTATGTTTGAGAGTAGTTTTGTTTTCGGAATTCATGATACTAAAATAAAATTGGCATGTCCAAGAGTTGATTGTTAAAATTGAGATAATGTGCTGAGCTACCGTATACAAGAAAAAACATACACAAAAATTGCACTATAATGAGTTAGGTACAACTCAGGGGAAAGACATGCAATGATGTCCTGCTAAAAAAATGTAATACCCCATCATTGTTTGAATGGATATTAGAATTTTAAATGACAAGATGACTATAAACGATATTAAGAAAAATATATACAGTATATAAAAAAAAATTGTATTAAGCTAATAAGAAAATTAATACAAACAAGGTTGTCTGAATTGTGTACAATTAAAAATATTATAATTATTTTAAATAAAAATTTAAATTGAAGTTAAAATCAAATAAAACTGTAATAGAAATTACATTAGATACAATAAGGTTGATACTAGCGTGGCAAAGCCACGGGTACAACTAGTATATATATATATATATATATATTAAAGATTTATCGAAGATTGAGCAGCTCACAATGCATTATTCATTTTTTTTTTATCGAAAGGTTAAATTTATATTAAAGATCAATGTAAAACTATTACATTCCTGATGAGCCTGCAAGATAACTTGCAGCGTCAGGTTTCAACAGTAAAACACTCCAAGAGGACATTTCCTCCGCAGGGCAATAGATTTCTGAGTCATGTTCAGCCACACCCATGTTGTTGATTTAATGTACTGCAGCAGCTTGACTGCTTCCATTTTTCCATGGTTGAAAATAGCGACTTCCCATATTACTGTTGCCACATCCCGACTATTGAATTCAGGCCAGTTCTGCAGAAGTTCTGTGGCTGAAGTCCAGTTTGGCAGGGCTTGTCTAGCTGCTGCCTTGACTGTCAGTAATTCCTCCCATAAGCCCATTGTAAACCTGCATGTTAAAAATAAGTGGTGCTGCAGTCTCCTCAGCCCTTTCACACAAGCAACATTGATTTGGAATCTGCATTCCCCTTCTCTGAACCTCGACAAAAGTATCACCAGATGGTTCTCAAAATTTTATGGTAAATAACAGTACTGTAGATTTGTACGTAGGTGTTTATACACGTCACCAATATTAATCCTAACAAAGTTTGAAAGTAATGGTGCATGACTACTTTTGAGACTGTTAAGCAAATCACAACATAACATTAACTATTATTTTTTTAGGCTCCATTTCAGGATTTCACCAAAGACCCCTTAAAACAAAGCTCTGTCTTTATAAAATACTTGACAAATAATTTAGCAATTTCTTGAGCATATATCCCGATACTACAATAGGAACAAAAAAGGTACCAAAATAACGCCAAGAAAAGTGATCCTATATTCCCACTGATCGCGTTCACAAAAATGTTCAAAAATCCACTGTGAGCTGCTCAATCTTCAAGATTGCCGCACAATAACCTTGTCAGGTAAGATACATCATCTTCTTTGTCCCCATAGTCAAATACTCAAATGATTGATCATCTGGTTCATAATATTCTTCATTTGTATCCTCCAAAGCAGCTTCTTTTACAATGCCATCATCAACCTGGTCATTTCTTGCATCATCTGTCCACCCAACAAGCCACTCGTTGCCATCATCAATATCTATGACTGAAATGGGATCAGTTGTATCAAGATGATCGAAGCGTTCTCGAAGCCTTATGTTATACCTCACATAAAGCAAATCAGTCGACCTCCTTTGCTCCACCTCTGTTAGTTCTTCAGCACCCACCTGTTTGTTGATTGTTTAGTATGTTCTAATATGTTCTCAAAATCACATAAGAAAAGAAAGGTGTTTGATCAAATATAACTTACAGGATCATACATATTGCAGTAACTCGCACAACTCCATGAACTACATGTTAAGGTGAGAATGCGTATTGCTAACCGTCGCAAATTAAGTGATGAGCCCCCGTAGGCTCTCCACCACTCAACTGTTTGCAAAAAAATAAGTTAACAGCTCTGACTTTCTGTTGTTAGTTATAGCAAATAAACCATAAAAGGAGTCGAAGTAATTTATTCAGTTCACGGAAAACAGAAAATATACCAGGTGCCTTGGTTGTCCTATGTTCGACTGCAAGTTCTGTTCCAAATGAGCCTCTTGCCTCTTTGTAGAAGAGTGATTCTTCCATAATCTTGCCTCTTTCGTTTTCATCTGGCACTAGCTTCGCAATGCAATCGTAAAAGCCTTTCACAATTTCTTCATTTTCTTCAACATTTTAACTGTTGTAGTAAAACTCTGGATTTAAAAAATAACCAGCTGCATACAAAGGTCTGCCGCGTTGGCAGTTCCACCACTTGTCAATGATATCAAAGATCAGCTTATACTTCTCCGGATTATCATCAAAGGCAACCTTAATTGCATCTTTTACCCGATCCATGGCTTGATAAATGTATCCCATCGCAGGTTTCTTCTCATTGTTCACTAAACGAAAAACACTAAGTAATGGAGTTGTCACCTTCAAGGCATATACAACACCATTCCAAAATGATGGCATACAAACCATTTCTTGTGCTTCCTTTCCTTTATTATTTTCGGACCATGTACTAGTTAACCATTTCTCGCTAGTAAACATTGATTTCAAATTTTCCTTGTGATCATATATATTCCGCAGAGTCAGAAATGATGTGATGAACCTTGTGATGCCTGGCCTAATCAACTTTGATCGATTTGTGAACTATCTCATCACGTTCGATACTTCTGGGTGGTTGTGGATGAAACTATTCAATGTGATTGCCATCTTTAAAGTATTCTTGATCCTAGGCAAGCATCCGATATCCTCTAACATAAGATTGATGCAATGTGATGCACAAGGTGTCCAGTACAAATGCGACCATTTTGTCTCCAAGAATTTTTCTATAGTTATAAATTAACAAAACAATCAACCTTAAAGTTCAAGGACTTAAGAAGCAAGTTGAAGGATCGAGCTCTTACCAGCATTAAGATAATTGCAGGACGGATCAGTTATTACTTGAACAACATTTTTCTGACCGACTTTTTCAACTATTTTTTCCAACCACTCAAGCATCTGTTCGCAATTATCCATACACAATGAAGCATCAACAGATTCCAAAAACATTGTTCCCAGAGGATTGTTCACCAAACAGTTTATATGAACTCTCTCCTTTTTGTCAGTGCAAGAATCTAACATAAGTGAACACCCAAACCTTGCGCACCCCTCCAAATGGCTCTTCATAAGATCATCTGTTTTTGCGAGTTCTTTGTCAAGAATAGGACCTCCCAGCTCTTCAATGGTTGGTAGTTCCAATCCTGGTCCAAATTGCCTAACTGCTAGTACAAATGCCTTAAAACTATCTGAACGAGCAATACTTGGTGGAATACCTGCCGCAGCTAATTTTTCTAGAAGAAAATGGGGAAACTCATTATTTTCTTCTTCATTGTGCTGATCAGTCAATGTGGTTTGCTCCATCTTCCCTTTTTTTCGATTCTGCAAAAGTCGCATTTTGATTTCAAGTAATAGAATAAATCATCCATTAAACCCACAAAAAAATTAGACAATTTCACACTTCACATGTTGTGAAACATTTCATCTTAAATACTTATAACTCGAAATAACTAATTTTTAATAACCCATTTCATAAAAAGAACAAAAATATAAAAAAGATGGAAACTTTAATTACACTAGTATATAAAAAGAGAAAAAAAGTTCTCATTTATGATGATCAAGGTAGGTTTTTTATCATTCTAAGTTAAATTACATGAAGAAAACCAAACTGTAGTAAGGAGTTTGTAGTTACCTTTCTTCCTGCTGGCATTGCTGATGCTTTTAGTCCTAAAAAACACTCCTTTACAGTGAAACCTTTGTGAAGAAGAAAGAAGAGTTCAGAAAACAGAGTAAAACAAGGGTTTGATGGAAGTTGAAGTAGTGGGGGTTTGGAAGTTGTAACCGTTGTGTGGGCTGGGTAAAGCTTAAGACAGTCCATTTTTACACAACTAAGCCCAGCCCATAAATAAATACCCATATGATGTATTGATGTCTGTCTCTCTGTCAGGCTGTCTTCAGTCTGCACAGAAGCTCAGAAGTCTAGCATGAAAATGGTTGCCCTGCTAGACTGTAAAACCTGCATTATATTTGGAAAAATTGGATAGTTAGAGCATCTCTAATGGGTCTCCTATATTTGAACGACACATAGATAGTTATGGATGACACATAGGTGCCACGTCGTTTCCAAAAAAAAAATTTAGCACGTCGTTCAAACCTATATCAGGGGCATCCCTAGCGCGCTTGATTTTTTTTTTGCTATAATTCTATCTTCCACGCAGGTTCAACCAGCGTGGAAGTATTTTTGGGGAGGTTGGACTTAATTAACTAACCAAGCACAAGTACGTTTAACTTATGGATCTGTTTTAACTTAGGCCCAAGTACGTTCCACGCTGGTTCAACCTGTGTGGAACTGTAAATCTAGTTTTTTTGGAAAGTGTTTGATATAGTCATCTCCCATGATAATTTAAAAAAAAAATGGAGAATAAATCGAGTTGAGAAGAAATTAACAGAAGATGAAAAAGATGGAAGTCTGTAATGTACAGATGATGAAGAAGATGAAGTTATATATATATGTTACACAAATTATAGCCGTTTGAAAATTATGTTTCCACGTTGTTGCAACCAGCGCAGAACAATTAAAATTAGTTAAAATGGTTCCACACTGGTTAGACTGGCACGGAACAAAAAAAAATTAGTTAAAATGGTTCCACGCTGCGAACTAGCGTGGAACAAATAATTTTAGAATTTCCCTATAATCCTATATTTTCAGCGATTTTAGCCAAAGTTTTAGCAGACCGGCCCACCACGTCTTACGTGGATGACCGACTGCTATTTTTTTAGACGACGCGTTAGGGCTGCTTTTTTTTTGAATTCCTATAATTTTGGATATAGAAGACCCATTAGAGATGCTCTTAGGAGTGTATCGTTGCGTTGAATTATTTCCATTTTATTACGGAGCCAACAACGGTAGCACATACGTACCATACGACATCCCTGTTACAAGTTCGATTCATTCCACTGTGGAGTAATTACATGCATTGGTTAAGCACCTTGAATAATAGTATCGAATCATACTAACCATATTACAACCATTTTGTGCACCTATGTGTACATTGAAACTTACCTAAATATGGAACAAAAAAACAAAAAAAAACCGTGGGTAAGTATAAAACATAAATGTATTATTCCGACTATATATGGAACCGAATATTTTTTGTGCATGTAGCTAGCTAGCAAGGTTCCACTGTATATGGATGCCTATTTTCCTAGACAAGATCTTCAATTTGTTTTATCTATACTACTTTGTAAAGGCGCCTCACTTCTACGAGGCCTTACGTGGCAGCAGAATATATACTACTTACTTATATATATTAATATATATATATATATATATATATATATATATATATTTATATAATTCTAATTTTATCCCTACTATATTAATGTACTAGTTGTACCCGTGGCTTTGCCACGCTAGTATCAACCTTATTGTATCTAATGTAATTTCTATTACAGTTTTATTTGATTTTAACTTCAATTTAAATTTTTATTTAAAATAATTATAATATTTTTAACTGTACACAATTCAGACAACCTTGTTTGTATTAATTTTCTTATTAGCTTAATACAAATTTTTTTTATATACTGTATATATTTTTCTTAATATCGTTTATAGTCATCTTGTCATTTAAAATTCTAATATCCATGCAAACAATGATGGGGTATTACATTTTTTTTAGCAGGACATCATTGCATGTCTTTCCCCTGAGTTGTACCTAACTCATTATAGTGCAATTTTTGTGTATGTTTTTTCTTGTATACGGTAGCTCAGCACATTATCTCAATTTTAACAATCAACTCTTGGACATGCCAATTTTATTTTAGTATCATGAATTCCGAAAACAAAACTACTCTCAAACATACTTTAGAATTTCGAATATCTCACAAATTATGCCGATATTTGAAAAATCAGATATACAAAATTTCACGAATATCCACAAATACTGGGTTTCCAAATTGATTTCTAATGTCAAAATCTCTGCCAAATCCGTTTTTCTAGGATTTGAAATTTCGCTCGAAATTGGCATTTTGAACTATGCTATCAAATACAACTGATTTAAATGCTATATACTCCAGTATATATCCACATAAAATGGTGCAATTTTAAACTATGCTATCAAATACAACTGATTTAAATGCTATATACTCCAGTATATATCCACATAAAATGGTGCACTTACGACACAAAAAAAAAAAAAAAAAAAAAAAAAAAGAATTCTCAAACACCAAAGTTACATGAATCATTCTTGTGTTTCAAACAATTAACTCTCTTTCTCTCTCTTTTAAATTCACAACTTTGTCTATTATTTGAACACATGTCTCTCACCGTCGATACTCTCAAACAAATCACTCTTTTAAACACTTATCTATTCTCTTCAAATATTATCATAGCTATAATAGGTGTTGCACCAGCATATTTTTAAAATCGTTTGGTAGCTTAACCAAAGTTGCAAAAATATTTTAATTTGCATTCCAGGACAGTAGATGGTTATGGTGCTGGCAGTCCCATGGCAGTTGGTCCAACATTTCATTGCAATTGCTTATTGCATAGAGAATAAATTGACAGAAGTTTAAATGAAACCATAAAAATCAACTCGTTCTACCTACAAAAATAAGCTAACATTCTTTAGTTGTGTCATTATATAATAATATAAACATAATAATTTTGCAATATGAAAATCATGAAACCACATCGGATCAGTTTTCTATTGTTGTCTGGTTGATACATTCCTGAAAAAATACTCATGGAATAAGAATATACCAGTAGTGATCTATTAAAAGAAATCTATGTATTTCAAATCAAGTGGAATAGGAGAAAAGTAATCTACCAATAACTAAGTTTAATCAACGAAAAGATTAACGTAATATAGTGATCTCTAGTCAATTTACAATGAAATAAACATCAACGAAAAGATTAACGTAATATAGTGATCTCTAGTCAATTTACAATGAAATAAACCTTGTCAACTACATGCTCGTTGTTATTAGATTGATTGGTGTTGGGTGCATTAATAGTGGAAGTCTTTCAACATGAACATTCTTAAATCAAAACTCTTGTGTTCAAAAGGCAGTAAGATATCACATATTCTATCTCAAGTCTCAATTGCAGTAACTGATAGTTTAGCTCCTGAGAAGTGAAACCTCAATTGGCTTCTAAAAATCCCAATCTAATCTTTTGGACAGAAATGTTTTCGATTCCAACTTTCCTAGTAAACTTTCTAGGTAAGGTTTAGACTACATTACTAACTTTTTTAGCTACACATGTGACCTACAATCTATCTGATAAGCTAGTATGATTTTCAAAAGCCCAGTACAACTTACCAAAATATGTTACACTGCTTAAATATTTTTTGGTGTTTTCAGTTAGTCGATAATAGTTAGAACATATACGCCAACAGTCACTATTTGACTATTTCATCCTACTAATTTCTAGTACTACTTGTAGAACATATATACACTAATGTGTATCCATTTATTATGATATTAGCAAATAATAGGAATCTTAGTCCAGATTGTTAACTAAATCTATACTCAGTCAACAAAATAATATTCAGGCAACAAAATTGTGGAAACATATCACTCGTTTAGAAAAATCAATCACGACATATTTCTGAAAAAATGAGAAAGTAAAAAAGAGAATCCTTTATTCAGTCAAGCAAGCTACATGCGTCATTATAGATAATGATGACAAAATGTGTTTTATAATTTTTTTATTTTTTATCAAATAAGAGTATTTCCTTGACTAAATGTGATATAAAAACAATACCATGCACAATACATCTCATGTTTTTCTAAAACATAGAATCTATATCAGCAAAAGTAGGGTAGTTCAAGTATAATCTGAATTTCTAGGTTTTGCCTCCCTCCTATTCTCCCGGTAGAAGATGGCTTCATGTTTTAAGGTTACGGAACAAATCTACTCCCTATCATATCTGTCATAGAAATAACTTAAACAACTTCTTATCTTAAAACTATTTCTATATACTCAAGAAACTTCTAAGGTATTCAAGTTTCACATCTCAACTATTATCTCTTTTAGAAACCCACTATGCAGAAATATCTTCACTTGGATCACTCACATACAATCTACCACTCCGACAGATGGATCATTACACCTATAAATTTATGGTTTGTCAAAAAGCTTATAATATATGCATTAAATCCATGTTTATTACTACGTCATGCACTCATCATTTGATAATTAAAGAATATCATCTTTAAGAAACAATCAATAGAATGATCCACTTTAAAAAAATTATGTATTGTACTGCTTGAACTCGGATGGAATGTCTAGTCCTCAGAATATCAGTTGTTAGTGTAACCCATAAACCTGAACATAAGTTTCCTCATTGCTCAGATGAAATGATCCACTTTGAGTTGGTAGGTCCAAGTTCCATCTTCCATTACTGACATTCTTTGTTGTGCAAAAATCTTTTGTGTACATTATCATTCATTTGTTGAATTTAAAATCTATTATAGAACCATTCAATTTGTAGTTAATTGATAGACCATGTACCTGCTATGTTGGTTATAGTAGGTGAATCATAAATGCTGGCAAACTGACTATAAAAGGTGAAACAGTGAGCCACTTGATCATGAGAGAGAGAAGACGATTCAAATCCTGCAGCACAAAACTGTTACATTAGATCATACTAAATTTCTTATAAAATCATCTAATTACACACCCATAAAAATGTATACTAAAATTTTAACACAAAGAACGCGATAAGAGGGAGAAATCAGAATTTCAACAGGGAAAGAGTAATGAATTCTATAAGATTCGTTTGCCCATATATTTCTCCACCATGTAAATCTCTCTGCACAGAGAGTGGTTTCAAGATTAGCTTGGGATTGAGATTCTTGTATCTTGAACGTATGATCTTCGTTCTTACTCAATAACTAATCACATAAAATTTACAAATTTCAGTTTGGTACGTACATTAAACTACATTGACCTGGGTTTCAGTATGTTGATTCTTTTACTACTCTACCATTAGCCATTGCAAAGTGAAAATTAACCCCCCCCCCCCCCCCAAAAAAAAAAAAAAAACCCTCTCTCTCTCTCTCCCTTTTTCCTTAACCTGTGAGAAGGACTGGCAAACTCAAAACTTTGATAGCCTACATACAATGGTAATGGTATTGGTAATGGTAAACAGATAGCGAGACAACTGAAGTACATTTAATTGTTCATGTTTTGGCATTGTTATGTTAAATAATTGTCAAGTGGGAATGTCAAGACTCCAATTACCTATATGGTACTTGTAATGCTGGTGGATTCCAGAAACTGATGTATAATTTGCGGATTCTTCCTTCGTGAGTCAAGAGGTTAGATCAATACTTTGTTTCATCCCTGTCATTTGATCATCTTACTCAATCGTTATATGAAATAATTATCAATTGACATTGTCAAGACTCCAATTATATGTATGGTATCTGGAATGTTGGTGTATATTGATAAGGAGGATGAAGAGAGGAATCTAATTAAACTACATTGTCATCATTCAAATTATATCAATTATAATTTGGTTTAAACTACATTGGTTTAAGTATAATTCCTTTAAATTGGTGTCTTGAATTACATTAAAAATTAAAAATATATTAATTATAATTGTGCAATGATCAATTATAATGGTCATGGTTTTATTTACATATCGAGAGTCAAGATATTGTTTAATTTCATCATTTTCCTCACCGACAACCATTGTAGTCCTGTCATGACCTTTGTAAATATATTTGTGAATGTACTTGACTGCACGTACTGAAGCACACACTTCAACATTAATGTGGCAATCAAACAACTCTGACAGATAAGGATTATACGGAACTACATCTCTGTTATCCACTTGATGACTTCTGACAGTATATGTAATTCCTGTTTTACGTCTTCTGTAAATTGGATAACAATCCGTATCCAAAGATGTATCATCTGCAATTGGTTTAGAATACCTTGATTTGCAGAAACCATTAACCATACATGAAGACAAACTATTTCTTTCGCCACATGGACCATGCACCATACATTTCTTGATCGTTTCAAATAAAGCAGGATGTTTTTTCGGATCTGGAAATTCTGCACAAACAATTCTATCAACTTGTTCTACTGTTCGGATCTTATCTTCATGTCCAAGGAAAATCAGAGCATGCATATGTGGAAGTCCTCTCTTTTGAAATTCTATAGTATAACCATATCCAACTACTTTCCCAAATATATCACATCAATAAAATAATTTTGATGGGACATTCTAGACATTGTCATTTTCCAAATAGTCCAAAGGTTGAGCCACGATGGAGAGGAAGTCATAAAATTCTAGAGGCAGAAGAAGAAGATGAGGGAACAGACTACCAATTCAAAAATCACTCTTTACGTGTTTTCAAGACCACAATTAAGTTGGAGTCCCTTTCACTTCATCAAACATTGTGACATTAGCATCGTAAACTTTCAGTGGTCCAATCAACCAATCTGGTTCTAAATAGAGTCAGGTTTGAGTTCTCGTAGGCCATTGTCTTTAAAAGCCATAGTTAACTTTTTCTAAGATTGTATTAAGCTTCATTTCCCTTAATATCAAAAATTTAAGAGCCATTGCTTTTTATACATATTTGATTCAATATATAGATATTGAATCAAATAAATATCTCAACTATAATCATCCATTATTATCTCTATTTCTAAGAATTTGGAATAGTATTTATAATTATCCATCGTTTTATTAACTTAGGATAGTATGTTATGGTCACTCTTATTTCTCTTAAGACCAACACAACTTTGTTGTTTAGCTTTATCCTTTATGTCCATATGATTTGAACCTTAGTACATTATAATAAGTCCAAAATTATAATACAATTTGGCAAATAAAAAACCATATCGAGTTAAGAAATCAAGTAAGGACACAGTATTTATAAACAAAAATGTAAACCTAACGATAAGATTTTTCTAAACAAAGTGTAAACTAAGAGCTCAAAACAGAATAAGTATATGTTACCTAACACGTATAGTATTCCTTTTTTAAATTAGAATGTTGGTTGTAACTGCTTACATCCATTTTTAGATAATTTGAATGACACAGCGACAAGCCAAACAAAAAGCTAAAGCTCAATCTTTTGTTACCTAAATGCAGCATAATGTCAAGCTAGTGAGTGCAATATTAAAAGAAATGATTGAATAAAAATGGATCTATAGACACACTGATAGAAAGAGTTATCTTAGAACATGGGAGAAAAAGAAAGCATACCTTCAAGGCTTCAATAAAACTGAAATCTAAAAGGTTTGCAGAACTTTTTTCCTCTTTTATACTGTATTCATCTCACTCTTATATTACATCCTTATCCTGCAATTTCATTAAAGACAGACAGACACTGTAACCAATCTAACAGGTGCTTTTAATAATCCATAACTAATCAAGACTCAGGAGAATGGATTTACTATTTGTAACTCATTAAATTAAAAGCTTCCCCTCTCTGAAATTATAAAGGCAGAAATCCACCATGAATTACATGAAAAAAGAAACATGAGCACATACATTTTTTTTTCCTTTTTATTTTCATTACATATTCTTGGTAGTATAAAAATGACAGTGTAACATGCCAATTCCTCACCCTAAGAATAACTGAAAAGGAGAAGATAGAAACGAATTATCCACAATACTATAGTATTGCTCACCAAAAATTTGATGTTGTCGTGCTATTGTTATGCTAGTAAGCTCTTATATGTTATCAAAAAAAACAAAATTAAGGTGTTGCATTGATCAATTAATAAGGACTTATATGTGGACTCGAGCTTCATCATGGGCAAAGCCCAAACAGGTCTCTTTGATCAACACACATTCATTCATTCATTATCAAATGAGTATATATCAAATGTCGGGGATACTATTCAGTACAGGACATTGGTATAGCCCCATCTGGTTTATTGAATGACTTTACGCCACAATCTGGTTTATTGAACGACTTCAAGCTCATAAAGACCTAAGCCCAATGTATGTAGCACACATGAATAAAAACCAGTTATGTTTGGGATGTGCTAATAAGCAGCAAAAACTTTCGGACAAAGGGATGTGCTAATATGCAGCAAAAACTTTCGGACAAAACATGAAGACCTGAAATCATAGACTAATTGTACCAAGAAAAAACACCTTATACTACCTAAGCAAAAAGTCAATTGCCATAGTTTTCTATTTGGTTGATGATAAAGTTTGGGAGTTTGGGGATCTCTCTTATGTCACAATCTATTAAAAACACCTTATACTACTTAAGCGAGCTAACACTTAATGCACGTCAATATAATTCTGTCACAAAGGGTCAATACTAAAGATCTAGAGAGGAAGCATCTAAAATTAAATCAAGAGAAGCTTTCGACATGGAGGTGGACTACTCTATAATAATTTCCAATCAAATAATTTGCTTCCTAGAAGTTTGATGCTGGCCGATCTATTAAAAATTAGACAATTGATCTTGTTAGTGGAAAGTCTGCCAATGACAGGCATGTTCACAAAACCTCCTAAATTGTGGGGTTTTTTTTTTTTTTTTTTTTTTTACAAACACATGGGTTTTGATATTCAATCCCTGCACAATCCGTCAATCCCTGTGAAAACTAACTTTTTATTTGACAATACAATCAATAAAGCCACGAAGGAGTGGATGTCATAAAATTCTAGAGGCAGAAGAAGAAGATGAGGGAACAGACTACCAATTCAAAAATCACTCTTTACGTGTTTTCAAGACCACAATTAAGTTGGAGTCCCTTTCACTTCATCAAACATTGTGACATTAGCATCGTAAACTTTCAGTGGTCCAATCAACCAATCTGGTTCTAAATAGAGTCAGGTTTGAGTTCTCGTAGGCCATTGTCTTTAAAAGCCATAGTTAACTTTTTCTAAGATTGTATTAAGCTTCATTTCCCTTAATATCAAAAATTTAAGAGCCATTGCTTTTTATACATATTTGATTCAATATATAGATACTGAATCAAATAAATATCTCAACTATAATCATCCATTATTATCTCTATTTCTACGAATTTGGAATAGTATTTATAATTATCTATCGTTTTATTAACTTAGGATAGTATGTTATGGTCACTCTTATTTCTCTTAAGACCAACACAACTTTGTTGTTTAGCTTTATCCTTTATGTCCATATGATTTGAACCTTAGTACATTATAATAAGTCCAAAATTATAATACAATTTGGCAAATAAAAAACCATATCGAGTTAAGAAATCAAGTAAGGACACAGTATTTATAAACAAAAATGTAAACCTAACGATAAGATTTTTCTAAACAAAGTGTAAACTAAGAGCTCAAAACAGAATAAGTATATGTTACCTAACACGTATAGTATTCCTTTTTTAAATTAGAATGTTGGTTGTAACTGCTTACATCCATTTTTAGATAATTTGAATGACACAGCGACGAGCCAAACAAAAAGCTAGAGCTCAATCTTTTGTTACCTAAATGCAGCATAATGTCAAGCTAGTGAGTGCAATATTAAAAGAAATGATTGAATAAAAATGGATCTATAGACACACTGATAGAAAGAGTTATCTTAGAACATGGGAGAAAAAGAAAGCATACCTTCAAGGCTTCAATAAAACTGAAATCTAAAAGGTTTGCAGAACTTTTTTCCTCTTTTATACTGTATTCATCTCACTCTTATATTACATCCTTATCCTGCAATTTCATTAAAGACAGACAGACACTGTAACCAATCTAACAGGTGCTTTTAATAATCCATAACTAATCAAGACTCAGGAGAATGGATTTACTATTTGTAACTCATTAAATGAAAAGCTTCCCCTCTCTGAAATTATAAAGGCAGAAATCCACCATGAATTACATGAAAAAAGAAACATGAGCACATACATTTTTTTTTTCCTTTTTATTTTCATTACATATTCTTGGTAGTATAAAAATGACAGTGTTACATGCCAATTCCTCACCCTAAGAACAACTGAAAAGGAGAAGATAGAAACGAATTATCCACAATACAATATAGTATTGCTCACCAAAAATTTGATGTTGTCGTGCTATTGTTATGCTAGTAAGCTCTTATATGTTATCAAAAAAAACAAAATTAAGGTGTTGCATTGATCAATTAATAAGGACTTATATGTGGACTCGAGCTTCATCATGGGCAAAGCCCAAACAGGTCTCTTTGATCAACACACATTCATTCATTCATTATCAAATGAGTATATATCAAATGTCGGGGATACTATTCAGTACAGGACATTGGTATAGCCCCATCTGGTTTATTGAATGACTTTACGCCACAATCTGGTTTATTGAACGACTTTAAGCTCCTAAAGACCTAAGCCCAATGTATATAGCACACATGAATAAAAACCAGTTATGTTTGGGATGTGCTAATAAGCAGCAAAAACTTTCGGACAAAGGGATGTGCTAATAAGCAGCAAAAACTTTCGGACAAAACATGAAGACCTGAAATCATAGACTAATTGTACCAAGAAAAAACACCTTATACTACCTAAGCAAAAAGTCAATTGCCATAGTTTTCTATTTGGTTGATGATAAAGTTTGGGACTTTGGGGATCTCTCTTATGTCACAATCTATTAAAAACACCTTATACTACTTAAGCGAGCTAACACTTAATGCACGTCAATATAATTCTGTCACAAAGGGTCAATACTAAAGATCTAGAGAGGAAGCATCTAAAATTAAATCAAGAGAAGCTTTCGACGTGGAGGTGGACTACTCTATAATAATTTCCAATCAAATAATTTGCTTCCTAGAAGTTTGATGCTGGCCGATCTATTAAAAATTAGACAATTGATCTTGTCAGTGGAAAGTCTGCCAATGACAGGCATGTTCACAAAACCTCCTAAATTGTGGGTTTTTTTTTTTTTTTTTTTTACAAACACATGGGTTTTGATATTCAATCCCTGCACAATCCGTCAATCCCTTTAAAAAGACCTCTAGTAGACTATAACCTGTGAAAACTAACTTTTTATTTGACAATACAATCAATAAAGCTTATGCATATGACTGAAACAGTTAATCTATGCATATACATATTTAAAACTGTAAGTCTAAAGATTACTATCTTTTAAACTCTTAGTCTAGAGACTAACAAAACCAATATTAAAACTGTTAATCCAGAGACTAATATATTTTAAAGCCTCAAAAAAGTTCAATATAGAAGCTACTAAGATGTTGAATTCTTGACATGCCGAATACCGAGACTTTTCAATATAGAAGCAGATTGGGAAAATAAATTTAGATTATATTAATGGTTGAAACTCAGAGATGGAAAAAAATTTAAATTTTTGAGATTATATTAACGGTTGGAACTCAGAGATGGAAAAATTACCTTGGAAACATAGTTTGTAGAAGAAAAATATTTGTTTGGAAATTGTTGTTGGCAACATAATAGTTTGTAGCAGCAAAACAATTACAAAATTAATATCCACCTACAACCAGTCAAAACAACAATTGGATTGGAGATTGAAAAACACAAATTTCAACCTCAATTCTAAAACCACATTCATATACTGTACTATAGCTTCTTCAAAAACAATTACAAAATTAAAATTAAAAATTACTCACCGATTAAGGTGAAGAGATAGAGAGTTGAAAGAGATTTTCTGGAGAGATTGGGGAAGATTATATGTTTCAAAACTGTTTTGAGAAAAAATAGAAACTGTTTATCAAACCCATTTAAGTGGACCTCCACTTACGATCTGTTTGAAGGCCCGGCCCAATATCAAACCCAAGTTTTCCTACTCGTTGATTTAATATGAGCCTCATATCAAAATTTTATATACGGATCTCAAGACTATCCTACCCATTGAACACAACTTAAGTTTGGACCCAACCTCAATTTAATCTCACCCACAGATCTTCCCTCATCCACAGATCTCTAAACAATCCAGACCTTTCTTTGTCTTATTTAGACAAACTGTGTTTGTGCCATCCTCACAGTATAATATAGATACTATAATAAAAAGGGTAGTAAGGTAATTTCAAAAGTAGGGCCTAAAAAAATATTATAAAATAATATGCAGGTTCTGTTAAAAAAAATATCTGCAAAAAAAAAAAATCATTTTACTTTTGATATTATGGTTATATATAAACCCAAATAAACTTTTTTTTTGTTAGAAGAGGTTTTTTTCCTTTATTTTGTTGGGCACTAATATAAGCTGATCGTTTTCTAATTGTCCGCTATTTTTTCACACGCTACGCGTGCACACTCACATAGTATTTATTAATTAAGTAGGTCACTGGCTTGGGAGACGGCTTGCCTGCCTAAAACAAAATGGTGGGCTAGGCATTAAGCGCTTAGTTAATATGAATAAGGCTTTGCTAGGTAAGTGGATTTGGCGCTTTGTAACAGAAAAAAACTGTTCTTTGGCGAAGAATTGTGGCAGCTAAATATGGTGTTAATGTGACCAATTGGTGGACTAAAGACATTAAGTCCCCATGGTTGTGGACTAGGGAAAGGTGTTATGGCTCAAGCAAAAGAATTCATACATCAAGGCGTGAAATTTTGCCCTGGCTCTGGTGACTTTATTCAGTTCTGGCATGATGTATGGTGTTCAGAAATCCTTTTGGCAGCCCTTTATCCAAGCCTTTACAGATGTGCATCAAAGAAAGGAGTTATTAGTGATCACAGAACGGTTCAAGGCGACAACATCACCTGGTCATTGCATTTAAGACGAAGCTTAAGGTCGTGGGAGGTTGATGCAGAAACTGAACTGTTAATTAGAATTGCTGGACAGACAAGTTTTCTATGAAGAGCAAGACACTGTACAATGGAGATGGTCAAGAAATCAGAATTTTTTTGTCAAAAGCTTCTACGAACAGCTGGAATCATTGGGCAGAAGAGCAAGAGGTCTAGTTCCTGGTTCATTCCCTCACTCCCTTGTCTGGAACATCCCTATCCTCTCTAAAATAAAGTTCTTCACTTGGTTTGCACTACACGGAAGAACTCAGACTGGTGATGCATTAGCTCACAAAGGTTTATCGATCCCAATCAACTGTCAATTATGCTCTGCAGGTATTGAAACTTCCTCGCACCTGTTCCCTACACTGTAAAACTGCAATATAATTGCTCTCTAGAAGTCTACACTGCAGGGTATTCTAGACGTCTCCCAATTCCTCCCTTCTTGTGATTCAGTTCACCAGATTTTAGAGAAGTGGCCTCCCTTCTACGGTGGTGCTTTGGGTCGAAGAATTTACCTTATGCAATCCTGTGGCTAATATGGGAGAAACGCAATGGAATAGTATTCAGAAATGAGGCTATTTCAATTAAGAAATTCAGTATAGAGGTGAAGGGCCTGGTATGGTACTGGTTGGGTGGTTCAATCAATAACCGAGATCACAGGTTCGAGGACATTGTATTTGACTAAGGAAAATTGCTAAATCCTTAGTCTCTATTCTCTTCTTCTCCCTACCTTTCTTTTGTATCTATGGCCATGGCAGCACACAAAGAGGTTGCTTTTCTGTTATGTATTATGCCATTGGATTCCCAATGTTTGATTTCCAATAAAAATTTTGTTTCTATCAAAAAAATAAGTCACACTGGCATCGACCATACGATTTTTCCTCTAGTACTCTTTCTTTTAGGACTCTATTCCAGGATTTCCTCTAAGACCTCTCTTTACAACAAAACTCCATTTGTCTTGTATGGTGTGGTAAGTGACTAAGTGGTATTGATATATTTGAGGTGTACATGTTCTACTATGCATACCACGAAGGTTGTACTTTAGAACTATAATGTTTACTATGGGCTTGCACGAGCTCTGCGCATGTTTTCATATTGGGAGCAATTATACACGTTAAGATTGATTTACAGTTTAATCTAAAATTTTGTAATTTTTATAATGGTTTTTGTTAAATAAAAGTGTTTTGTCAATTTTAGATGGTTAAATGAGAATGAGTATTTTAGTTATTTATTGTCAAAAGAGGTATTCTGATAATATTGTTGAAAAAAAAAAAAACATTGATTTTATGAAAAACAGAGGTGTTTTTGGCGATTTCATAAAAACTATTTGAATGTGGACGCGCAGTGCCTGTACGTGTCTGGATTAAATATGCCTCTTAGATAAAAAAAAATCCAGCCTAAGAACCATTAATTCATACCTAGCCCAGAACTATTGAATCATATTTTTTTCTTGCTTTTGTTCGTAGGACCCACCAACAGATATATTTTAGCGCAGAAAAAATAGCTGAAATTAAAATTTTTTGAACACGTGTTTTTATCGGATTGGTTAGACCACAGTCGAACCAAAAAATCATTTTTTTTATTATTTCCTATCCAATCAGATAATAACACATACTCCATTCACTATTCCTAAGCTCTCCTCTCTTCTAAAGTAATAAAGATATTGGTCATTGAAATCAAATAAAAAATTTTGGTTTTGTTTAGTAAGAGTATTTTGATAATTCCATATGATTGAATATGATTTGGTAGTGGTATTTTGATATTTTTTATTAAATAAAAGTATTTAGATAATTTAAATATTAAATAAAAATAGTGGGCTAAATTATTGGGCTATTTGCGTTATTGGGTTGAATGGGTCATTGAACAGTTTCTGGGCTTTATATAAATGTGTCATGGACTGAATATTGTATCCTGTTATTCCTGTACGTATATGGTATGGTATAGTATTATAGTAGGGACATGTTGCCGGAGACCAATAATCTCTACTACGACATATATTTTACCAACGCCAATTGGAATGTGGATGCGTGAATCTGTCGGCAGGCGCGTGTGTACGTGAGAATGGAAAATGTGTGGATCTTTCAAGTTCTGAATCTGATCATTACTGGGAAGGTGGCAATGTGGCATGGCAAAAATAAGAATCCCATTAGCATACATAATTCATCAGGATATGGGAACTTGATGTTGATTGGTCTGTATCATCATGAATAGTAACCAGGCTCTAGAAAGGAAAGCCAAATGATATATGAATATGTACCACCAAAACTCCAAGAACTTTTGTATAAATAGATCCTCTTTGATTCATAAATTCCATCAAGATTGAAAATCTTTCACCAATAATTATAAACTCGCGTTAAAGTTATTTATTCATTCTCCATGGCTTTTGCTAATAGTCTATTCTCCTCTCCTTTTCCAATTGTTTCAAGCCATAACATACAAGATATGACTGCTTCTTCCAAGTCTGTTACCTTCAAACAAATCCCTATCAATTCTTTCAAGCTGCAGGTTGCTAGACCTCCTAATAAAGATTACATTGTAAGCATTCCAAACTTCACAAAAACAAGTTTATGGCCTTGTTAATTACTAGTGATGGTTCATTTTTTAATTGGTCTGTTGCTTATTATCACTTATTTATTTGTTCCTTGTGAAGATTCGTCATCAGGAAAAACTGAATGAAGTTAGTCAGGTACTTCACAACACTCAAAACCAATTAGATTGCATGATCATGATTGATACTCTTCAACAATTTGCGATCGATTATCACTTCCAAGAGGAGATACAAGATGTCTTAAGTAGGCAGTACAGAAGCCTTGTGTCTGATGGTGGCACTTTCACTGTAGCTAATGACAATAATTTGTGTAACGTATCCCTTTGCTTTCGATTACTGAGGCAGAACGGTTACCCTGTGTCTTCGGGTAGGTTATATATATATATATGTTCTTATTTCATAACAATAAGATCTCTAATTTGCTGCATAATCTTCAAACCAGATATCTTAAGCATAAATTTGCTTTATGAAACAGATGTGTTCAAAACATATATGGACAAACATGGGAAATTTAGACAGCAGTTGACCAATGATTTAAGTGGAATGACCAGTTTATATCAGGCATCACACCTTGGAATGGCAGGTGAAGACATACTAGATCGTGCTTATGCCTTTACGGGCAAGTACCTTTGTGACTCCATGCCACATGTTGGTCCAGATCAAGCGTGTGTTATCACTGATACCTTAGACCATCCCTATCACATGACCTTAACTAGGTTCAATGTCAAAAACTGCATCAAATATCAAGGGGAGAGTCGAACATGTGGTTTCCTATTGCAAGAACTTGCCAAGATGGACTTCAACATTGTTCAATCCCTTCACAACAGCGAACTTCTACAAGTTCTATCGTAAGTACCATATAAACATTACACAGTTCTACTGCAAAATCTGCTAGTCATCTTAACAAGTCGTAACCAAAGTAACGGCACACTGTGATATCAATTCTGTCCTTGTTAGGTGGTGGGAAGACCTAGGTCTAACAGGAGAGTTAAAGTTTGCAAGAAACCAACCAGTGAAATGGTACATGTGGTCTGTGGCCACACTTGCAGATCCAAGGTATACAGCAGAAAGAATTGACCTAACAAAATCTATCTCCCTCATCTACATAATGGATGACATTTTCGATGTTTACGGGACACTAGACCAACTTGTGTTATTCACTGAAGCAATCAACAGGTGAGCTGAGACGTCGACACTCCATTAAACATGAATTGAAAGAAAAAGTGTGTCCTATGCTCAAGAAATATGTGATATGTCTCATACAGATGGGAAGTTGACGAGCAACTACCATATCCCATGAAGATATTTTTGAAGGGCTTATACGACATCACTGACGAAATTAGCTATAAGATCCTTAAGAAACATGGATGGAATCCTAACAACTCCTTGAGGAAAGCGGTATATTCTCTATTGCTCTTACCACTTGAACATTATTTCTTGGAATGATTTTAAAAGAGTTCATAATACATTTATGTACATGTTCTTGATTCAGTGGGCGTGCTTATGCAATGCATTTCTTGTTGAAGTAAAATGGTTTGCCTCAGGACATATGCCAACATCAGAAGAATATTTGAAGAATGGAGTGATAAGCTCAGGAGTTCATGTGTTGTGTTCTCATATATTCTTCCTTATGGGTCAAGGTATAAACGATGGAAGTGTAGATCTCCTGGACAACGTTCCTGGCTTAGTATCTTACCCTGCAACAATTCTTCGTCTTTGGGATGACTTGGGAAGCGCTAAGGTATGTAATATCATATCTTCTTTGAAATGATTTAAAACGTTCTGATTTACTGTAAAAAACACGGTGGGAGAGAATATTTCTCTGGCATTTTCTTCTTTAGTAGAGAAAGATTCCAATCGAATAGAGCAATGGAAAGAACATCAACACATGACCCCGCGAGTCTTAATTTGACAAAAACCACTCATTTTCTTGGGTCCTAGAAGTCCTGATAAGTGGTGAATGATTACATCAGGTGAATCACATGGAAAGAATATCTATAGAGTATCACAAATAATTTGAAAGAGTACACATTCAAGGTGGATCCTGCATTCACCATAGCCACTCTAAGTGCAGATACCAACAGACAGCAGTACTCTACTCCCACAGTTGTAGTAGTGTGGGGTACTAGTAATCGACTTTAATCGTGTGTTAGACATCAGGTAGTCCACCTCAGACATGAAGTGTGTCATGATATATAGCGCGACTTCATCTGCTTAATGTTCGTATACTTTTATTATTCTGGCAGCTGTCGGGATGCTGCCCAGGAACCGCTTCTGGCCGACTTTCATAACATGGATAGTTGGACCTGGTGGAGTTCTAGCTTTGGCATGCATGAGATTGTAGTTATATGAATGATTAATGTAGCTCTACATAAACAGCATAATATTGTTAAATGCATGGCTCATATATATTACTTCGTCCAACTAACTTCTACAATTCCTTGTTTACGCTAAACTGATTATGAATCATTTTCATTTGTTGTTTTCGATTTAATTGATAGGATGAGAATCAAGAAGGAAATGATGCATCATATATAGACTATTATATGAAGGAGCACAGTAGCTCAACGATTGATAGTGCAAGAGAACATGTCTTCAATATTATTTCAAACACATGGAAAAAGTTAAATGAAGAAGCTTTCTCACCAGGTCCATTCTCCCTGTCTTTTAGAAATGCTTCACTCAATGCAGCACGAATGGTTCGTTTGATGTACAATTACGATGGAAATCAACGATTGCCAATACTTGAGAAGCTGATAAAATCATTGCTGTATGAAAGGATTGCTCTGGACGATAATTAGAATCCCAAATATGCTGTCGTTTTGGAGTTGAGAACTTTCTTAGGGTCTAGACTGTTAAGATGGTTATTTACTACTATTGAGGGCATCCAATATTCAAAGTATCACAAAGTATTGATTTTGGGATATCCATTTCCAATCATGTTATATCACCATTGTATTGTATGTTTTATGTATTTAGAGGTAAAATGTATCAACAAGAAGTCAAGTTGTCAGACACTCAGACATCGCCTTGCTTGGGTGCTTCCTCAGACCTCCTAATTATATAAGATCATCTGGGAGTTGATGCAAGTATGTTGTATGCTTGACAGTTCAGGGAGCTCCACTATAAGTCCCGGTCACAATTGTCTAGTATTCACGACTTACAAGGACCAAACAGAGAACCTATCAGACTGCAGAATTCCGTTTCCTACAAGAAGGTCTTCAGTAATAACACCCAAAGTTCAATAACCAAAAGTGTCAGTTTGTTCTCAAAGATACGTACATATATTTCTGCACAGCACAGAGGATATCAGATACGTTCACCACTAGTGGATAAGAAAATATAAATAGAGAAAGTGCGTCTTTGAAGTTGCCCATTGATCTTTCTTTATCCTCCTTTTCTACGGCCATACAGGCCTAGTCGTCAACCTGGCAAGGCCCCACTTCACTCTCGGTGACTGTAAGAAACCTTCCCTTTTGTCTTTCCTGAAAGTCTGGGTGTTAAACGACTCCAAAGAGAGTGAGTGACCAACGAATGAATCAAGGAGGAAGAACTAGCGGGCTTTCTATAAGTTTTTTACCACTGGCGGAGTGTTGGGTAAGAAAATATAAATAGATAATGACAACTAGAAACTTACCCTCAGGAACTTGCAACGTAAGAGATAAAAGATGAAAAAGTGTAGAAAATAAAGACCTGGTGGTATTGACTATTGAGTATTGACATTGTTGTTGCTAGCACCCTAACAAGATTCAACTTTCCACAGTAATGACAAATGAGAAGTAGAATAGGGCCAGGCGGCCAGCCATCTCTGAAGGATCTAAAGAGAAAAATACAATAAATGTACATCTTACCAACATGGTTAACAGATAATTCTGAGAATTCCCAAACCAATCAGCAGGCTGTTATAAAGCATGAAGCCCTGGAGACAAAGCATTCTTTAACTATTGTAGTGAAAGTATACTATATACCATAAAGCATCTAAAACATCATTTTCTAGACAAAGAACCTAAGACATAAAACCAGTAACAATCACACACTGAATTTTCATCTAATAAACATATATTGATGGGGATCCACTTTTACATGCCAATACTAATAAGCATGTTGACATTCGTTCAATAGATTAGTCTCTCTCACAAGGAATGAAACAAAGAAATAAAGGGAAAAAAAAAAATGAATATGACACAAAAAATACACGAGGTTTGGGCGTATGGCTGTACAAGTTCGTGATTTGGGGAAAGAAACAACCGGAATGGAGAAATGCTACTCTAAACTCAGCCCATCCATGTCCACATACAAACTGAACTTCCAACCCCATACATCCATCTCCCAAGAAACCCCACAAATCACAATATTACATACATGTAGAAATTCCTTTGGGTAGAACAACAACTTTGAACAAATGACCTCCTATCTGATAAGACAATGCAACACCAAGCAAGGAACAATCATCGTTTACTTTTCCATTATGCTGTGTTTGTCAATTGAAGTGGCTTGGAAGGTCAAAAAATTTGATGACTTCAAAAAAGCTCCTCGGAATTTAACTTGTTCCAAGATTCCTGATTATCATCCAAACATCAATTCCCATACCATGATATCAGTATATGGCAAATGCCGAAATCTTTACCTCAATAAAATTGAATGAATAAAATAATCATGAAAAACAATTAATGCTGACAAGGACAACTTTAAAAGTAGTTGGACTGCTGGACTATGAAGCCCAGTAGTCTTAAAAGAAAATTTTGGTTTATGCGACTGTAACAATCTGCTTCATACACCATAGCGATACTAATACCTTTGGCAAAACCTTTCCAGGAGGTTATCCATCCTAGCTTCTCCCCTGGAGCATGCTTAGATAACTTCTTTGTATCCAGGAGGATAACCTCCTAAGCAATGTTGGACAAACCTTAGTGCTACTATCACCATTCACGGACTAGGCACCTTTACAACAAACCCTTCCTCGTGTTTTAAACATGCAGAGTCACAAGTCACAACTACTACATTAAACAGAAATATTAACCATATGTCCATATCTCAAACAATTGGTGCTATAGTGCTACATTTCTCTCGAACCAAAAAAAAACAAGTGATGCTACCGTGCTACATTTCTCTCTCTCTCAAAAAAAAAAAAAAAACAAAAAAAGTGGTGCTACATCGCACTCTGACAATGTAAGCACAATCATATTAAAAAAATACCTTATGTATTATTAAAAGCCTATCTTCATGTCTAAATAAAGTAATGAAAATAAATATAGAATTTCATCTCCTATGACTCAACCATTTTTCAGTCCACATGTACTTGTAAACATGGAGGAAAAGGATCACCAGAGATCTAATCTACCGATCAAGATGGTTGTGTTACCGAGATCACCAGAATTCTAATACAGCAGATGTTGATCCACTAATTGATCCTAAAATTACAAGTGTGACTGATAGTCGTCTTGCTGTTAAATTATAAATCTGTCTGACATTAATTTCCTATTTCAGTATTTTTTAAATTTACAACTCAAAAGAATAAAAGAAAAGAAAAATAAAAAGCAAAAAGACAATCAATCACACTTGTAATTTCAAAAAAAGATGAAGATAGGAAATTAATGTCAACAATATATTAGAGGGGTATATATTGTTTTTAACAATAAATGAAAAGAAAAAGATGCTTTTTCAACAACAATTCATCATATGAATATTGCATATAGATTGGTAGAAGTACCTTAAGAAGGTCGAACACCTTCTCTGCTATATATTTTTGTTGAAGAGTAGCTCCTTTCTGTTGCACCTTATCAGGATGGATGCACAAGGTTGCCTTTCTGTAAGCCTTCTTCACTGCTGCGCCAGTAATCAAATCAGTTAAGGAAATGGGCTGCCAGCCACACTCAGGCCAAAGTACCTGCTCAATGGATAATAAAGATCAGCTGGCATCCAGAAATAGAGATTAAGGATGAAAATGCCAATCACATGGAAGTACAAATATCCAACACCTAATTTCATAAAATCCAAGATTATCTATAAAACATTTACTTGGAAGCAAAGAAGCACAAGTAAGACACACTCTGATCATATCATGAAGCAACCACAAAAACGACGAAGCACCATATTATGGCACAGTAAGAGAAGCAATGCACTTCTGCAAGATTACTATGTAAGACAAAGATGCAATCAAATCTCAATATATTCATATGACTCATATCCATTTCATGCCTAAAAATGACCATCAATGACAAAAATGGTTTACACCACAAGTCTATTCTCCTCAAATGCCACACCATTTTCATCCCACTCAAGGCACTCATAATATAGTATTGATTACCTCTTCTGAAGACCTACTATGTAGTGTTCCAGTGACCTTCCTCAGTATTCAACATCCTGATCAAAATCCTGACGGTAATTTTGTCTAGTGATATTTCTCGTCCAAGTCGATACGGATTTTATTGATTAAATTTATTTTTGGGAAAACAAAAATCATAAGATAGTATGGAAGAAGCCACATTTAATTACACAAAGGTACGAAGGCTTCCAAGCCAAAATTACAATGTCGCACCCCAAAAAATAAAATTTTCAAGGCTTGACACTCTCGATAGATTCCTAAGTATCCCCAACCCCAAACAATCTCAAATCTAAATAGCATAGCTGTAGTCTACAGAGGATTAAACAACAGCAGGTTAGCATAGCAGAAAAAATAACAATTCATCGATGAAAGCAAAACGTAATAACTGATATTTATAAAATCTGAGCTCTGGTACAAGTTCTCGATCAAAACTAAACAAAAAAATGAAATACAAATCCTTACATTTACTTGTGAAAAGGTATTTATAGCGGGAACTAAAAGCCCTTACTAACCAAGTAGCCATTGATAGTTTGATACTCAACAAAAGTTTCAATCTCAACCATGAATGAACAGTCCATAAGTCTAATACTAACAATCTGAGCTCTGGTACAAGTTCTCGATCAAAACTAAACAAAAAAATGAAATACAAATCCTTACATTTACTTGTGAAAAGGTATTTATAGCGGGAACTAAAAGCCCTTACTAACCAAGTAGCCATTGATAGTTTGATACTCAACAAAAGTTTCAATCTCAACCATGAATGAACAGTCCATAAGTCTAATACTAACAAACCAAGAAGAAAAAAACACCCAAGCTAAGACAAAAACTGAACACCTTGCTAGCCAATGGTCCCCAAATTAGAGTACTTGGTCATACTCTATACAATACCCTTCCATCAGGTCACTCAACCTCTAACTGAAAAACTTTAAATAGAACATAGGGCATGAATGTGCCTACAAAGCAAAACTTAGAGACCCTGGCTCCAATTTCGTGTTTACTAGACATGTTTATATGGTCTTTGTATGGTCACAACCTTTCATCTCAACTGTTTAGAGGCCTCTAGGTAATGTTTTTATGAGGGGTTGAAAATAAATACACATGTCCAACCCCTAAAACCTTCTGAGATAAAAACCTATCCCAGACACAGGATACTACTTGCCAGCCTTCAACCGTTATTTAGGATGTCAAAAGTTCTACTGAACTCATTAAAATCTGGACCTCTTCAATCACAGGCTTTAACAATCTTTCAGTATCTATAACTTCAGGAAAGAGAAAGGACAAAATGATATAAATTGAAATGAAAAGTAAGAGGTCACATAATACGAAGTTGCTGGTAAAGATCAAGCGATAGAGAAATATGGTCCAACTCTTTATTAGGCACAAATATCCAACACCTAAAACCTTGTGAGATAAAAACCTATCCCAGACACAGGAAACTACTTGTCAGCCTTCAAACGTTATTTACAATGTGAAGACTTCTACTGAACTCATTCAAATCTGGACCTCTTCAATCATTTTAGTCATAGAACATATCATAGGCTTTAACAATCTTTCAGTGTCTATAACTTCAGGAAAGAGAAGGGACAAAATGATATAAATTGAACTGAAAAGTAAGAGTTCACATAATACGAAGTTGCTGGTAAAGATCAAGTGATATAGTGAGCATTCTAGGTGGATCTTTTATCGTTTTTACAACTTATGTTGATGCTATTCAACAGATTTGTGCAGTAAAGTCAAACTGATGTGATGATCTTTAATTTTTGTACTTGATATTTTATGTTGATTAGCTTTCACATTAAACCAGAACTTCCACCACTAATTTAATACACATGTACTTATGGAATGTAGATGATATTTTGGTGCATATAAACAAAGTAAGAAGAAAACAATGCCGATAATTTAATAGCATTAGAAAATCAATATAAATAAGCAAAAAAGAAATGTACTCTACAAGCACACGTACATATTGCAATGTTGACAGTAGAGCACGCAAATTTCCTTCTTTCCCTGCAGACCATCGCTTAATCTCAATATCCAGCGTCTCTGAGATCCTCTGAAATTTACACCGAAACAAAATAAGGGATATGAAATTCACTTAAAGACTTCAATAGCAGGCTCCATGCAGATAGGAGAAATCCAACAACTTTAAAGCAAAACCTAACATATCTAACTGATGCGATGGTGACTGTAATTGATATGTGCAATTTTGGATCTACATAGCTTACATTTCTCTCTGCCTGCTCTCTCTGAATTTGACGATCACGTTCATTTTTTTCAGCCAGTGCTTTCGTCTATATACAGAGATTCAATCAAAAGATTCAGAATCATGTTGTTAGGAAAAAAAACACAAATGAAAATACACAAGAAATTCAGCACTGATAAGCACAATAAGTTGCATACAGCACGCTCTTGAGTTCGTTGATGGCGTTCCAGTCTGGCTTTTCGTCTTTCTTCACTTTCCCCGTCCATTTCCTGGAATTCTCCCGACGGTGAAGCACCTATAGAAAACAATAAAGCATTTAGCATAACATGCAGAGACCTTCCTTGACCACTGTTGCTAGGAAGACAACTTAGCTATATATGAGGAAGTGTTAAATGAATGGGATTACCCCCGAAAATTGAAGTTAGGTCATCAACGATATTTGTCGTCGAAGATGCCTTCCGGATGGTTGATGAGGTTGTAGAAGGTGTCCGCCTTGCTCCTTCAGGCACTGGCCTATTCTGGAATTGAGAATCAAATGCAGAGTCCTGAAGCACACAATTGGATGTATAAAAATCTCTGCTAATGTTACAGAAAACCTAGATTTGTTAGTCTTACTTCCCAAAGCTCTTACCGAAGTCGAAGTCCGATTAGGCCTCGGTGCACTGCTGGGTCGAGCACCCATACTGAAAAAGGACTCAAGATCATTTTCACTATTTTGCTGACTATGTCTTGTAGAAGCAGAGGCCCTTTCTCGAGCCTCTGCGGAAGCCCTCTCACGAGCCTCCGCAGTTGCTCTATCCACAGAAGCTCGCTCTGCTCTCATTCGTACTTCATTTTCAGCTCTAGCTACCGCAGCAGCTTTCTCTTTGGCTTCTGCGTTTGACCTTTCTCTAGCTTCTGCAGCAGCCCTTTCCAATTTTTCCCTAGCCTCCTTTGCCGCCCTTTCACGTGCCTCAGCTAGTGCTCTCTGAACCGCAGCACGTTCTGCACGTTCACGTGCCTCAGCAGTGGCCTTCTCAACAGCAGCCTTTTGAGCCTTTGTGCGAGCCTCAGCAGCTGCTCTCTCACGTACCTCCCGTGTAGCTCTCTCTACAGCTTGTCGGGCCCGCTCCTTCTCCTTCTCCAGCCTCTTTTGTTCTCTCTCTTTCTCCTCTCTTTCTCTCTGCTCTCGTTCACGATCTAATCTCTCCTGTTTTTCTCTTAGCTCTCGTTCTTGAGAATCACGTGAAGCTTTCTCATCTTTCTCCTGCTGCCCAGTTTCCTTACTTCTACCAGTCCTCACACTTTCTCTCTCCCTTACTTCCCTAGCATGCTTGAACTTTGCCTCAGCTCTATCCACAGCCACCTTAGCAGCAGCGGCGGCAGAAGTGTCTACCCCCTCTTCACCAGAAAGAACATCTGCAGGATCATCAGTAGGATCTCGAGACCTACCCATGGCAAAGTCTTCAAGTTCATCGATTGATGATACACCAGTGCTTTTCCCAGACGAAGGAACAGCTGTAGGACTCTGGAAACTCGGAGAGAAATGCTGGAAAGAAGAGTATTGATTGATCTTCTCTTTTGCATTTCTTGCAGATAGAGAACTTTCATCCGCTTTTGAAACTTGCACTGGTCTAGGAGGTGGAGGTCTTGATGGTGGTGGAGCACTTGTAGGTTGTGTAAAAAGAGGAACCTCAGAGACAGTGATCCATATATCTTCGACGGAATCCACATCAACTTCATACTTGGGGGACATCTCCACCTGGAAATTTTTATAAGATCAGCTCTTAGAGTTTGACATCATAATTTTTTTTTTTTTTTTTAAAAAAAGGAAGGTAAAAGTTAGAAATAAAAGGTAGGCACATCAAATTCGCTGATGTGATTCCCCATTGTGTCAATAAAAAACCTTTGGAGAGGCATTATTGGCAGTTCTAAAGAAAGGATCTTCAGTTGGTTCCTTGCTAGAAGCTCTCTGTGTCGAGGAAGCATTTGCCCCTGTCCGTGAAGGACTCTTATTCTCTACTCTGTTTTTCGCGCCAGATGAAAATGAAGGCACAGAGTTCACAAAGTCATCAAGGGGGTTCATGTCGTTGAATACTCCACTACCAGGTGAGCCGTTAAAGTTAGTGCTGGCGGGCTTATTCGACTTTTTAACTTGTTCCAACGGGTCATCAAAGATCTCTGATGTTTCGTACGGAGGAACTGAACCTGGCTCTATAATTACAAATGGATCATCCATCACATTAGTTGATTTATTAAAAGCAGCAGTAGGTTTTTGTTGATGACTGGCCTCTGGAGCTCCCCTGTACAGAAATTATTGTTAGATATCAATGAACACTTAATGTCCACTTGAGAAAATATCGATCTTGCTCTACTCAGTTTACGAACTCAATAAGTTAAGTGTCACAACTCACAAGAAAAGAATTACAAAAAACAGCATTACCATAAAGAAAAATTTCACAAATACATAATAATAAAAAAAAAATAGAAAAAGATACTTTCTGAACCAGAATATCAATTACAAAAACATTAAACTGATCCCCCAATCCCTACTGACGTTAATGTCTTCATCTGGGCAGTGTTGTGGGGAAGAGTCCTCACCACAGATAATTTGATTGCACGTGGAATCATCGTGGAGAGATGTGGCTTTTGCAACTCAGAAAATGAATCGATCCAACATCTTTTTATTTTATGTCCAGTGATCAAATTACTATGGTTGCAGCTGATAGGTCATTTATAGCATATGGTGAGTGCTTTAAATCAGCAGTCTGTGAAAGAATTTCTTGCAGGTTGGCCAAGTTTGAATGGTAGTAGGGTGGTACAAGCTATATGGCAGATTTTATCTTATGCACGGCTATGGTGCATCTGGCAAGCAAGAAATAATTCAATTTTCAAAGGTGAGGAGATTCAGGTCAGACAGATCATCAGGAACATTAAGCTGACTGTCTTGTCATGGCTGGAGGTGCAGAAGGAAGGGACCACTCTATAACAGGGCTGTAGAATTACAGACTTGCTGCTGAACTGGGAGCATACAGTGAATACAGTGCACTAGTTGATGTTTCAGTAGAGGGGAATGGGTCTGTAATGGGGGAGAGACTACAGTGCACTAAACTGACAAGCTTTTTTCTGGTAAAGGATATAGGCAGCAGCATGTATGATGCAATACAGGGGTTCTTAAACCTGAAGACAGGGTTCTCTGAATAAGTAGCTAACTGGTGCAATTGGATGTTGATCTCTGGTTTCAGGATCTCTGCTGTTTCTTTTTTTAGCGTTTGCGGCTTATTGTATCTAAGGGTGTAAGGGCTTAAATGTATACAGTGGTATGCCCACTGGGTTGGATCTGACGCTGTAGACAAAATGCAGGCTGATCAGTGTTGTATGGTTGTCTTTGGTGATTAATAAATTTTACTTTTCATAAAAAAAAAAAAGTATACAGATTTTTGGAATCTCGGTATCTCACAATAAACAGGAGAAAACATGGTTAATCATAAGGCATGGAATAGAGTTCAAGACACTGTTTATGTCAATAAACATACAACCGAAATTTAAAAAAGAAAAAACCAAACAAACAAAGAGAAAAAAATCACGTGACACGATGCCTGGACAAACGAAATGAGATAACCCCGTATCTCTCCAATACTCTTCTTCCCATCATTTAAATGGTTTACTCAAATGTCACCCTCTCCCTACCTACCTAAAAATAAACTAAATGAGATACCCATGTATCCTCCCATATTCAAATGAGGTGTTGCATGAAATCATGTAATTGCGTGTTTTGAGATTAATAGACTTTGGAAAATATGAACCCACAGGAATCAGACCCTTCTTTTTCATGGACTCCAAAGCTAAAAAGCAATAATAATAACATTTATTTCTTTGCGGGGTGGTTCACAATCTATTTGAACCTTCACTAAAATCTCACAAAATATTGAAAATGAACTTTGCCAAACCAATAGCCTCCAAAGAGAGACAACTAGCAAAATGTGAATAATGTCTCCATGGTCCTAGAGGAGTGATTAAATTCAATACAGATGGAAGTACGGAACAATGGAAGTCTGATGGCCACTGGTGCAGGATATAGAATATTACTGCAAGACGATGAGGGCAATGTCTTGTGTTGTCAAAATGAAACTCGGTCTGTTTTGCACTTTTGCTAATGGAAAGTTAGACTACAGGACTACTTTATAACAGATGGTGGATATGATGTAAGCCTGTGAGGTCACTTGTAGCAGATTATTGTAAGCCTGTAGTCTATGCTGTATTTCATTTTTGAAAATCACTAATAGAAACCTCTTGCCTTGTGAATAAATTATATACAAGTATATTTCCACCAATTAAAAGGAATTTTCATTTTCCCAAATTAGGCCTTGCAAACCACATTTTGAATAATCTCAACCATTAAGCCTTTTGGTTAAGCACAAAATGGAAGTCCCAAGTATTTAGATGGATGTTATAGCAG
The DNA here is from genome assembly GCA_020826895.1 of Aquilegia kansuensis. Classification (NCBI taxonomy): domain Eukaryota; kingdom Viridiplantae; phylum Streptophyta; class Magnoliopsida; order Ranunculales; family Ranunculaceae; genus Aquilegia; species Aquilegia kansuensis. The sequence continues at coordinate 28,349,263 of CM037007.1, forward strand.
TCAATTTTTTTTAACTCTAACCTCTAACCTCTAAAAGAAGTATTTGAATGGAAAGCAATAAACTTTGCATCTCATAGTATTCAGCTGGGTCTTCAATATTAAAATGCCCAAATTTATACTATGCTAGATTCACTCTAAGCCAAGGTACTGAATTTCGGAAAATTTCGGATATCGGTGGACATGGAAAGGTTTTGGGGGATACATTCTTATTTTGCATGAGTTTCAGAAAGATGATGTCATTTCTCGGAAAAATTTCAGAAAACATAATTTTTCGATCAATTTGGTTCACAATTTTGTAAAATTTCGGTTTACATTTAAAAAACTCTGGTTCAGATAAAGTATGATCACCCAAAGAATATCTTACTTAGCTAAATAGGTATAAAACATAAACCTATATGCTGACCATAAAGATGGACCACAAACATTTATCTAAGTATTTGGGAGTGCTATCCATAGAAATCATGGAATATTAGTAACTAACTAGAAAGACCAAAAACAACACTCAGACTGAAAAAGCATTGAACTTCAACATTCATAGCAAAATTAAACCAACTATAGAAAAAATAAGCAATACTACTTTAGACAAACCTGTTCTTCGGAGGACTGCTGCCACCAAACCCAGGTAGCAAATCATCGAAATCAGAAACATCTTTTTTCACTTCTGAAGTTTTAGGATACGAACTTTTAGTTTCTGCTGGCTCCTTTCTATCCAAATTTCCAAGGAAATTGTCAAAATGATCCTTCTGTTTAGGGGGTGAAGAAATCGATGAGAAAACATCATCATACTTAACAGAAGATGTGCTCTTCATACCCGGAACACCATCAAAGATATCGTCATCATAAACAGGCTTGTCATAAACAGGCAAAGATGACTTTGCACCTGAAGAACCCTTTGACCCTTGAAATACTGCATCATAATCAAAAGTTGCACTGTTACGAGTGTTTGATTGATTTGTGTACTTAGGAGGACCTCCATAAACATCATTATAACCTCCTAAACCATCAGAATCGTGATTTTTTTGACTAGCAGATGATCTAAACAAACCATCATCATCGAGAAAAGAACTTCCTGACGGAGTAGAATTCCAATTCGATTTCCCTCGACTTGATGAGGAAAAAGATGAAGATCTACCATCTCCACCAGATCCCATCCCAAAATTTAGGTTTCCTCCACTTGTACCCTTTGATGCAGCCATTGGAGCAGCTTTCCCTTGTGCTCTGAAGCCAAAATCTCTAGCCAATAAACCAGGAAAATCATCCATTTCGATTGAATTGACGAACTGGACGTAATATGAAGGAATATATCCAAGATTGAAATATCCCCGGATTGAACTGGACGAAACACTGATGAGCTTTGGTAGACAGAGGGGAAAATCAAACAATGTAAGAGAAGGATATTTGACAAAGAGCTCAGAACTCTATCTTAGAATGCCGCAAGTGGTGAGGAGCAACATTAAGCTAACCACCTGCAACAGAATACACCAACACAAATATTAAGTGAAATTACAGCTTTGTCTGCACTAATCTAGAAACAATCCAAACAGAATGCATTATCTTATGAATTTCATATCCATTAGAAAGTCATTATCCATTAGAACAATAAAAAATATTATCCATTTGTAAAAGGCATCCAGCTGAAAAATGACAAAATTCTATTTAAAATTTTTATCAGTATTAACAATATGTCCTGATGAACAAGTTCCCGACAAAAACAACATAATGAAAAATTACTCATAATCATTCTAAATCCAAAATATAAACAGCATTATGTACCAATGTGATTGATAACAATTTGACATTATGCTCCAAGTAGACAGCTGAAATCATTTTTTGCGTAGTATTAGCCAACAACTCATTTTCAATTTGGCATTGCTAAGATCATAAACTAATTTTGCCCTCACCTAACTAGAATAGTCAAGTATCATCTTCAATTTGGCAAGAAAGGAAACTGGGCAAAGTCAATTGCATCAATAATATAACAAATATACAAAACCCAAATCCTTATTTCTCTTTAAATTCAGCTACTTGAATTGGTTTTAACAAGTTGTGAATTCAATGTTGAAAATGAAATAATATGGTTAGATTATTTGCAAAATGCAATATTAAAAGATAAACACTTGACAATTCATAGCAATTGCAATCAAATGAATCTGTTTGATAAGCAATATCAAATTGAAAAACAACAATCAAATAACAAATTTCAATTTGAAATTACCTTAACCCTTCGATCAAACCTGCAAACAGATCTTGCGATATGAAAATAGAACAGATCTTATGAATTGAAGTCAAGATCCCTCTTTCGTTTCTCAGAAAAAGATGATAAGCGAGAGATCCAACGAATGAGAGAGAGAGAGAAAGAAAGAGATCGAAAGAGGGAAAGAGAGAGCTATCGAAGCTGCTTCTTCTTCTTGTTCAATTGATGATCGAGAGAGAAAGAGAGAGAAGGAAGGAAGGAAGAAGATGAGTTTATATTAATTGAATCGGTGGCGATAGAACTCTTGACTCCTCCTTAATTGTTTGATGAAATGCCCAAATTAGTACTACTACATGTCTACATGTACATGATGAGTTAGTTTATGTGACTCGGACTCGGGCATCTCACTCGGCATTTGGGTTTGTATATTTTACATATCCACGTAAGACAATATCACTGCCACGTAGGAACTTTAATACATACGTAATACAGTAGTCAAATACGGTCAATATACGCTGCTTTTAACAACCAACCTTCACGGTTCACGCGTCACTTCTGGATTCGAGGATTTAGGCCCAAGAAGATTTCGGGCCGCATTTGGGCCTTCTCCAGTAATTTAGTGGATTCATGCCTGGCCCATCTTATTAACAGCCCTTTTAGATGTTTCATTACTAGCTAGGGAACAGGGATGAAAGCTCACACTGAAACCAATACTAAATTGAAATGGCAGGCTCAGGAGCTTCACAGATTAGTTTGAAGGAATCAAGGTAGCACGGACTTGGACACGACGACACTTGTTTATCCCAAAAATTAGGACACACTGTAAATGTAGTAGAAGTTTATGCCGGAAGGTTGGAGAAGATGATCGGAGGAAGGAAGGTTTTGAGTGGGTGAAAGTGGCTGAACTATCTGAGCGTCGATAGCTGCCTACGTATCTGGAAGGGGCGATCCAGAATCAAGCCAAACGTAGTTCCTTTTATAGATGGCTTGGGTTGTGGATCAACGTTCGAATCATTAATAGTGCGGATATCTGGGGATTTAATGAGATAGATTCGTAACTGACACATGATTTGGAGTTTGAATGTGTCTAACTCGGTGTTTAGAGTAAGTTAGCCCCAAGTCGGATGTGCTCGGATGTTTTGTGAGGTTATGAATTGAACAGAAATGAAGGAAGTTTAGTCTTATTCGAAGTCGGATGAAATAAGTGCTAAGTCGGTGTTTTGTATACCGAGCTAATGGGGTTTGGATTTGAATGGAGCTGAGTGACGTGTAAGTAGATACAAAGTCGGATGAATTGAGTGTGAAGTCGGGGTTTGGTATTCCGAGTAGCATAGCTCGATGATGGGTATATACACACACGATGACACTTGTTTATCCCAAAAATTAGGACACAGAGACGGCTTAGGACGTGACAATTAAATATACATAATATAATGTTGGATATTTTAGGTATTTTATTCTACTGAACTAAGAGTTGCGAGAATTTTCGATATTATGTACATAGCCATTATTGATGGCCAGTATGTGATTCTTTGTGAAGATGCATCATTCAAAGGAATGATTCTCAATTAATGAACAGTTATATAACTGAACTACTGAAGTACTGAACTAAGAGATACAAGTTAAAGTCCAATTCAAAGGTCTCATTTGGCCATTTGGTGCCTCTTTGACTTTGCAATGAAATGGTGTGCTTTCTGTTGCAAGTGAGACAACATCTCCAAAAGGTGCTTGTGGTGATAAAACTTAGTGAACGATAACCATGGTTCTAAAAGGCAATTTAGAATAATCAAATTCACATCAATCATCATTTAATCTCATCACTTGTTCACTACCGAAAATCCGCAACATCTTAGTTAATAGATTTTGGCATCATCAGTATTCTTTAAAAGAGTAGTGTTTCTTAGTCGGGTTAGATAGTACATAATCTAACACCCGATGGGGGCTTCATTGTATCCTGAAAGCTTCTTTCTCAAATTCCCTATTGTGTACTCGCGGTATCAACCGGAAGGGGGGAAATTTGCTTAAAAGAAAGCCGATTCTCCACGCCTTGAAGTTTGCTAATTGACACTCAATTTTTCTGTGTGATTTATTCATCATTTATATTTTTAAATCCATATACTATTCTTCAACATATAAATAATTATGGTATATCAATAATATATTAGACATCATGTCATGTATCATAATATCATATACATTCATAGTTCATAAAACATGAAAGAGAAACGGCTGGAAAGATATAACAGTTCGTCTTAAATTAGGACTTTTAAATGGAATTTGCCATTATTGGACCCTTTCCAGCTCATAGTATTTGGGCAGCTGTCCTCTGTGGATATATGAATGGCGACAGATCCGTGTCCAGATTGAACGGCACATGGGACACGCATGTGCCGTGTCGGACACGTGTCCAAGCTGTGTCCGAAGTAGTGTCAGCTGTGTCCGAGCAATGTCCGACACTGACACAGTGAATTTGTGGAAGTGTCCGTGCTTCCTAGGAAGGAACGTAGCAAGCACAGATTCCCTGAAGTCGGAACTGGGCAAGCATAATGGTCTTAGCATAAATAGGGGTATGTATTGCTGTTATAGCTGTCTTGCTATCTGACTGAGTGTTACTCGTTGTTCATCAGGATTGTAACTGATTCTTAGAGATAAATACATTATCAAAAAAAAAAAAAAGATAAATATATTTCGACCTTCAATAAAAATAAAAATAAAAATAAAAATAAAAATAAAAATAAAAATAAAAATAAAAATAAAAATAAAAATAAAAATAAAAATAAAAAAAGGAATTTGATTAATATTAGTTTGTAATAGGTTTCGATTGCGGGTGCTGTGTTATTTCCTTAGAAATTTGCATATATAAGTTATAACATGTGGTTACAGAAACTGAACTAGGTTTTGGTTGATCTTCAATGGATAAAAGGCATGCAGCCAATGGAGGACATAGCTTTTTTTTTTTCTTAGAAAAACTTCATCTCCTTTATATAAATGGATTCAAATTTAAATGGTACAGACAACATTGTCAGTAGAGTATTGGTCACAATCCCTACAGTGCGTGGTTTACAATCTTTGTTATTTTCTGCAGGGCTCCTTCCTGTATTGGTGGTCGATATATATCTAAGGGTTATCAACTTTTCATCACATTCATCCTGGTTTATTTTGTAACAACCACATATATTTCAACTTTAGTTTGCAGTAATACAAGTTTTTTATTTATTTATTTTTTTTGATAAAAGCCAGATTTTATTGATAAATCATAAAAGGATACAAGCCTGATCAGCCTGTCATACAATATCTATAAAGATGAATGAGACAAGTAGTTAACTCACAACCATGGATGAAAGCTTACACTGCAACTTGTTAAGATAACCTCATACAGCATATACACCATATTGAATTGGAAAGACATTTTTTTCTCTGCCTAAGGCCATCTAATTAAAGGATTAGCTCTTACTCATCGGAGTGAATGCCGGTAGGGGTGGGCACGGTCCGGTCCGGTCCTAAAATGTAATAGGACCGGGACCAAACCGACTTGAAAGTATCGGTTCGGTTTCGGTTCCATGGACCGAAATTATTTGAATGTAACCGGACCGAACCGGACCAAATACAATCGGTCCGGTTTCGGTCCGAAACTCGGTCCTGGGCTTTTTTATTGGGCCTTTAGTCCACTACAATTTAAATGATTATTCTTAAGTTTTGGGCTTTAAACAAAATAAGACATACCCCAAATCAAGTACTAAATAGGAAAATGGTCCAAAACCAATGAACCAACCATGGATCCACCATAAGTCCTATGTCTAGTTTAGTAATTTACTAATAAAAAAAATGTTTTTTATTTATTTCGGTTCGGTTCGGTTCTCTCGGTTCTATAAAAACAAGAACCGAGACCGGACCAATTAGATTTCGGTTCGGTTCGGTTTCGGTCCGGTCTTAACCGGTTTTTAGTCAACTCGGTTTTGACCGGTTTTGACTCGGTTTTTTCGGTTCGGTTTTCGGTTTTCGGTTTTTCGGTTTTTTTGCCCACCGCTAAATGCCGGTGTTTTTCCTGAATATGAATGCGCACCGATATGAAAATACATGTGCGGGTGTGCCATAATGAAATGCAAATTTAGTATTATTGTTAACCAAAGAGGAAGAAAACATTAAACACGTGGTGAAGTTACCTCGAAAGAACACCTGACAGAGACTGAACAATAACGGCCTGTCTGCTTGGTAGCCTTCAAGAAAAACCTCATTTCCTTCTGCAGATCCATTTTAAAAACTCAAGATATTTGGTAAAGACCAACATTCAGGCTTCAACACCTGTTGCTCCAGTCCACTATCATTTACAATCTCTGCATCCTAGTTTACGACTCCGTTATTTCTGCAAAGGGTCCTTCCATTGGTGCAGTCTGAGGGTTTTGTCACATTCATCCTGCTTTGTAACAACTAATGAGTTCTTATAAGTAATGTCCCTTAAGAGTTCTTGCACAACTGCTTCGCCGCCCTTGCTCAACTTGCTGTCTCTGAGTCCATACTTGCAAATGATGTCAACAGTACATTGTGTTGTTCCATGCCCAAATCTGCTAACTTCAACTTTGCAGTAATAACATTCAACTATTTGTAACCAGAATGATAGTAATTCTTAACGAAATCTAATCTCTCTCATTGTATCTACATGCATGACATAGTTTCGTGAGTTACAACCAACTTGGATACAATATCTTGGGCAGGCCAAATATGTACCACTATTCAATGCCACGTAAGTGGTTACGTGTTGGAAATGATCATATCTTCCTTGCACACCTCTGGTCCATTCCGCACGTACATGTGGTGAACAAAGAAAATGGAACTGGCCGGCTAGTGGACCAAACAAATATTGATTAGCGTTGAGACAGAAAAAAAAAACCCTACAGATTAATGCTTTAATTTTTTAGTTAAGCAGAAAATTTGACGGATGATCGAATGCTGTGTTAAACATGTACAGCTACTTACATAGCACTATTTATGATCCAGTGAAAGAGAGGCTCGCTAACTGTCTATAATTTACAGCAACTAGAATACAAAGCGTGAATATCTATGGAATGAGGATGACTGCCCAACTATTCAACAGGTTGCAGAAGTGATAGTCTCTGTTACAGGGGTGAGCACCTAGCCAGCAGTTCAAAACATTTTCTATGATTAGTGCAATAATCTCTGCAAAATATGCTGCTCTGAGTACCAGATTTAATTTGATCATCAGGGAATGCAACAGAACAGAACATAATAGTACTAGACAAAAATACTATAGACCTCAGTGAATATGGGCAAGAATCACACTCTTGCATCAACATATTGATCTTATTTACACATAATTTGAAATGATAGCATGACTAGCTAGTTTCACAGCATTAGAAATGAGTTAGCTATTTCCCTTCACTATTAATTTTAGTGCTCGGATTGCACAAGAAGCCTGTGTTGATGGTGTCAAATTACAAGGTCTCGTTTTCCGTCAGACTTCAATGAATATTAATGGTATTTTTATTATTTTCACAAAATTCAGTGAATATTAGACTCGCACGTAACCTGTGTACCACGTTTGAAACCACCGACAATTAGACGCGTTCATGTGATACTCCTTTTTTTCACTTCAGGTCATGTATAGTCCCTGTGTGGCTGTGATAAATACTGGAACATAACAAAAAAAGAAATGTTCCTTTCCAAGCTACATAAATATCCAATATGAGATTCTATAAATAGCTTTATTTTCATCCGAAAAAATTCTCATTCTAACATAGTTGTAACTGATCATTCATTCTCCATGGCCTTCTCCAATAAGCCAGCTTCCTTGTCTCCCTCTCACAATAACCAACATGAAGTAAAAAGAGCAGAAAAAGACCATGTAAGTATATGTACTCTTACGTCTGTTAACTTCACTCAAGAAAGTTTATACCATAGTTATTACTTAACGTCACAACGTAACAGATTTAAAGCACTATACTAATCAATAATAATCATACAGTCTAACTGCTTCTTTTTACTTATGATGCCTTCATTTTCATTAAATTATGAAGGTTCTACACCAGAAGAAACTGAAGAAAATAGGTAGGGTACTTTGTAACACGATTACCAGAAGCCCGGTAGAGTGCTTGATCATGATCGATATTCTTCAACATCTTTCTATCGATCACCACTTCCAAGACGAGATAAAGTTTGTCCTAAGTACTGTGTATGAGAGCCTTGAGGATGTTGGTGACTACAATTTGTCTGAGGTTGCCCTTGGTTTTCGTCTATTAAGACAGGAGGGGTATCATGTGACTACAGGTGAGTAACATTCATCTGCGGCTAAGTCATCTCAGATTTAATCAATTGCTACATGAGATTTAAGTTTACTAATTGCATACATTTCTTTAATCCAGATGTGTTCAACAAATTTGTTGACGAAGATGGAAAGTTTGCAGAGAATCTAAGAGACGATATAACAGGAATGATAAGCTTATATCAAGCTTCAGAATTTGCAATAGAAGGAGATGATATATTAGACCATGCTAATGCCTTTGTATGCAAGAACATTCGGGACGCCATCCCACAACTGGTTCAAGATCAAGCAAATGTTGTAAATAACACTATGAAACAGCCTTACCACAAGACCTTAACAAGGTTCAAGGTCAAAAGTTATATTAGTAGTTGTGAAAATGAACAAGCAACAACATATTATGATGTCCTACTGCAAGAAGTGGCGAAAATGGACTTCAACATTGTTCAAACCCTACACCAAAGAGAACTTCGTGAAGTTTCTTCGTAAGTCTAATTAGATATTGAAAAAAAAAATTTGTTCTTTCGGAGTAATCAAGCACTTATTCTGCTTCATTCTTGCTTTGTTAGGTGGTGGAGAGACCTTGGTCTAGCTAAAAATATGGAATTTGCAAGAGACCAGCCAGTTAAATGGTACATGTGGTCCATGGCTACCCTGGCAGACCCTGTTTTTTCTGAGGAAAGAATCGATCTTACAAAGCCTATCGCTCTTGTGTACATAATGGATGACATTTTCGATGTATATGGGACGCTCGATGAACTTGTGCTCTTCACTGAAGCAATAAAAAAGTGAGACATGCATTCTTCTCCTAATTAATTTATACAGTACATGAAGAAAAACGATAATTAAAGAACATGAAATTAACATTCATCCTAGATTGTTTAGCTGAATCAAAATTAATTTGAATTGTGTCATGCAGATGGGAACTTGAAGCCATTGAGCAGGTACCATACTGCATGAAGATATTTTTCAAGGCACTACATGATATCACTGATGAAATCAGCTCTAAGATACTCAAAAAGCATGGATGGAATCCTATCAACTCCCTAGTAAAAGCGGTACTATATATTTACTCTCCCTCCTTAATTATTTTTGTGGTTACACTAATTAAAAGGCCCAAGCTAGCCAATTGTTCATGGTAATTTATGTAATTGATTCAGTGGAGGGGATTGTGCGATGCATTCCTTGTGGAAGCAAAATGGTTTGCCTCTGGACAGTTGCCATCATCAGAAGAGTACTTGAAGAATGGTCTGATTAGTTCAGGAGTTCATGTGATCTGTGTTCATATATTTTTCCTTCTTGGTCAAGGAATAAACAAGAAAAATGTGGATCTTTTGGATAACTTTCCAGGTCTAATCTCTTGCCCTGCAATGATTCTTCGTCTTTGGGATGACTTGGGAAGTGCTAAGGTAACATATATCAACATATGACCAAGTGATGTTTGTTGCTTGAAACTTTGCATTGCCCTAGGTAAGTGATCAGTGCCTAACTGCCTATCCCATTGTTGTAACTGATAAACAGGATGAAAACCAACAAGGGTATGATGGATCGTACATAGACTGCTACATGAAAGAGCACAAGAATTCAACAATTGAAAGTGCGCAAGAACATGTCGTCAATATGATTTCAAATACTTGGAAAACACTGAACAAGGAGTATCTTTTACAAAATTCTTTCCCACTGTCGTTTAAAAAAGCTATACTCAATGCAGCAAGAATGGTTTGTATGATGTACAGTTATGATGCGAATCAGCGGCTACCAATCCTTGAGAAGCAGATAAAATCGATGCTCTATGAAAGTATTCCTCTCTAATGATAATTAGATTAAATGTATTTCTTCTTATGTTGCCAGCAGTGTAGTCCTTGTTAATTATGTGATGGTATTGGTATAATGCATTTACCTTAAAATGCGATAGTCGTCAATTCGTCAGTGTCACATTGTGTATTATTGCTTTATTGAATAGTAAATGGTGTACCCCACTGCGTGGCGCTCCCACCAGGCCACCAATAGATTCCATCAATGTTCTTAATTCCTGAGTTTGAAACAAATATAATTCACATGAATAACGCAGCAGTCACCACCATTGTCATTTGAAAATGACATTCTTTTGGTGATGATGTTTAAACTTTAAATTGCTTCATTTTTTGAAAATTTCTGGTCATGGGTGATGAACAAATAATAGAAGAGTTACTTCATTATGTAGAATTTAAACTATTCTCTTGGTGGAGAAAGGAATGATTGTCAACCACTCAAACCTATTTGTACTAGTACGTATTTTGGTGCAATTAATATTGGTGTCGAGACCCTAAATCATCTCGATCGATGATTTTTGTGAAACATCTGTAACATGTTTCCTAGATCCAGTTGGTTGGGGAATGGAGGAATGGTTAGATATGTTAGAAAGCATCTGCAATGCTAGTGTCGACTTTGAATGTCTCTCTTCCATGCTACTGTTTGAAAATAATCTTGAATTAGATTTGTTAATAAAGCATCTGTAATAAATGAAATTTGTTTGTAAGAACTTTTTTTTTTTTTGGCTGAAATCTGTTGAATTAGATTTGTTAAAGCATTCACAATGTCGATAAGACTCTCGATGTATATAGATAGTTACTTAGTTGGACTCTTCTAAGAACTTTTAGTAACTAATCTTGAAGTTTTGCTTAGTTGGACTCTTCGCTTAATTTTGGCCTACACACCAAAAAACAAAAAAACAAGTATGTGATTTAAGAGCTTAGTGAAGGAACTCACTAAGCAAATTACTAATACTAACAATATGGATCATTAATTAGGCAAATGATCGAGACAAAAAAAAAAAAAAAAAAATTGCTCTATTTATGTATTAAGCACTAAGCAGTACGTAGGTGCATGTTTTCTGCTATCAAAATAGGGCAAACAAAATGTACGTGTCCTCTTGCTTGATGTGATCATGTGAAATAATTAATCATCTCCTATGTGAATGTGCACGCACACATGTTCGTGTCTGGATTAAATGGGCCTCTTAGATAAAATAAAGCCCAGTCCAAGAACCATTAAATCATAAAAAAGAAAGCCCAGCCCAGCCTAAATACTTAGCTCAGAATCATAAAAGAAAGCTCAGCCCAAATATGGTAGAACTATTGAATCATATTTTTTTTTGCTTTTACGTGGGACCCGCTAACAAATATATCAATAGAGAAAATAGCTGAAATTAAAATTTATCAAACACGTGTTTTTATCGGATTGGCCAGACCGCAGTCGAACCAAAAAATCAAATTTTCTATTATTTCCTATCCAATCATCAACTGCCACATACTCCATTCACTATTCCTAAGCTCTGCTCTCTTCTAAAGTAGTAAAGATATATCTAGCTTCACATCATTAGCAATCTGTTAATTAACTACTACTACCATTCTTACGCATAGAGTTTGAATCTATAACGTGGGGTATGCAGAAGAAACCTGTTGTAATGGTGTCAATAACCTAGCTGAGGTCAGGGCAATTTTATATGGTCTTACTTTATGTAAAGACCTAAGATACTCTTCCATCCAGATAAACACTGACTCTATGCTAGCCCTACAATGGTATAATTAAGAGATTGCAGTGCCTTGGCACCTCAGGGTTTGGTGGAGACAGATAAGAGACATGGTTAACAATCTAGACATTCAGTTCAAACACACATACAGGGAAAGAAATAAAGCAACTGATTATCTTGCAAGTCTAGGAATGAAATACAAGTCAGATGGAGCAGCATTCATAACAGCTCACAGAGAGCTAAAGCAAATCATTACAGGTGACAGTCTCAATATCCCTAATCTTAGATTCAAACCTTAACTTCTTACAATTCTTAATTTGTTACCTGGCCAAAGCTCTCCTTTTAGTCAAAAGAATCTTCCTCATCTTCAGTCTCTTCATCTTCCTGGCCACCATTTGATGCATCACTGTCAGTGTCACCTCCAATTGGTCCACATACCTCAGTATGTTCTTCATCTGTGTGCATGCTTTCACTTGTGTTGTATCTCTCCTTCAGGCTCAGGCTTCTTTCATCTTCTGAGTCTATTCCACTTCCTGCACCTTCCTCCTCATCATCATCGTCCTCAGCCCCCTCTCCCCCTTCCCCATTATTTTCCTGTTCATCATCATTGTTGCCCCCCCCCCCTTCCTCACTGAGATCTATGACCTCTATTGGTGGTGCCTCATAGGTGGCTGCCTTCCTACAATCCCCACAGCTCCTAATCTTAGACAACCCATATTCCGCCCAGGGGTTGCAGAGATCCTTTACCCTCCCTCCCAATCCGTGATTCAACCAACTCTGAAAATTGTCCCAATTTTTTCTTCCCACTCTGAATGGGGGTGGGGGAAAGTATCAGATGAGCATGCAGACCTTCCCATGCCTGATTCATCTTCTCCCCAAACTCTGATATCCCATCATGCAAGCTTTGAAAACCCTGGTAATACTCAGCACACAGAGATCTTTGGATTGAAGATCACACACATTCAGAAACTGGTATCTTTGGTGGATCTTCATCTGAAGTTGAAAAGTTTGAAGAACTTGGAACTCTGGTCGCCATGGATGAGCTTAGATGAGCTTGAATGCGCTGCAAGTTACTAGAAGATGTAGTTGGCGCTTCAGCTTCTACTTATTTGAACCGCATACAACACTTTTCAGAAGTCCACTCCTTTCCCAAAGCCCTGCAGGTCTAGGCTAGTTACTAGGTCTATGTGTCTTTTGTAATCTTCTAGCCTGGAAGCCCATGGGCATGTTTCTTTCAAGGGTCCCCCACCCCTTTCACACCTTGCAATAAACAGGTAGGGGTCCATGCCAAACCCCCTTAGATTTTGCAAAAAAAAAAAAATAATAATAAATAAATAAATAAAATAAAATAAAATTAGTGTCAATAAACTAGTCCTTTGCCTCATGCAACACATGAGCTAGATTGTTGAAATACATTGGTGTTTCTTAGGGTGTTTTTTCTGCTTTAGTATAGATAGATGGGGGAAGGTCTTGACATTCTGGGACAAACATAATGGTTAAATTGTTTGTATTTAAGATGACAAGCCTCCGACAAAGTCCAATAACCTTGGTACCAAGGTCTTGACGTCGATCTCCATGCATGGAGACTTGGAACTTGGAAGTTGGACTAAGCTTGTGCATTCATTTTAACGAAACTTTGGCGAAAATCTTCCATCAAGGCTGCAACTCTCGCACGCAATTGCCTAGTGCCATCAAATGTCAGGGTCCCATCCAGGGTTTGACTGATATATATGATCACTTTTGTTTGACTTTTTTCGTCGTATTAGCAGACTGCAGACGACCCAATACATAACACATTTTAGAAACAATAACCATTCGAATTTTTTTTGACAAATTACACTCATTTTTAGCATTCATGTGATACTGGTCTTTGCTTTTTTTAAATTCTAGAGACAATCAGAAAATACACTCTTTTGAACATACTCATTGTGTTTCACATGGAGACTGTGATGGAAGCCCGCTTGTATGTTGCCCAACCTGTTCTATAGATCTTACCTATTCTATAAATAGATTCACTTCTGTGATTTATTCTCATCAATCTCCATTCCCATATACTTCTAACCATTGAAATATTCACTCTCACAATGGCCTTCTCCAGCTACCTATCTTCCTTGGGTCCCATTTCAGAACAACCAACTAGTAAGAGTGAGTTCTTGCTTTATTACCGATGTTCCCTCTTTAACAATAATAACCTTCACTAAAAAAAGTTTATCTCAAACTTAACATTACAAGAAAATTAAACTATACTAATCCACATACTTTTTTTTTTTGGTTAATTACTTATGATGTCTTATGTTTCTTTAATGTATGAAGGTTTTGTACCTGAAAAAATTGAAGGATAATAAATTATCACCCTCCAGGGTTTTCTACAATGAGCTGTCTTCCTTGCCCACATCCAACAACCAACAACTAGTAAGAGCTGAAGCAGATCATGAGTTTTTGTACCTTATATCTCACCCTTAACCTTTACTCGAGGAAAATTATGTTTTCCTTTATGTTTACAAGCAAGTGATTTAAACTGTACTAATCCTACTGTCTTACTAGCTAATTTATGTTTACTTGTGATGATGGCATATTTTTCATAAAGAATCTAGGTTCTACACCAGAAGAAGTTGAAGGAAATAGGTAGGGTCCTATGTAACAGTAATACGATTACCAGAAGCCCGACAGAAGGCTTGATCATGATTGATACTCCTCAACGCCTGGCTATTGATTACCACTTCAAAGAGGAGATCAAGTTTGTCCTCAGTAGTCTGTATAATAGCCTAGAGGATGCTAGTGATTGCAGTTTGTCTGATGTCGCCCTTTATTTCCGTCTACTAAGACAGGAGGGATACCATGTGACTACAGGTGAGTAACATTGCTGTGCTCTGGGTAGCACGGACTCGGACTCGGACACGGATACGGACACGGACTCGGACACGGACACGGCGATACGACAATATCTAAAAATATAGGACACGGACACGGCATGGACACGGGAATTAAATAATATTTTTTTTTTAATATATATGTACAAAACATGTATAAAACACTAAAATCAAATGAGATATCATATCATATATTCATATTTCATAGTTATTTTAAATGCATAACGCCACAAGCGACAAAATTATCAAAACATAAATCCTTCCCTCTAGACTCTAGTTAATTACTTAATTAGTTATCTTCACCATCCAAATCCAATAACTCAACATCATCATCAACTACATCATCACTTGTGCACAACATAGCTTCCATTTCCGGCTCATCAAGAGAGAGGTCTGCCATTTCAAGAATCCCAATATCATTCAAAGTATCAAATTCATCTCCTCCCACGTCCCACATGCTACTCTCACCTTGTTTATATTCCGAAGATTGCCTTGATAGAAGATGAAGGTTTGAATGAACAAATACCAAGTCTTCCCCTCTTTGTGGTGTTATCTTGTTCCTAATCAAAGAGTTGATAAAGGAGTATGTACTCCAATTTCTCTCACAACAAGAAGAAGAACAAGGTTGACCAAGTAATTTCAAGGCTAGATTTTGAAGCAATGGTGTCGAAGATCCATGTGTAACCCACCACAAATCCGGATCCATATATCCACGATCACTAATCGAATCACTACTAGCAAACTCCCTCAAAGAAGCGGAGAACTTAGCAAACTCCGTGTTAGCTTCTCTACGATCGAGGGTGGAAGGAAAATACCTCTCAAAGCATTTTTGCCTTTCGTCTGAAATCTCCTTGTCCTTATGTGGGGAACCCGATTAGGTGACTCACCAAGCCATTCAACACTATAATACCTATATCATTATTTATAGTAAACCATTAATATAAAAAAAAAATGAAGACATGCAAGTAAAATACAAATATATAAGTAATAGACTAATAGTGATATGAATATTACCTAGGGTTCAAAGAGTGAGCCAAACAATGAAGAGGTGTGTTACTTTTAGCCCAACGATCCACTAGTATAGTATGCACAACGGAATAAAATGATGAATCCTCGTCATCTAGTTTTCCCTCATGGCGGTAAATAGTTATCTTCACAGATTCTATCATACTGTCCCACCAATCATACACCAAGTGAAGACATGGTCTATCGGTATCCGCCTTCCTCAACATATCATATATAGGCTCGGTGAAAGAAAGTATGTAATCAATCTTATCCCACCACAAATCATTCAAAATCTTCTCCTTGACCATGGCAGCTTTAAGAACATCATCCTCCCTATAGTTTGTCCAAGTTGGACTAACTACCATATTCAAAAGCCCTTCTTTGATCTTCTTGAATCTTCTAAGCATGATAATGCTTGAAGCAAAGCGAGTTTCTGCAACCGCAAGCATCCTCAATATAGAATGAGTATTAAACATTGACAACCGCATAGAATGATTCATAATGAAGTTCTTGATTGTCATGACTTCTCCAGTAATTTCTGTAATCCAACTACACTCTTCATATGTTTCCGCATTGTTTTGTGTATTCTTTGCAGCACAAATATTCTTCAAAGCAAGATTCAAAGTATGCACCACACAAGGAGTCCAAAAAATATGAGGAAACTGGTTTTCAATTAACAACCCTGCACTCCTACATACAGGTGCATTGTCTGTAATCACTTGAACTACATTAAGAGGCCCAACTGATTGAATGACTTCTTTGAGCAAGTTAGAAATAAAAAACTTATCTTTGTATTCACCCTCACAATTGACCGCTTGTAAGAACATTTGACCACTTTCACTAGCCGCCATAAAGTTGATAATTGGCCTTCTTTGAGCATCTGTCCACCCATCACTAACAATGCTCACACCTTTTTCCTTCCAAGCCGACTTAAGAGGTTCAAGCAACCCCTCAATGTGTTGTCTCTCTTTTTGTAAAAGTGTGGTTCTCAAAGCATTATAACCAGGAGGAACATAACCAACAAGATTTTTGCTATTCGCGGCTCTAGTATACGAGCGAATGTAGTATGGATTCTTTGCAACAACAAACGACAAACCTGATGAATAGAACATTCTTGCAATTTCACAATCTAATTCATTTCGAGCTTCCATGTTAAAAGCTCTCTCAAGAGGAGAGTCACCCACTATCTTCTTCCTCTTTGATGGAAGAACATCGAAACCTCGAAGACGAGTTCCAATTGAAGTTCCCGTTGAAGCCGAAGATGAAAAAGAAGTAGTTCGACTAGCGGATGGTGGAAGTGGGACTTGTTTGGGTAAAGATTGTTTCTTGCTCAATTCAAATGCTTCAACTTCTCTTTGCATCATGACCAAATCATTGTTAGATACTTTGGTACATTTAATAGTTCTTGTACCACCAATCTTCAACAAATGCCCTTTTAAGCGTGCATAAGAACCCGTAATAGTTTTATTGCAATAAGAATACATGAAACGGACATTTCCTCCTCCCTGTACCTTCTCTACAACTTGTACATACTTCCAAAGAGGATTCTTGGTGCTGTTGTTGGATGGTTCTCCACTCATGGTTTCAACAATCTAGTACAAGAGAAAGAGAAACAGAAGAGAACAACTCAGTGAAAAACTGAAAAATCCCCAATTCAGTGAAAAAATCCCTAGAATCCTAAATGGCTAAAATAAGCTAAATCAATAAGAAGAAGAACAACAACAGATTAAGAATTTCAGAGAAGTGGAAGAATGACTGAAGGAGAAGAAGAAATTTATAAAAATAAATTATATACCTTGAAGAAGCAGCAGTATAGATCAATGGAGAAGTGGAAGAATGACTGAAGCAGCAGATCGATGAAGATTGAAGAAGCAGCAGATCGATGAAGATTGAAGAAGCAGCAGATCGATAAAGATTGAAGAAGCAGCAGATCAACTAACACTCTAATTAGTTGAAGAAGCAACAGATCGAGGACGAGAGAGAAGTTTGATCGAGAGAAAACAGAAGTTTGATCGAAAAAGAAAAGAGAGAACAGTTTGATCGAGAAAGAAAAGATCGAGAAGTTTGATCGAGAGTGAAGATCGAGATGTTTGATCGAGAGTGAAGAGAGAGAAGTTTGATCGAGAGTGAAGAGAGAGAAAGAAAAGTAATATATGTTCTCTAAAGTCAGATCCGTGTCCAGATCCGAGTCAAGATCCGTGTCCTGATCCGTGTTTGATCCAATCTGCACGTGTGACACGACACATGCGTGTCGGACACGTGTCCGAGCCGTGTCCGTGTCCGAACCGTGTCTGACTCTGCTACTCCACCTATTTTTGAAGTGTCCGTGCTACCTAGGCTGTGCTCCTAGCTCATCTCAGATTTCATCAATTATTACAAATTTATCAAGAGATTTAAGTTTAACATTGATCATCTTTATAATCTAGATGTGTTCCACAAATATATCGACAAAGATGGGATGTTTGAAGAGAAGCTAAGAAATGATATAACAGGAATGATAAACTTATATCAAGCTTCAGAATTTGCAAAAGAAGGAGATGATATTTTAGACCATGCTAATGCCTTTATAAGCAAGAACATAATTACCAACATTATGCCACAACTGACTCAAGCTCAAGCCAGTCTGCCAGTATTGTAAACGAAACCATAAACCATCCTTACCACATCACCTTACAACGGTTCAATGTAAAAAATTATATCAATCGTTATGAAAATGAACAAGGAACATATGGTTTCATACTACACAAAATTGCAAAAATGGACTTCAACATTGTTCAATCCCTACACCAAAGAGAACTTGTTCAAGTTGCTTCGTAAGTAATTAATTCAACCGAAAAAACAGATACTTCTTTCCAATTAATGATGTATGTGTTAACTCTGCTTCATTATTTTTTCATGATAGGTGGTGGAAAGACCTTGGTCTAGCTTAAGAATTGGATTTTGCGAGAAACCAACCAGTTAATGTTGGAATTTTCACATATAAAGCACAACCCATAATGTGGTCAATGTACCTTTAACCTTTGTTTAATATAGAAATAAGCTAATTAGTAATAGGTTATGTGGAAGTCATATCTACCGTAGATCTTAACTATGATGGACGGTCTAGATCTAATGGACTTATGTTGGTAGATTTAGGTCCTCTCTCCACCTCTATAAATTGGTGTATGATCTCCATCCTCATGCACTTACTATTACAACACATATTAGGGTTTAAGAGACAAGTAGAGAGAAACCTAGATCTTGTGCAGTTTCTCAGATCATCAATGGCTATGGACAAAGGTATGTGTAGTGATTAATTATATGATTCATGATTCTTATTGTTTATTGATAATGTTATTATGCTTATATGTGGTATCAGTCGCCAATATGAATCATGTTTTTAGTTCTACAATTACTGTAAAATCAAATTCTGTATTATAGTTCCGCATCAAGAAACAGTTTTTTTTGTTGTTTTTTTTTTTTTTTTATTTATGATTCAATAACATTCTTACACTGTATAGTTGTTACACGTTAAATTATGTTAACTGTGCATGCTAAAGGGACCTTTAGGTTTTATAATATGTATTTTCTCTCTAGTTATTAGTAATAATATTTTTTTGACGGATAGTCAGATGTAATTGTCACATATATGAATGCACGCATGCATAACCAATTATTATTAATTGTTGACGGGATCGGAGTAGCTGTATCTTGAAACACGTTTCGGTATTGAATGTTATCTTGTTGACAGTAAGTGGCATGTATATGCTTTGTCGATGGGACATATACTTTAATGATGGGACAGAAAGTAACGAGTATTAGATTCTGTTAAAGATATTATAGCTGTTCATACTAGCTATGAGTATTTAATGTTAAAGTAACATAATGTAACAAGTTCTGAAATCAATGTTCTAAATCACTTCACGTTGCATTCTTGAGTGACTTCTTATTTTGTTTGGTTTATGTTTTCTTTTGATCTCGTATTTACTGTATTTTACCAAAATAATGAAATCAATCTGTCAGCCTTATTGTTTAGCCTAAGGAATGTGTTTGGTCTTTTGAATATTTATGCTATGTTACTGGTAAAAGAATCAAATCCATCGTTACACGAAGATGATGACATCAGCTAGCATTTTCAGTATATATGATTGTTGACATAAATGTATGTACATTATAGTTTGTGTCACCGTGTAGAATTATAGTTGATGGCCAGCTGGATAGTATAGTTGCACTAATGTGTTGTGTAATCTGTGTGAAATTGTAATTATAGGTTTCATAACAAGAAGTGTGTTGGTACTCACCACAGTGATTCCAACTAAAGTGTTAGCAAAAAAAAAAAAAAAAAAAAAAAATTGTTTTTCTTTATTCAATATTCGTGTTAAGGTTTTTATTGGTATTCACCACAGTGAAGCCAAATATGTTTGTGAATATTGATTTTTATGAATATACCATAAAGTAAAACCGAACCAACTTTTGTTTTGGATTTAACGTTTTGTCCATTAATTTTTTGGTAGTTTGGTATTTTCAATTAATGTTTGCACAAGCTTTACAGTCACAGCCTATAGTTAATGTGTTTGGGCTTTAGATTTAGACTATTTATGTTAGTTTATATTGTGATATATTTGCACTTTCACGCATCTGCCATATATTAGTCTCATATGTGCAGTAGGTTAATGTTATCTAATTCCATGCCTAATTCAGACTTGCATGACTTATGATTATTCTTTCGTTTTAAGACCCATATTATGCATGTGCCCTAGTTGAATTTATTAGATTGTGCACTTCTTATGATTAAGATGCATTATGATATTTTAATCTTGTAACATTTATTTAGCTGCATGTTTATTCCCTTAAGGTTCATATCATTATGATTTGGTATCACCACAGTGAACCAATTACGATTATGGACATTGTTTTTCGTTTTATATTCATATCAAGTTTTCTATTGGTATTCATCGCAGTGATTCCAATATGTTTAATGAATATTAAAACTTCCTTGAGCATTCATATATGATTTAGTTTTCACCACAGTGAACTAAATATTGTGTTGAATGTTAGACTAAGTAGCTTATTGCCTATTTATTCACTTGCATTATTGAGCTACCCACAGGTAGATCAAGCATATGTTAAATTGGATAAAATTAAGAGGTTGCACGTATTTGTGATTAAATGAGTGTAGGATATCCACAGATACCATGCTTATTTTGATCATGTGATATGTCACCCATTTATAGTATTACTAAAAATCTTAGTCATATTTGTTTTATTAATGTGTTGACTAATGTTGTGAGCAAGTTTATCTTCTCGTTCTATTATTCTTATATTTCATATATTTTGTATGTTTTTTTATCCTTAATAAGACTAATGTAATGAACTAGAATGAATAAGTCTAGTTGATTTTAGTGGGAGTTCTAGATCTTGGCATACGTTTCCTTATTATTGAATTTACTGTTATTTTTTTATTTTTTATATATAAAAGCAGTAAAAAGGAGAAAATTATGCATTATGCATGAACTAGATTGAACATGCAAAATTAAACTCAATGTTTATGTGAATAGTTGTTGATGAATAATATTAAGAATTATTTTCGCACTGCTAGCTGAAAAGTTAATTGTTAAACTGACTACTATTGATAGTACTCATAGTATGCATGACTGTGTCCTTGAGTTTCCCAATTTAGTTGTTAAATTATAGAATTTAAGCATGTTAGTGGATGTCCTCCAATTTGTTCTAAATTTCTTGCTTACATAGTATGTTCAGTTTCACTATTACACTATTAAAGACAAGTGGAATGTGAATTAAATGGCGAGACTACTAGTTCAAGTATAGGTAAGGCTTAAACAATATTATAATCAGGTCACTCAAGTTTAATTCATGTTTCAAGGAGTTGAATGAATAATTCTCTAATTGTGTTTGGATATACACTATGTGTGTGCCAATGTCATTTATGTGAATATAAGGTTTGTTTGATATAAAAGATAAGCTTTTGGTTTTAGTATCTTTTGATCAAACTCAATTGGTATTTCTAATACTTAGTGAATTGATTATGATTAATATTTATCTTTCTTGTGGCATAAAAGACTGGATTATACATCTAGATGAAAAATAGACTAGTAAAATAAAGGGTTTTCTCGAACCTTGACTTTACTAATTTTGGTGTATGTGGATTGCATTAAGTTAAGCAAACCAGACACACAAAGAAAAGCCATAAGAAGAAAACTTCTTGAAATAATTCAAACGGACATAAGTGGACTTTTGATGTTCCATCTTTTGGTGGAGAAGAGTATTTCATTACCTTTATTGATGATTTTTCTCGTTATTGTATCTATCTATTGCATAATAAGTCTCATATGTAAATGTTATTGAAATTTACATAACTGAAGTTAAGAGACAATTAAATAGAAAGGTGAAAACTATACGTTTTGATAGAGGTAGTGAATTTCTTGGAAGGTATGATCTATGACACGGGACAACATCCCGGTCCTTTTGTCAAACTTCTAGAACGGTTAGGAATTTGTGCCTAATACACAATGTCTGGTTTTCCATGACAGAATGGTGTAGCTCAAAGGCATAATCAAACCCTTATGAATGTGGTTCGAAGTATGATGTGTAATTCTAATTTACCCATATCATTGTGGATGTATACTTTATAAACCGAAGTGTATATATTGAATTGGGTTCCTATTAAGGCAGTTACAAAAACACCTTTTGAAATGTGGAAAAGATGAAAACCTAGTTTAAGACATTTACACATTTAGGGTTTATGTAGAAAAGTCCAAAGGGTATAGATTTTAGTATCCTAACCATACCACTAGAATTATTGAAACTGAAAATTATTGATTCATTATGAATGGCAAAATCAGTGGGAGTGATCATATCAAAGAGGTAATCATTAAAGAAGTTAGAGTACCAATTTTGTTACCTCGATTTTTTGTAATGATATTATTGTTACTTCTATTGTTTCTCATGTTGTTGCACCGCTTAACAACAATAAACAACTAGTTGATTCTCAACCACTTAATGAAATTAATGCCATTGAACTGAATGTAAACGCACACAAAAAGTAGCATTAAAAAGATCTTAAAGGTCACGACCAGCTATTTCGGATGACCACGTGTTGTATTTACAAGAATTTGATTTTAATGATTCAGTTACATTTTCACAAGCCATTACTTATAGTAATTCTGATAAAAAAATAAAAAAATAAAAAAATCATGCCATGAATGAAGAGATAAATTAAGTGTGGATTTTAACTAAGTCTAGGGTTAGTAGAATTGACTCAAAAGGTTCTATTGAATGCCATAAAGCAAGACTTGTATCCAAACAATTTACTCAATATGGTGGCATTACTTTCTCGTGAAACCTTCATTTATGTGTTAAAGAAGGATTATCTTAGAATCATTATGGCATTGGTGACTCATTTCGATTTAGAGTTACACCAAATAAATGTGAAAATGATATTTTGAATGAAAGTTTGGATAAAGTCTACATGGTTTAATTAGCCACACAACTTCATAAAGGAAGGACAAGAACACATAATCTATTTGTTAAAGAAGTCAATATACAGACTTAAAACAAGCTTCTCGAAAATGGTACCTAATGATTAATAATATCATACCTTGGGTTTAATGTATATACTCACAGTTCAGTGGAAGTAAGTTTATTATTTTGATTATGTATGTTGATGATTTATTGTTTCGCAGCAGTGATTTTCGTTTATGTAATTATTTTTTTTCTGTCTGAACACTTTGTAATGGAAGTTATGGTGATGCGTCATATGTGATAGAAAGAAAAATATTTCGGGATTGATCACAATAATTGTTGGAATGTCTCAAAAAGATTTCATTAACAAAGTTTTGGACAGATTTAATGTGTTAAGACGTAACTGTAATGATGTTCCAATTCAGAGGGGGGATATTTGAATTAAATCAAGATCCTACGAATGAATTGTAACAAGAACGAATGAAAAAGAAACCTTATGCTCATATTTTAAGAAATCTAATCACCTTGAGGTGATTGGTTTTACAAATTCGGAATTTAATGAGTGTGTGGATAGTCGGTAAAACATTATTGTTTCACCCACCATAGAAGCCGAATTTGTAGCATGTTGTAAAGCTACATGCAATGTTGTATAGTTGCAAAACTTTATATCATGACTTAGAGTTATTAATTTCTAAGCCGTTTGAATTTTATTATAATAATATTGCAACTATATGCCTTTGTAAGAATGATAGGTATTCTAATGTTTAGCACATGATATAAAATACCTATTGATTATGGCTTAAGTTTAGAACAAGTGAGTGTCAATGGAACACATTAGTACACGTGTTAGTAAATCCACTAACTTAAGAGCTAGAAATAATGATATTCTAGCATCATGCTATTGATTTCAGTGGGGGACATTGTGCAATGCATTTCTCATGGAAGCAAAATGGCTTGCCTCTGGACAGTTGCCGTCATCAGAAAAGTACTTGCAGAATGGTCTGATTACTACAGGAGTTCATGTGATATCTGTTCATCTGTTCTTTATTCTAGGTGATGGTATAAACATGGAAAGTGTAGATCTTTTGGATAGCTTTCCAGGCCTATTCTCTTGCCCAACAATGATTTTTCGTCATTGGGATGACTTGGAAAGTGCTAAGGTAACTCATCTTAACTATATGACAACAGTGATGTTTAAAACTTTACACTGCTCCAAGTCTCTAAATGTTAATTATTGGTAAAATTGATGGACAGGATGAGAGCCAACAGGGTTATGATGGATCATTCATTGAGTGCTTTATAAAAGAGCACACGAACTCAACAATCGAAATTGCGCAAAAACATGTCATGAATATGATTTCAGCTACTTGGAAACAACCGAACAAGGAGTACCTTTCACCAAATCCTTTCCCACTGTCATTTAAAAAGGCATTGCTCAATGCAACAAGATTGGTTTCTTTGATGTACAGTTATGATCCAAATCATCGACTACCAATCCTTGAGAAGCATATAAAATCACTGCTCTATGAAAAATTTCCTCTGGACGACAATTAGAATGCAAATATTTTCTTGTTGCCAGTCTTGCATTGCATTACGAGTATATTGTATAATGCACATATAAGGTCAATTGTAAAGCTGATAGACACGCATTTTGTTCTTCCTGTAGTCACTCAACAAAAATACTTAAAGTTGGTATATATCTTGATCAATCAAAGGGTCAGAATCAATTATGAATTAAAACTGTAAGTGCATTATTCTACGCAGCCACATGGAACCACGATAGTGACGGAGTATCTTCGCTAAGATAAGACTGAGTACATTAGATAGCAACCCGGTATCTTAATAGAGAAGCTAAGTTGAAGCTTTTTCAGCAAGCTACAAGAATCACATGACTTACGGCTAAGGAGAGAGAGACTAAACTGGGGAAGCTACACGTGGATCCATCAAAGCCACATATCCAATGAAGATCTTACGGTTGTACTAGAGCATGAACTATTATAAATACAAGAGCATTAACTACTTCAAAAGAGTTAGAGATTTACTTTCCTCACCTACTCCATTATTGTACATTCAAACCTTCATACACTGACATGATTGTTGGAGTGTTATTACACGGAGTTTGATATCTGACGCCACTGTCTTCTCTGACCTGATGGTGTGAGTTCAAAGAGGGCTTACAAAAACAGTTATAATAAATAATAATTTTAGTCTATCATTGAAAAATCTTATAAATCGGAAAAGAATTACAGCCTGAAACATAAGACATGCCAGATTGCCAGTGGTGTGTGACACCAATTTGGGAGCAAATCTGAGTGTTACAGGGCATGAAAAAGTTGCTTTTTGGTCACTCTTGACAAATACCTAGAGCAATATTACACAAAAGTCTAAAAGCACTTGCTTTATTTGTATTGGAAGTTTGGAACAAACACGGTAAGTTGGATTGAAATTTAGGGCCCGTTTGGCAAAGGCCCATGAATTCATTTCTTAACTTCTTATAAGGAAAGAAGTTGAAAGTCTGTTCGGCAACTCTTAAACAGATTCAGAAAATAACTAACGATAAGTTAGAAAATGAATTATTACCGAAGTTTTGAACATTAACTTTCTCCTTTCTTCTCTCCCGTAGTTATTTTATAGGAAATTTCTTCGCAACTTTTGTTTACTTACCCAACGGGCCCTTAACACTTTTGTTGAAATCAATTTGCTACTAAAAGGACTGCAATGACTGTTTCCAAAAGACCACGGTATCTGTTAACATAAAAACAGTAAAACAAGTAATTACAGTTACTGACACAATAGTAGTTCATTACCAGAAAACAAGAGTTTGGTCACAGCCTATACTGTTAGGGGTGCTGCTCAGCGCCGCCTAGGGGCTATTTCTAAAGGAGGTCGCTCCGCTGGGCAAAAACAGCGCCTAAAACGCCTTGGGCCGCCTAGGCGGCGCTCAGGTCCAGTGCTCTGGTAGAGCGGCCCAAACCTAAAAAAGCCCATATAAAAGTTAAACTTTAAAAAAAAAAATAATAATAATCTCACGTTCTCTCTGGTCTCTCTCTCTCTCTCTCCTCTCTCTCGTTCTCTCTGCTGCTACTTCTTTCTCCAGCTGCTGCTACTTCGTTCTCCGGCTGCTGCTGCTGCTACTTCTTTCTCCGGCTCTGCTGCTGCTGCTACTGTAAGTTCTAAATTCTAATCTTCTTCTAATCTTCTAAGTTTCTTCTAATCTTATTCTAATCTTCCTAAATCAAATCCAAATCTAATCAAGTTCAAATCTTTTTCTTTAAATTTTTTTATTTTTTCAAATCAAATTGAAATATTTTTCAATTTTCAATTTAACCTCAATTGAAGTGTTAAGTGTTAACTGTTCACATTTGAATATATTCAGAAATTTAGAATTAGTAGAGTACACTATTAGTAAACGCGACATGAGGTAAGAAAAAGACCGAATTTGGAAGATTTAAATTTCAGTTCCATTGAATTCCATTTTCAATTTCAGTTCCATTGAATTCTATTTTCAATTTCAGTTTCGTTGAATTCCATTTGTTCAATCGATTTAAATTTCAGTTTCGAAAATCTATTGGAAGCTTGGTTTGCACCTTGTACTACAGGTATCATTTTGCTTTCAATTTGTGAAATTTGTACTGTGCTTGTTTATGTGCAATTGCATGTTTGTGGCCATTAATAGTTTACAAAATTAATATATTCATTCGAATAATCACAAACTGCTTTGTTGTTGGTTTGCACTTTTTTTTATCAGTTTATTTGTAGCAGGTTTTATTGTTTTACTGATCATTATCCCCTTTTTTCGTCTCTCGTTCGTGTGTTAAGTAGCATGATTTTTGATATAGTAAATAAAAGAACATTTTACTAGAGTTGATGCAACACTAACTGAGAAAGCTAGATAGATTCAACTCAGAAACGCGACATTATAATAACATACAGAATTAATAATGCATTAATATTAAAAAAACCAACAAACCACAAAGTTATGTTTCCTATAACTAATAACTAATCTCTATATAGAATTAGGTTGGATTCTCACCAAGTGAAGCGCCCAGAAATCCATAGTAGGCAATATACCGAAAAATGTTTACATTGACCTAAAGCTGGAAACATTGTTGGATTACTTCTATTTTTGTAACAACTTTATATTATAAATTTACATCTCATTGGAAAGAGTAAAAAAAAAAAAGAGCCACAGTATACATATGGCTTACTCTGCGAACTCAAGTAAGCAAAATTCTAATCCAATTTATAAGGTAGTGACTTAAATATC
Organism: Aquilegia kansuensis; assembly: GCA_020826895.1. NCBI lineage: Eukaryota > Viridiplantae > Streptophyta > Magnoliopsida > Ranunculales > Ranunculaceae > Aquilegia > Aquilegia kansuensis. Next base: position 28,376,845 of record CM037007.1, read on the forward strand.
AATTCAAGATGGAAGAAAACATCCGTTCTCTAAGCCAGTTGCTGGGCTTTGTTCTATACTGATGTTTTCTTCCATCTTGAATCGATGTTTAAATCACTACCTTATAAATTGGATTAGAATTTTGCATGATTTTGCTTAGTTATGCTTACTTGAGTTCGCAGAGTAAGCCATATGTATACTGTGGCTTTTTTTTTTTTACTCTTTCCAATGAGATGTAAATTTATAATATAGAGTTGTTACAAAAATAGAAGTAATCCAACACTGTTTCCAGCTTTAGGTCAATGTAAACATTTTTCGGTATATTGCCTACTATGGATTTCTGGGCGCTTCACTTGGTGAGAATCCAACGTAATTCTATATAGAGATTAGTTAGTAGTTATAGGAAACATAACTTTGTGGTTTGTTGGTTTTTTTAATATTAATGCATTATTAATTTGTCTCCTTGTGTTTAACAAGGGTTGATTGTTAATTACAACATGAATTGCTTTTGATTAGTTTTTTTTTTATGGTTTCACATCAGGGGGGTTCAACTTGACATCAGTCCTTGCCGCGTTGTGGTATAGTAGTTATGGCAAAAAAGAAGAGATCAAGTGAATCTTACGAAATTGTTGAGTATGCATATGGGGGAATTGCGTCATACAGTACTCCTACTCATGAAGTAGCATCACCACTAGCCTTAACAGTCATGGTCGATGATAATTTCAGATCATCTCTTCAAGAGGTTGAATTCATCCTCAAGTACCAGTTTAGGGATAAATCACTTCTTGAAGCAGCCTTAACTCACTCCTCGTACTCTGACTCCCCATCTTACCAAAGGCTTGAGTTCATTGGTGACGCCGCACTCGGTCTTGCTGTTGCTAACTTTGTCTTTATACAATACCCTGAGCTTGATCCTGGTATGCTATCTCTTCTTCGTGCTGCTAATATTAGCACAGAGAAACTTGCTCGTGTTGCCGTTCGACATAATCTTTTCAGTTATGTTCGCCATAATGCTCCTTCGCTTGCTCGTAAGGTAATCTTGCTCGTGTTGCTTTTTTTTTTTAGAGACTTATTCAAAAGGACAGAAACAGATTGTTTCTTATTGAAAAGGGCTTTGAAGTCAACAAATTTTGGACTAAAATACCCACCCTAATCATAGTATGATCATAAGTCAAATCATATATAACAAATTTTTTTTTTTGAACAAAACACTATAACCTAGGTAGGGAGTGATTAACCCTAGTGGGAAAGGGCAAAGTCGGAATTGCACAAAAACTTAACACTATGATTCGACCTAAAATCATAAGTCTTTGTCCTTTTCAACAAGTCAACAAAAACTGCATATCCTTTTCAACCATGACTTTCAATAAAATTGTCCTTATGATTCGACCTAAAATCATAAGTCTTTGTCCTTTTCAACAAGTCAACAAAAACTGCATATCCTTTTCAACCATGACTTTCAATAAAATTGTCCTTATGGAGGGTTGACTCAAAAGAGATTGTCCTTCTCACCAAGAAAAACATGATTGGTGTCCTTCTCAAAAGTTACTTCTTTTTTTTTTAATAAGATAGAAAGATTATTATTTTTGTTTCGTTAAACTGAATAACTTGGTACCATTTTGGATTTTTGATGTGTAGGTTAATGAGTTTTCTGTAGCAATTCAAAAAGAGGGTGATGAAATTTTACCCTATGGAGGGTTGGTGAAAGCGCCCAAAGTTTTGGCGGATATCACTGAAGCAGTTGCTGCTGCAATTTATGTTGATTGCCATTTTAATTTGAAGATGTTATGGGAGGTGAGATAGTTTTCTTTTTTGTGAATCGCCCCCCTTTACCTGTTTCAATATCAATGAGTTTGAGTCTTTTTCCGCAGTTTTTTAGTCCTCTTTTAGAGCCCATTGTTACTGCGGAGAATATACAGCAACAACCGGTAACTATGGTTTATGAGATATGCCAAAAAGAAGGAAAAAGTGTTAACTTCACACATTGGAGGAACGGGACACAAAACTTTACCAACATTTTTGTGAATGGGAAGCTTATGGGCTCAGGCTCGTCTGAGAAGAAGGAGATTTCAAAGCTTAGTGCAGCAAAACAAGCCGTAGATAAATTGTGGATATCACAGGCTTTGCCAACAAAGGAGGTTCATTGTGGTACTGAAGGGGCAAATGAGGTAGATGAGATATGTGGGGCAAAGCAGAAACTCATTGAGCTTTGCAACAAAAAGCAATGGCCAAAGCCAAGTTACAGGTTAACGTTTCTTCGTATGCTCTTTTTGTTCAAATATAGTGTTACTTTTGTTGGCAATATATAGTTTCTTATGCATGCTATACACGACTATTGTGATGTGTTTCATTTACACATCTAAAGTAAAGCGTAACGTAATCCACTAGAAAAACTATCCTACCTTCTTGTAAGATAATTTAGATTAGCCTAAATTCTTCACGAAAAATATTCTCGGACTTTTGATGGGACTTGAAGTTGAAAGTTCCATTCATTTTTAGCTCAGATGGGAAAGTAGAGATTGTTGAGATGTTTAATACAGTTTGCTAAGATGGGAAAGATATTTTACATTAGTAGCTTAAATCTGTTTGCATAGAGTCGAAGCAAAGAACATGTAACACAATTGACCTAAATTTGACTGAAGTCTTGGATGCACTGTCATCAAACAACGGTTTATTACGTTTACCACTCTGCTTGAAAGGAGTCGTAAGATATTGGACATGTTTCAGGGACTTTAGTCTTACTTAGGTCAAGTATGTTAAATTATCTTTGTTCCTTCTCCATATAAAGGGATTTGAGTCATCTAATTAACATATCCGTCTTAGATTGGCAAACAATGTTTTCACGTCTTATATATCTGCACTCAAGAGTTGGGAGTTTTGAATAAGTAACATATTTCGCCAGATCCTAGAGTTTGTACGTAGGAAAGGGGGTTACATGGAGCATTACTTTTGACTTGGATGCATTGAATCTGCTGAGTGAATATGGTTAGTCGATTAGTCCAGAGGTTTTTGTGGGGCATAAAGATATATTCAAGTATGTTAAATTATCTTTGTTACTTTCACGTTGTATTATTGGTCCATGACTTGCTTATTATTTGCAAAGAAGCATAGAAAAAATACTAAGAAAATCTCAAGTGAAGATTAGTTATTTGGGATCCTCGTATGCTTGCAAATATATATTTGTTGTAAATTAAGTGAGAGAACTAGGTACAATGGCTTTTGAGATTTAATCAAATAGCACAAACTTTTCCATCATAATTTAGGTCTAACATTCCTTTTTGTGAGTTAGTTGTGGGCCTTACTATGCTTTCTATTTGGAGCAACATAAAGGAGTCATTGTCTTTAAAATTGGCATGAGTTAATCGTAAGATATGTGATTTGATGTTTTAGGTGGTGAAACTAAATTAGATGCAATATTTATGGGTCAAAACTCAAATAAATGGGAAGTTGTTATATAAAAGAAAGAACATTGAAATTGAATATATCATTGTTTGGATATGTTGGTTCGTGGTTAAATGGAAATGAATTTCATTATTGAGTGGAAACCTAGCTGACCTTCTCTCAGATAGACTCACTTGGTACTTGATACACAAATTTAGAAGCTTCTCTTCAACCACACTCATGTTTTGAGCAATGGGCAATAGTCCATAGTCGTAGTTGATCCCAGACGGTAGGCTCCCCTTAAAGAATTAGACATAGGTGTCTGCATGAAGAATCTGAATGAGGCAAAATGGAACCTCACTGCAATTAGTGATCTAATAATACAGGGTGGAATGATTGCTAGCCAAGGAATGATAGTTATTTTTGGTTTGGTCTAACTTAATTATATTCATTGTTGAAATACAGTTAATTGCATAACATGGTAGAAGTTGAATATTATCAAATCATTTTGGGTTGAAAAATGCTCAGTATACATCTGATTGTAGAAGATCTCTTGGGCAACCCGAATTTCCGAAATTACCTCTATTTTGAATCGAAGGTTATCCTCTGTGAGAATCTTGTTCCATCTTAGGCACCACTTCAAGAACTTCACATCAGTTGTGATGCTTGTATCCAATCTTGATTGTGTTGAAAGGCATGTAGAAAGTGAACCCATGATTCATGATTGTTGTTGGGTATAGTCGTATAGATAAGAAAGGATACATGTCTTGATGCATGACTTCGCTTTCCCTGAATCGGCCCCTCTTTTGCAGGGGCTCCCATCCCCTACCTCATTGATGTTGCATTTTATACAGTGATTGTTCTACTATAATCAATCAAATTGGTTGGACTATTGCATTCGTAGCAATGACGCTGCCCTTCCTATGTTTGACTGACTCGTAAATTTCTTGTAACTGAATTTTTGTTAATCACAATAATAGATAGATACGTATGTTGTTCGCATAGCCATAAAGAAAATGTGTACTTTTAGACATGCATGGCTTCTATTCAGATGTACGAGCTTTTGTTCATTTTATTGAAAAATAAGCACTCTCAAAGTTTTCTTTTGTAAAGACGAGAGTGCCAGGTAGCATCACAAGAAAGGTTATCTCATTTTAAAAACTGACAATATCCTCCGAAGAGCTATTTCTAAATATCTTGAAATAATATAGATATGCTTCTTTTATATTTATTGTGTTGTATTTACTTTTAGTTTTCAATGTTAAAGTTTAATTTTTTACTGTAGTATTACTGTTTCTCTTCACCAATAATGCTGAATGTACTTGCAGTGTTGTAAAAACTGAGGGTCCTTCACATGACAGAAGATTTGTCTGTTCAGTTCAGATTGAAACTTTAGGATATAAAAGTCAAGGAGATAAAAAACCAAAAGTGAAAGATGCAGAAAACTCAGCAGCTTCAACGATGCTCCATATTCTTAATGACTCTGAACAAGGGGTCAGAGTTTCCTGAAAAAGGCTTCTTAACATGGTTTGATCTTCTGTTTGGTGTGTTGTCCCTTCTCAGTAGCGTATGAAGTATGAATAATGGAGTTGAAGCTCCAAATATGTGCAACACTGCTAGTTTGTTTAGGGAGCAAAAGAAGTTGACGGTTGGAGAGAATAGATTGTTGTGTCAAGATTAATGAAATGTATTTAGTGTTTTTCCTGCTTTGCGGTTTAGTTGCAAAGGGCTTTCGCAAGTCCTTCTCGTCATGTAATTGTGTGTTTCGGGAAGTCTGATTTCTGAGGGGTCTGGAATCTGCTTGATTGGACCATTATAATAGTATGTTTTATCCAACTTAAACACAAAACTGACCACAATGTGATTATGAATCTTAATTTTAGGCTTCTCGTCTTTGTTGATGTTTAGTAATTGATAATCTTTTCAGGACTAATCTGATTTTGTAATCTTTATTTTTATTCTTCAATACAATTTACTGTTGACTTAGCAAATTGCGCAGCATGTTTAGTGCTTAGGTTTATACTTATGACTTTTTAAAAATCGATCTCGTCGTTGTCTACAATTCTTGGTTTGAGGTCAACTATGCCTGTGTTGTTGAACACTGTTGAGTTTGCCATATTTGGCAACAGCTGTGTCAACGTCGAAGTGGACATATGAGGCAGAATGGGCACCAATGTCCTTACAGACTGAATGGCTTAAGATGAATATGAGGCAGAATGGGCACCAATGTCCTTACAGACTGAATGGCTTAAATCATCTTGAATAGTTTTGCTGTGCATAAGCCATGCTAATCTGCACAAAGTTCCAAAGCAACAAACGATGTTTAACGTGTTGGTTTAAGAACGACAATTTAAAGTAAAAACAATGAAACAGAGAACTTTGAATGACAATTGAATACTTTGTATTGATAAAACTCAACTCAAGTAACTTGAATAACAAATGATCTAATTACAACTGTTTATAGACTAAGAACTCTTAGTGGATAACCCCACTTCACAGACCTTTAATCCATAAGTCCACTTCCCTCAACTCTAAACTGTAAACTGAAAATAAGGAATACAACTCTTGTAGCTAATACACTACTTAGACTTAGTCATAGGACTAATGACATGGACTCTGACCTGGACAAATAACTGACTAGGACTGACCTGTAGAAACTAATCTGACATGGACGATGACGATGCATCAATTCTCAACACTCCCCCTTGATGCAAAATCTGAAACTCCAAGAGAACATCTGAATATAGAAAATTTCGGATATGAAAGTGCCTTAGTGAATCCATCAGCAACTTGTTCATTTGTTGGACAATACTTCATCACGATCATGTCTTTGGAAACGAGATCTCGAATGTAGTGATGATAGATCTCAATGTGTTTTGTCCTGCCATGAAAAACTGGATTCTTTGTCATTGCTATGGTAGCTTTGTTGTCGCAGTAAATCACCGTTGCATCTTCTTGAACATGCTTCAAGTCTTCCAAAATTTTCCGCATCCAAATAGATTGACAAGCAGCTGAAGTAGTTGCTGCATATTCAGCTTCTGATGACGAGAGTGCAACTGTTGCTTGCTTCTTCGAACTCCATAATATAGCACCCGAACCAAGACTGAAAATGAAGCCACTAGTGCTCTTCCTGTCATCTACAAAACCTGCCCAATCGATGTCAATAAACCCAAGCAAACTGAATTTCTCTCCTAGTTTGTACCAAATACCGTAATTGCTTGTTGCCCGAACATAACGAAGAATTCTCTTTGCAGCTCCAAGAGGATGAATAGAAGGATTATGCATAAACCTTGACACCAAACTGATTGGAAACATGATATCTGGTCGCGAGTTTGTTAAGTACATTAATCCTCCAACAATACCCCGAAACAATGTCTCATTAGCCTTTGTAGTTCCATCATTCATTGATAACTTCTCACTTGTGTTCATAGGAGTGGATGAGGTCTTACAATTCAGCATGTTATACTTCTTAAGTAAATCAAGGGCATACTTTTCTTGACAAATAAATATGCCACAATCAGATTGTCGAACTTAAAGACCGAGAAAGTAATGCAACAAACCCAAGTCAGACATATCAAATTCATGCATCATGCTCTCCTTAAACTCTTTGATAAGAACACTAGATGATCCAGTGTATATAATATCATCCACATAAACACAAACAACCAAAATTTCCTTACCTTTCACCTTCACAAACAATGTTGGCTCACTATCACTTTCCTGAAAATCTGATTTCTGAAAATAAGAGTCAAGGCAGCTGTACCATGCTCTCGGGGCTTGCTTAAGTCCATACAATGCTTTCTTCAATTTGTAAACTTTTTCCTCCTGTCCGTCCACAACGAATCCCTGTGGCTGTTCAACATACACATCTTCTTCTAATAACCCATTAAGAATAGCAAACTTGACATCAAATTGAAATACTTGCCATTTCATTTGAGCAGCAAAAGCCAAAATAAACCGAACCGTTTCAAACCGAGCAACAGGAGAGTAAGTGTCAAAGAAATCTACCCCATACTGTTGCACATAACCTTTAGCTACGAGACTAGCTTTCAATTTCTGCACACTGCCATCCGCATTGTACTTCACCTTGTAGACCCACTTGACGCCAATTGCTTCTTTTCCGGGTGGCAAATCCACTAGCTCCCATGTCTGATTTTTTTCAATAGACTCAATTTCTGCTTGCATAGAAGTTTCCCATTCTTCTTTGCCGTCAGCCTCAGCATAACTCATAGGTTCTGCAATCATAAGAGCAAACGTGCAAGATTCATAAACATCTTTCAAAGATCGATACCTTAGCGGAGGTGAATCAGTATCAAGAGTGGGTTCGGAACTGCTGATGCCTTCACTACTTGGACTGCGTGGAGAGTTCATTCTTGGTGATGATTGAGGAGAGACAATAATTTCCTTCGAATTTCGAGGTTCGCCTTCACCTTCGACAAATGGAGCATGCTGAATTTTCGAGACATTCCAGTACGATCCCAAACACTGCCTTCATAAAAAACAACATCTCGACGAATAATCAATTTCTTAGTTTCTGGATTATACAACCTATAACCCTTTGTCTCATCGCTATACCCAACAAAGATGCATTTTTCACTTTTCTTATCAAGCTTGGTGCGCTCATTAGAACCGATCAAGGAATAAGCAATGCATCCAAAAACTTTTACATGACTCACATTGGGTTTTCGCTGCCACCACGCCTCATATGGAGTCATGTTGGGTACCGCCTTAGTTGGAGAGATGTTTAGAAGGAAAACTGATGTTGCAACTGCCTCACCCCAAAAATCATTTGGAAGTTGCTTCTCATTAAGCATACTTCGAGCCATTTCTACCACGGTTCTATTCTTCCTTTCTGTGACCCCATTCTGTTCAGGTGTTCTTCTCACTGTTAGATGCCTACGAATGCCATGCCTCGTGCAGAAAGAAATGAAATCAGCAGATAAGAACTCTCCTCCTCTGTCTGTTCTAAGAATTTTGACGACTTCACCACTTTCTTTCTCTGCAAAAGCTTTAAATTCCTGAAATTTCTCAAATGCTTCAAACTTATAAGTAAGAAAATAAACCCAACTCATGTGAGTACAATCATCAATAAAGAGCAAGAAGTATCTACTCTTATTGAATGAAGGAGTATTTGTCGGACCACAAATATCTGCATGAATGAGTTCAAGAGGCCTTTTTGCACGCCAAGATTTGCCAACAGGAAATGATAACTGGTGTTGCTTCCCATACACACAACCTTCACAAACATCATCAATACCAGCAATAAAAGGCAAACCAAACACCCATTTTTTTTGTCTCAACAACTTCAGCCCATTAAAATGTAAATGACCATAACGCAAGTGCCAAATCTTTGATTCATCACTAATACTAGCAGCGAATGCACAAGCATCAAGACATGAGAAAACAATAGGAAACATTTTGTTTTGAGTCATACGAATCTTAATAGGAGGCACATCTAAATTTCGCTTCTTAATTTCACACATATCACCATCAAACATAACGGAAAAATCACTTTCAATCAACTGTCCCACACTAAGCAAGTTATGAGCTAAACCAGGAATGTAATAAACATCATGAATTATGTTTTTGATACCTGATTTAGTCGGGACTGCAGCTGTCCCTTTTCCTTCAATTTGAACTTGCTTATTATCTCCAAGTCGAACTTGCAACTTTACTGATTCGTCAAAACAACGAAAAATGCTTCTTTCACCTGTCATATGGTTACTACAACCACTATCTAGAAACCAAATGTCAATCTTACTTTCTTGAGCCATAAGACAAGTAAGAAACAAATTACTTTTTTCCTGTTTTTCATCACATAAATTAGCTTGCGGCTTCTCCTTTTCCCAACAATTCGCTTCAATATGGCCCCACTTCTTACAGAAATGGCATTGCTTGCTTTTGTAATTTTTCTTGTGATTTTCTCTATCACCATAATCTGAATTGTGACGACCAAAATCAGATCTTCCACGGCCTCTTCCACGACCACGAAAACCACTTCTTCCTCGGCCACGACCTGCAAATCTATTAGAGGAAGAACCATCAAATTTCTTTTCTTTGTCAGAAATCTCTACCTTTGACTGGAAAGCTTGCTCAATATTCTTCTCCGATGATCTGTTTTGCATCCTTTCTTCATTAGCAGACAGAGAACCCATCAATTCATTAAGAGAATAATCAGACAAATCCTTAGACTCTTCAATGGCAGTAACTACATGATCAAATTTAGACGGCAGACTCCTCAAAACCTTCTCTACAACTTTCTGATCATCAATATTTTCACCAAAACTCTTCATTTGATTAACAATAGTTGAAACTCTAGAGAAAAAATCTTGAACAGATTCACTACCTTTCATGAAGAGAGTCTCAAATTCTCTTCGAAGAGTTTGAAGTTTCACCGTGGTTACCTTAGCGTTGCCATGGAACTCCTGCTTCAAAATTCTCCAAGCTTCCTTCGATTTGGTGGCATTTGCTAGTCTTGGGAAGATAGACTCCGCCACAGCCTGCTGTAGAACAAGTAAGGCTTTTGCATCCTTCTTGCGATTCTCTTTCAAATTCTCTGCACTCTTAGAACTTTCAGTATCTGCATAGCCATTCTCAACCAAATCCCAAAGATCTTGAGAAATAAAAAATGTTCTCATCTTGATACTCCAAAATTCATAATTTTCACCATTAAAAATAGGCACCAAATTTTGTGAGAGGTTTAGAGTATTCATACCGTTTGACATGATGAGTTACCCAAAGCAACAAATTCTGAAAATACCTCTTCCACCAATGATCGATACGCGTCGACTCCAATTGAAAGATCTTTGCTACAGCAACAAAATCTTTCCACACCCAATTGAAAGAACTTGGCTTTGATACCAAAACTGTTGGTTTAAGAATGACAATTTAAAGTAAAAACAATGAAACAGAGAACTTTGAATGATAATTGAATACTTTGTATTGATAAAACTCAACTCAATTAACTTGAATAACAAATGATCTGATTACAACTATTTATAGACTAAGAACTCTTAGTGGATAACCCCACTTCACAGACCATTAATCCATAACTCCACTTCCCTCAACTCTAAACTGTAAACTGAAAATAATGAACACAACTTCTGTAGCTAATACACTACTTAGACTTAGTCATAGGACTAATGACATGGACTCTGACCTGGACAAATAACTGACTAGGACTGACCTGTAGAAACTAATCTGACATGGACGATGACGATGCATCAATTCTCAACATAACGCCCCCTAATAACCCTTATTCTACAACTCCTGCATACACTGCTCTTGGCTGATGATATGTATATTGAACTAATTAATGAATGATCTTCTTAAAAACAAAACATGGGTGTTTTAAATTACACACAAACACAGATAGAAAAAAAAATCCGTCCGTCCACTTCCAATTTTTTTTCTCTCTTCTCCCATTCTCCTTCTTCTTTTCTTCTTCTCAACTCCTCTCTATGTGATCTCTTTCTCACTCTGAATTCTCCTACTTCTCTTTCTTTAATCTTTTATCTTCTTCTTCTCATCTCCTCTATCTCAATTCTCCTTCTTCTTTCTTCTATCTTCCGATTCTCCTTCTTCTCTTCGTACTTCTCCAATTTCTCTTTCTAAAGTCAGTCCCACCGTCTCACGGTTCTATATTTGGGTTGGGCCGGGTCTAAATACTGTAAAATCCAATCCAATCCAATCCAATCCACGAAGTTTTAGGGTCTGTTTGATTAGAGTCCGGGAAATAGATTTTTCAGGAAATTTCAATTTCCCATGTTTGATTAAATGGAAAATAAGCGGTAAATATTTAAAACGACATGATAAGTTAAAATGTTGGGACAAATTGGAGCTCAATTTTGTCGAACTCTCACTACAAATATATTTAAATAATTTTTCAAAAAAATTCATGATCAATGTAGCATTATAACTATTTTATCAAAATTTTATTTCCCGAATATTTGCACATGGTAAATCTATTTCCCGGTAAACTCTTTTCCCGCCTAAATCAAACAGATCCTTAAGTTTTAAAGTGAGAGAGAGAGAAAGATTCGTTTGCTGCTGCTTTCTTCTCCGCAACGATTCTTCAAGCTTGTTCGCTACTTCCAACTACTAATCTCTATATCTTACTGTTGTCGTTCGTTCGTTTATAATTATAGAGTAAGTTTGAATTTCATTGTTGTTGTTGTTTGTTATCTAGAGATTGGTTTTCAAGTTTGGATGGATTGTTGTTTATATTTTGTATGTGATGATATTGAATAGATTTAAGCTCTAGATCTGGATTTTTATGGAACTTAAAATCGGGTTGTTGTTTTGAACTATTTTCTCGATTTAGTAATCAATCAACAAATCTTTTTACCTTTTGCATTCATTTAAAACACATACATGAAATTGCACAAGAGAAGTTGATTATAAATCAACTTACGTAACTAAAGAGATCTACGTGCTTCTACTGCTTGGGTGTAGAGTGCATCTTTTGAAAAGTTAAAATCTAGGATTCAATGAGTGTTCTACATTGTGTATTCTTTATTGGGAAATTTGGACTTAACCCCCCATATTTTGGCCTCTCTATAAATAAACCCCCCCATAGTTGAAAACTTGGACATAACACCCTACCGTTTGGTTCCGTTAAGTTTTCCATCCAATGATTAATTCTTTTTACCTAAATACCCTTCTTCTTCTTCACATCATCTTCTTCACACAGAAAAGAAATTGAATCAAAAGAACTTCCAAATTTCACTTTGAAAACACAAAATTAAAATGAAATAGTTATATCTTCATGCTTGAAACTCCAACATTAAAACCTAAACTCAAAAAATCTCATCAAACTTCGAAATCTCAACTTGATAAACCAAATTAAAAAATTAAGTTCAACCCCCAATTGAAACCCAAACACCCTAACAATAGCTTTGAAATCATAGTACAGCCATCACACATATAAACCCCAAGTTTGAAATTGAAACAAAAAAAAAAAAATTATCTTGAAGTTTTATGGTGTTTAGTCAAGAGGGGTATTTAGGTAATAAAAAATCGACGATGGATGAAAAATTGGATGGAGACAAACGACAGGGTGGTAAGTCCAACTTTTCAACTATAAGGGGGTTTATTTAAAGAGGGGACATAATATGGGGGGTTAAGTCCAAATTTCCCTTCTTTATTCTTTGTTTTTATTGGAAAATGAAATATCCTTTGGTGGCTAAGTTAATTTTAGACGATCCTCAAGAGGCAAGGAGACATTGGATTTGTTTATAATTGGACATTAATTATCAAGCCTTTTGATAATGGTAGATTGGTAGCTGGTATCTTCTTGACTACTTGCTCAATAGATATGGCTTTAAAACTAAACAGAGATGATGGATAACTGTGTGTTTCAGTACTGTCTATTAACTGCAAATTTTCATTTTGATTAATGTGACCCGGGGGGTTCATTTTAACAACTCAAAGGGTGTGATCCATCCTTGCCGTACATATCCTATGAGCCTAGTGGTTTCAAGGTTATTCAAAGCAACCCATCCAGCCCAGTTCTGTAGGATGCAATTCTACGCTCGCTTTGGATGTAAAAGAGGGGCCAAATTCTAAAACAACAATTACATCTTCATGTGGTTTGAAGCTGTATTTGTCTCCATGTGAAAAACTAGAGAGAAATTATGGAACTGGATATGTCCTAGTTATCAGAACATGAACCATGGGCCAGTGTCCATTTCTGATGGCATCATGAAAAATCTGCTCAGTCCCATAGAGGAAGAGTGGAACATATTTTCATCTGCAATTTTTGATGACATGGAAACTCCTTTTTCTTGTTCTTTGGCAGACAGCCAATTTATGTGATCCATTTTAGTCATATCTATTGCAAAGTATGATTTCTATAAAATGGTGACACGCTTATCTCTCTTTCTGTCAAGTTATAGTTGTTTGTAGAGAATATTAATTCATCCTACTCTTCGTGTTTTAATGTTTGACAACATATTGGTTTGAGCATTTATGCCTTTTTGTTTTCTATGGTGTGCAAGGTCTTTGTTGATTTTGAATACTTGCTATCCTCTTTCGTCCTGTACTAGTTTATTATTGCCATTGCATGTTCTCTAAATAGTTGGAATTCCATTTGTGATTTGTCTTTTCCTTTAAATAGAAAAAGCAAAACCTTGGATTCTTGCTAAGCTGGTTATATCCATTTTCACTTTTTATTGCATGACTTCTTTCTTTTTTATTTATAACTACACGTTCAGTTTATTGATAGACAATTTGGATTACCATTCTGTTTCTCATTGTCCCTGGAACGGAATATGCATAACCTTGGCTTCTTCACAAGCGGCTTATTACTATTTCCATTTCCATTTCCATTTCTCCTTGTGACAATATTTTGTGTTAGGTGGTTAAGGTTCTCTTGTCCTTGCAGCTTTTGAGTATTGTGTAATTAAGGGATGGTTGCAGTGGATGTTTTGATTGTTTTATAGATGACTCAATTCTTATATTATGTGTTTGCAATGAATGTCTGTGAAAAGGGAATTTTTTCATTAGTTTTATCTGCAGGATTTAAGCATTCAAATTGGTAAGCATGTCACCTCTCCCGGCAACAACAGATTCATTGGTACAGGCTCAAGAAGCCAAGAACGCATCTGAATCCATCTCCATACTTTATAGCATACTTGAAAGCCCTTCATCTTCGTCGGAAGCTTTACGCATAAAAGAACAGGCCATCTCTAATCTCTCAGATCTTCTGAGACAAGAGAAGAGAGGTGAGGAGCTTCGAAGCCTTCTGACTCTGTTGAGACCCTTTTTTTCCTTGATTCCCAAAGCGTGCTAAAACTGCAAAGATCGTGCGGGGAATCATTGATGCGGTAGCCAAGATTCCTGGAACTTCTGATCTCCAGATATCACTCTGCAGAGAAATGGTGCAGTGGACTCGTGCAGAGAAGCGTACATTCCTGAGACAGCGAGTTGAGGCAAGGCTTGCAGCTCTTTTGATGGAAAACAAGGATTACTCGGAAGCTTTGACCATTCTTTCGGGGCTAGTCAAGGAGGTGAGAAGATTAGATGACAAGCTTCTTCTTGTGGACATAGACCTGTTGGAGAGCAAACTTCATTTTTCTCTGAGAAACCTACCCAAGCCAAAGGCTGCACTTACAGCTGCGAGAACAGCTGCCAATGCTATATATGTACCACCGGCTCAGCAGGGCACCATAGATCTGCAGAGTGGGATTCTGCATTCTGAAGAGAAAGATTATAAGACTGCCTACAGCTATTTCTTTGAAGCATTTGAAGCGTTTAATGCTCTTGAGGATCCCAGGGCGATCTTCAGTCTCAAATACATGTTGTTGTGCAAGATCATGGTAAATCAGGCTGATGATGTAGCAGGGATAATATCCTCCAAGGCAGGCTTACACTATGTTGGTGTTGAACTGGATGCGATGAAATCTGTAGCAGATGCGCATTCCAAGAGATCCTTGAAGTTCTTTGAGATGGCTCTTCGAGATTACAAGGCCCAGTTAGAGGAAGACCCCATTGTGCACAGACACCTTTCTTCTCTTTACGGCACTCTCTTGGAGCAGAACCTCTGCAGATTGATCGAGCCTTTCTCTAGGGTTGAGATTGATTATATCCCGAGCTGATTGAACTCCCTGTCAAACATGTGGAGAAGAAGTTATCTCAGATGATTTTGGACAAGAAATTTGCTGGGACCTTAGATCAAGGTGCTGGGTGCCTCATTATCTTTGATGACCCCAAGGCAGATGCGATCTTCCCAGCGACATTGGAGACAATTACAAACATGGGTAAGGTTGTTGACAGTCTCTACTGAGGTCTGCAAAGATAATGGCTTAATTGTGCAAGGCTCGTCAGTGGTAGTATGAACTTGAATACAATCGGATGTTGTCAATTTGTGTGGGGTTCATTATATTGTAGATGAAAGAATATTGATAATTGCATTTTAGTTTTCTTGTAGTTTATGAGGCCAAGTGACGTTAATTGATATGAACTCTGTTGCTTAACTGAATATTGCTTTTTGTTATTCTTTCTGATTTGCTGTGAATGGAAATAGTGCAGATGGTGGATTTTATCAACTGGAAAATATTCTGGGACCAGAATTTGGAGATAAAAGTCTTCTAAAAGTTAAAAATAGTGTGGACCGAGTGCTACTTGGATTATCAAAAAAAAAAAAAAAATTCTATAGGTGTGTAAGTATTTCCATTTACACTACCACTTTTGAAATTATCTTCAGTTACCATGATTCATGATTCCACGAATAATGTGGTTCCAAATTTCCAATAGTAGAAGTTTTAAGGTTCTTGTTTTTTGTTTTTGGTGAACTAAGCTGATTCTTGTTGTAGGTGCCATGATGTGTCACCAAATCTTATTCTGCCGGTGCCATGATTTTAATTGAAAGTATTGAACATATTTTGCTGTATTATATTTCACAAATAGGATCTTACCAAAACACTCCTAAGAAAAGAAAACACAACAAACAAACAAAAAATTTAAATACAGGATTGCTAAACTCCTGAGTTTTGATACAATCTTTCAGGTATGGGACGTTTAATTCCTAAGTTGAAAGATCATAAAACCATGGCAGAGTAGTATATTAGATTGGGAGGGGTTCCAGGGACTCAGGAATGTTTGACTCAATCCTATTTAAGATACTTGTACATATTGGATTGGCATGATTTTTCGTAGGATGAATATTCTTATTATGTACGACATCTTCACCAAAATTTATAATAATCTGAATTTTCTAACCCTAGAAAAATCATATTACAAGTTAATGTATTGTGGAACGTTCATTTTTACCGTTGAATTAATATTACATTTGATGGGTCTAAACATATTCAAATGAGCTGATTTTTTATGTAGTAGATCTTGATAGTAAGGAGATCATATCTACCAAAAATCACGCCAATCCAACATGTACAAATACCCTAAATAGGATTGAGTCAAAATTGAGTCAAACATTTCCTGAGTCCATGGAACCCCTCCCAGATTAGATTTGGGGTTGTTCTCCAAAGCTGATTATTTCAGAGATGGGACGGGACGTTTAATCTAGAGACATCGTGGAATATACTACTTTGCCACTTTGCCATGGTTTTGAGACTAATCAATTTGGAGGACATTTATAGAGGGTGCATTTACACCGGTTGAAGATGCAGTACAGTACATGTCCATGATGTCCTACATCAAGTACCAACATGATGATTAGTTCATGAATCTGTCACAAAATTTATAACATTTGCAAAATGTAATCAGTTTCCTCAATGGCTCAATTACGAAAATGTAAATCGTCGTTCACAAAAAATGGAAATAGATTTATTAGAATTTGGTAAATATTACTATATTAGTATCTATATTATAACCGACACTTATTAAACTTGGTAAAGAGACAAAGGACGGTCAAGATTTGTACTTGAGATTATAGAGATTGGGTTTTAATGAGATTATAGAGATTGGGTTATTTAACCCATGCAATGCACGGGTGTTATTTTATATGTAAGTTTTACATGTTATAATTTGATTTTGGTTTTTATTTTTGCTATTGAAATTGATTGAAAGTAGAATTTTATTACGTATATGTATATTTATTTTCTAATTCCTCCATAACATTATTGTTGTCCTGATTTAAAGGTTTTATTTTTAAGTTTTAGATCAAATTAATTAAAATTGTATTCTCATTTTTTGTGAAGTCATCGAAGATGTAATGTGAAATAATAATAATAATAATAATAATAATAATAAATTACTATCATTTTATAATGTTTTTTGAGGATTTATTTAATGTATTTGTTTACCCATATAATTTTCTTAACAATTTAAATAATATAAATTGACGTTTTTAATTTGGAGTGTAAATTATATATCCAAGCTCACAATCCAAATTCTTGACATTATTTTGCTTATGTTACTATATTTTTATTTTTTTTAACAAAAGATTTAATTTTAACTTTTGATAAAATACCAATATTTTGGATAAGATGTTCAATTGATTTGGTTCGTAAACATATTGATTTAACCAAGTTATAGTTAAGGGAATTCCTAACTTTAATAGAGAGTATAGATTCCATCATACAACTCTATCTGTCTCATACGTCTTTCCCTGTTATCAATCGGTTCTAGCTTATCATCAAACCTCTATCACCTCTCTACTCTCAAATTTTCATCAATGAACACTTTATTTTTTTTTCTCTTTTTCAACAAAGAAAAATTTGAAATTCAAGTTTTTTTGTGTTTAATTTTATTTTTATTTTCAGTATCTATAGCCAAAGTCAATTATACAAATAATACATACAACCCATCCTTAAACCTGGACTATATGAGTTTTATACAATTAATTAATATTTTTATTTTTAATTTGATATTTGACTAACGATTCTATTAGTGATTTCAACCTAATATTATCGTTTTTGCTTTCATATCAATGCTTCAAATTTTATTTATAAGTAAGTAGTTTTAATTTCATCTATACATTTCCAGAAAAATCAAAATTTCCGCAAATAACAAATTTTGTTTTATGGATATAATGGTGTGTTGAGGTGATAGCAAGGACTATCACTAATGTAAGTACTTACTTTTCAACAATATTTTTTGTGTTGAATTGTTGGAAATTCAAGGACCAAACTATTGTGAAACTAGATGTTTCCATCGAAGAAAAGCTATTATGAATTATCACCTAACAAAGCCAAGTTTCAATTTGAAAATCATGTCTTCACCAATGGTAAATATATATTTTTTTTTTGGATAGAAACTAATGGTAAATATTGATTGATTAGTTAGATTTTCTTTATATACAAATGGTTGAATGAATTTCGTAACTATCAATTGTCTATTTAACCATTCTGACTACTACTTTTATCACCAACCCTTATTAGTTTCATCATGATTCATGCATTTGGAACAGTACAGAAATCGATTGGAAATTAAAGAAAAGGCAGTAAATATTACATCATAACAATCCAATGGGATATTGAAAATGCTAATAATTAGGTAAAATGTTTCTCTTTGGCAGTTGGTGATAATTGCTTGATAAGAAATGGATGTGGAAGACTTTTTTTTAGCCTTTTAGGTGCTATTGCCTTGGTCAGTGACAACCCCAGGAAAAAGAAAATAACAATAACAATAACATAAGAATTTCCTAATTGAATCGACAATCATATTCCATCACATTTGATTAAAAAAAATCATGAAAATTGCTAAATGGCTGCCATATTATCTGAACACACTTGCATAGGCCGGTCGAATTCATACTCATCGATCTTCGTTGGTTATTTTTGTTTAACTTTCATTGTCCAACAAAATCTAAGTCAAGTAATCATGTAAATTAAGTCTGCAACTCCCACCCTTTACCCCTCACCCCACCCACCCCTCTCCTCCTCCTCCTCCTCCTCCTAGAACAGTAGTTACCTACAGATAAATCAGTTGGTTGGAACGTATACTTTGACAGTCTAGTGTTAAGTCCGAGCGTTGGCCAAGTGAATAAATTAAACAGAAAAGGCCTCTGATCCGAGTCAATAAACCATATCTTTATTCTATCACCAACAAGTCATCAATGAGTTTCACATCTATAAATAGATCTTTTCCTGTTACAGAAACTAAACTCAATTCAATACTACACAATACTTCATGGCTTTTCTTGCTAACTCCTTTTTTTTCCCTCCTTCCCTATATGTTTCCAGGAATACACAAGAACTAGGAAAACCCAAAATGGATATTAAAAATACTTCAATATCACTTAACTTAACTAATCAGAGCTCCACACTGGACTTCAGCTTGGTTTCCAGACCTTCTCAAGATTATATGGCAAGCACTCCAAACCCTTAACTTGGTTATGTATGCAGCGCGTAGGGGGTTTGTTTCCCTGGTCTGTCTATTTAGTGTTATGTTATGTTTACTGTTAGATGTTTAATATATTGTTTTTCTGTCAAATATTAAGGATCTGCATGACATAAAACTGAAGAAAGTTCGTCAGGTACTTCGAACCATCATTACCAAAAGTCCATTAGATTCCCTGATTATGATTGATACTCTTCAGCGTTTTGCCATTGATTACCATTTCCAAGAGGAGATACAAGCCTTCATAAGTAGGCAGTATATGTGTCTTATAGATGCTGGTGGGTGTCTTGGATTTGACGGTGACGAAAATTTATTCAATGTTTCACTTTGCTTTCGTTTATTTAGTCAGAATGGTTACCATGTGCCTACAGGTTGGTTGGGTTGATAAATGATAAGTTGTTATTCCATCAAAGCTTTACTTTGCTATAGATTACTGAAACTGTCTCTGTATAATAGATATGTTTAACAGATTTATCGACAAAGATGGGAAGTTCAAACAGAAGTTAAGCAATGATCTTGGGGGAATGATGGCTTTATATCAGGCTTCATATCTAGGAATAGAAGGAGAGGATATATTAGATCAAGCATATGTCTTTGCTAGGAAGAACCTTTACGACTCCATGCCACGCCTAGATAAAAAGCAAGCTAGTGTCATCAATTATTTATTGGACCATCCCTACCACACAAGCTTGACAAGGTTCGCCATCAAAGAGTACATAAAAAATCATGAAAGTGAACAGGGAACATGTGATGTGCTATTACAAGAACTAGCAAAAATGGACTTCAACATTGTTCAATTCATTCACAGACAAGAACTCCAACAAGTTTTCTTGTAAGCATTTCAATTTGATTAAAAATTAGCTCATCTTCTAATGTGTTCTAATTTGGCTAGTTGGCTAAGCACGACAAGAACTCCAACAATTAATTTCCATTGCCTGCACGACTGTACACACATATCTTATCACCGAACTTGAAGTTGGGTGATTACGATTTATGGAGTCGTTTCCTCTGTGTGATTATTTTCATTTATATAGTACTTTGTGTTTGATACGTACCCTTCTCTGCCCTTCTAGGTGGTGGAGTGACCTAGGTCTAGCTCAGAATTTGAAGTTTGCTAGAGACCAACCACTTAAATGGTACATGTGGTCGATGGCCACACTGACAGATCCCAAGTATTCCAACCAAAGAGTTGATCTAGCGAAAACTGTCTGCTTTGTCTACATGATGGATGACATTTTTGATGTTTTTGGGACGCTGGACGAACTTGTTCTGTTCACTGAATCAATAAACAAGTGACATATGCTTCTCTAAACAAAACACATTTCACAGTGCTCAAGTAGAATACATACTAATTTGTTTAACTTGTGTACTGCAGATGGGAACTCGATGCAACCAAGCAGCTACCATATTCCATGAATTGTTTTTTACGGACCTTATATGACACTACTGAGGAAATTAGCTCTAAAACCCTAAAAAAACATGGATGGAATCCCATGAACTCCTTAAGAAGAGCGGTATGTATACTTAATCACCAGTTCAAAATGTACTGCATGTTTTCTCCTGATAATGTTAACGTAAGTCATCCCTAAGAAGGGTTGTGTGTTTATCTAATTGATCCAGTGGATGCAATTGTGCAATGCATTTCTTGTTGAAGCGAGATGGTTTGCCACTGGACACCTACCAACATCAGAAGAGTATCTTAACAATGGAGTTATTAGCACAGGAGTTCATGTGATGTGTGTTCATATATTCTTTCTTTTGGGTGAAGGTATAAACAAGGAAACTATAGACCTTCTGGATAACAATCCAAGCATAATGACTTACCCCTCATTGATTCTTCGCCTTTGGGACGATTTGGGAACTGCCAAGGTAACCTTTTAACTATTGCTTAATTAGAGACAGTTGAATAACTATGACTGCATTCAAGTTCATTTATGAAAGTGATTTACATCAAAGTGATCAAACAAAGAATTCAATCTTTCACAGGCGCGGAGCTAAGAACTTTTTAACTTCCAGCAGGCTCTGCGCTTACTTGATCTTCCCTAGCTAATTAGTTATTCATATTATTGTTATCTCTAATCTCTATCTATACAACAGGATGAGAACCAGAAAGGCCATGATGGATCATACATAAAATGCTATATGAATGAACACAAGAACTCGACAATGGAAAGTGCACGACAACATGTAACCAACATGATTTCAAATACTTGGAAAAAATTAAACAAAGAATACCTATTGCCAAGTCCATTTTCACCTTCATTTAAAAAAGCCTTGTTTAACGTGACAAGAATGGTTCGTCTAGTGTACAGTTACGATGAAAATCAACGACTACCAATTCTTGAGAAGTATATTAAATCAGTGCTCTGTGAAAGCATTCCTCTGTACAATGAAGAGGATTAGATATGGAGAATTGGAGATTACTTTCTTTTCTTTTGTTCAACTTACTGATAAGAACAATACCTGAATATGTCTAATTGGACTGCTTTTGGCTTCTGCACACCATCCGTCCAAAATCCAAATGTGTTTGTCTTTGAAGCTTGTATGGATAAAAAAATACAAATAAAATTTAAATAAGTACTTAAAAAGATTTTAGATAGTTTACAATTACAAGTTCATGCATTCAATTTTTTGTTTTCAGATAAATACAAACACTGGAATTCGAATCTGTGTGTTGCCACAAGTCATGGTTAGAATGTTAGATTTAGGATAACCCATTGGCTATAACCATAAGCCCATACCAAGAGTTATTGGCTTTAGAACTCTGAGAAAAGAAAATGTTTACTAGCAAAAGTCAATTTTCTCCAATTTCATATATATATAAATAAAGCTAATGTATAGTGCTGAAACATAATGATAAAAAATTATTTACACTGTATTCCTGTGTCAATCCAACAAATATATAGTATAACATTGAGGGGCATTATAGCATATATCAAACCAATGGGCATTGGTTGTACATGTGAAAAGAATTTGTGTGACCTAAGAAAAATACTAGTTTCGTCAATTAAAACCATACCAGTGCCTTAGTCGGTGCGTAATTTTAAGTTATCTATGTCCGATTAGGATTCGAGTTTTAAGTTATTAATTTTATTAAATATTACAAATTACACTAATTTATTAAATTGTATGAAATAATTATTTTTTAAGTAACTTCATTATTTTTTTATTTTTTTTTTTTTATAAAAGTATAACATTGTATTCATAAGCCAAAAACTTACAAGTCTGATCAGCATGTATAGTAATGTCTATACACCGTCAAGTAAAACACCCATGATTTACAACTAGCTTAGACACACACCCCTGGCCTCCCAAACACCAGACTGCAGCAGCACTATCAGCCTATATCCCACCCACTGCGCAGATCAGAAGCTTGTGACCTGTTAGTACTCAGACTATTAACACCCCTGCACAGCCAAACAGAAAAAAACATGACCATCCTTCACCATTGTTCCTTCATAATCTCTGACCACCCAAGTAAGAGTTCCCCAAAAACAATCTCATTTCTCTGCTCCAATCTAGCTTTATCACAGTAAAGCCATGCCCAAACGACCGCTTTGATGACTATCACAGTTTTTTTAGCTTCAAAAGCATCCCCTGAAAAATCACCCTATTCCTGACCTGCCATATGCACCATAATACCGCAAAGGGCAGTAAACTCCAGATACTAGCTGCAACTCCATGACCCTTAAAAGTCGGCCACCATTCCAGTAGCTGTTGAGGTGTTTGCACAGCTGCAAATTCTGCAACAGCTTGGATGGAGACTGAAATAAAATTCAGCCATAGCCATGGTCTCTTTGCAAGATAGGAAAAGATGTTTTGAAGACTCAGCGTCGCATTTACACAATTCACATTTATTGACCAGGGTCATCCCTCTTCTCTGTAACTTATCGATCGTCAGAGTTTTATCCCACATAAGACCCCAAAGAAAGAATTTTGTAACACCCATGAGTTGGGGTTAGTGGGACTGTACTGAGGGTACTGCAGAGCCGAGGACGGCTCTATTTCTAAGGTGGTGAGATTGTAACACCCATTAGTTGGGGTCAGTCCCACGTCACATTACCAAGGAAGTGGTTGTATTGGTAGTATATAGAGCTTAACCATACTCTAACTAATGTCAAGGCCTTTTGGGGTAAGCCACATGGGTGGGCCCTGATCCAAAACCCTCTACTGCTGGATATCCGCAGTGACTAAGGGGGGACAATATTGACATTAACGAGCGGCATGGTGCTCGACGCACCGGGATGAGCGAGGATGAAATCCTAGGGCGTTACAGATGGTATCAGAGCCGACGACGGGTCGCCTGTTGCAAGTGGGAAGTACGTTGGAAAGGCCTAGGGAGCGCCAGGTACTTGTTTCACTTGGCAGGGAACGTCGGAGATTTTGGGACTGTACTGAGGGTACTGCAGAGACGAGGACGGCTCTATTCTAAGGTGGTGGGATTGTAACACCCATGAGTTGGGGTTAGTGGGACTGTACTGAGGGTACTGCAGAGCCGAGGACGGCTCTATTCTAAGGTGGTGGGATTGTAACACCCATGAGTTGGGGTTAGTCCCACATTACCAAGGAAGTGGTTGTATTGGTAGTATATAGAGCTTAACCATACTCTAACTAATGTGAAGGCCTTTTGGGGTAAACCACATGGGTGGGCCCTGATCCAAAACCCTCTACTGCTGGATATCCGCAGTGACTAAAGGGGGACAATATTGACATTAGCGAGTGGTATGGTGCTCGACGCACCGGGATGAGCGAGGACGAAATCCCGGGGTGTTACAAATTTAATATTCATAGGCACCTTCGGTTTCCAAACCTCCTTGTATGGGAACTCAAAAGGTGTGGACGACCTTGTTTGAGACAACCCCACTAAATGAGAATAACACGATTTAACCGTGAAAGTTCCATCCCCTTTCAAAGACCATTCCCATCCGTCATCCTCATCCACTAAGGAAACACCGGCAAGGATTTCCATGACATGCTCAAGCTGAGTAACTTCATTCCCACGAAAGAGCAATCTCCTCAAGTGAAGATTAATTCCACGTGTTCCCATTGCTATAATGATCTTTAACTGTGCCATCTTTCATGGTAGCATATTTGTATAGTCGGTGGAACCTCCTTGCAAAGACAGTATCACCATGCCACTTATCATGCCAAAAACAGGTCTTATCCCCCCGTTTGACCACGTGTCTAATGCAAGCGAAAAACTCATCTTATACCACTTGAATCCCTCGCCAAAGGCTACAACCATAGCTTTGAGTAACCTTCCGAGGCTTGCCACTATTATCACTTTCCCCATACTTAGCATCGATGACTTTCCTCCAAAATGCCCCTTTCTCTTGCCCATATCTCCATAGCCACTTAGAGAGAAGTGCCTGGTTCGTATATCTCAAGAGACGAATACCCAAACCTCCCTCTTGAAAGGGGAGCATATTGTTTCCCATGCCACAAGGTGCATTTTCTTCTTTACTTCGGAAGAGCCCCAAAGGAAATTCCTCACTATTTTCTCGAGCTTGGAGACTATACTAGAAGGAATAGTAAGGAGTGACAAGTGGTAAATAGCAAGGCTAGCAAATGTGCTCTTAGCTAGGAGTAATCGGTCACCCTTTGACATGGTCTTTCGCTTCCAACCACTAAGACGCCTTTGGTAGGATTCAATGACCGGGCTCCATACATCGACATTCTTGTAGTGAGCTCCCAAAGGCAAAGCAAGATACTTTCCAGGTAGTTTAACAACCTCACACTCAAAAAATCGAGCTAGAGCCTCAATGTTGTGCACAGACCCAATCTCGGAAATGGAGGATTTGGAGAGGTTTACTTTCAAACCGGATACAGCTTCAAAAAGGGTGATCACAAGACGCAACACATAAATAGCTTGTACAGACGGCTCTGTAAAAAACAATGTGTCATCTGCGAACTGTAACACTCCAACCATAGCATCACCATTCCCAATCTCAAAACCTCGGAGTAGTCCATCATGCATACTCTTAAGAGTGAACCGTGAGAGAGCCTCCATAACTAGTATGAACAGAAATGGTGAGAGTGGATCACCCTGGCGGATGCCCCTCTGAGCCCTGAAATTACCTTCGGGGGAACCTTCAATGATCACTGAGAACTGTGCAGTCGATATACAGGTACGAATCCACTTCCTCCACCTCAAACCAAAACCCATCCTCCCTAACACATAGTCCAGGAAATTCCAGTTGACATGATCATACGCTTTACTAATATCAATCTTGCACAGGATACCCGGAACACCTTTTCTCAACCTTTCGTCAATGCTTTCATTAGCAATAAGCACACTATCAAGAATTTGCCTATCGCCAAGGAAAGCGCCTTGTGTGTCGGAGACCAAGAAGTGTAACACCTTCTTCATCCTCGAGGCAAGCATCTTGGAAATAATCTTGTAGACCCCACGGATAAGACTTATGGGTCTATAATCTCCAATAGATACTAGCCCCTCCTTCTTAGGTATCAAAGTGATAAAGGTGGTATTGAGGCGCCAATCAAGAAAACCGGAGCTATGGAACTCACGAACAATGGCAAGAATGTCATCCCGAAACACATGCCAAAAACGGTTGTAGAAACACATAGGGAAACCATCCGGACCCGGTGCTTTCTCACCCTCCAAATCATTAAGAGCTTGGACCACTTCCTCGGCGCTGAAATCCCTCTCTAAATCCTCTCTGTACTGAGGGTCCAACGAGTCGAAGGACATACCATCTAACTTAGGCCGATTCTTAAAATCTTCCTTGTACAGGCCGGAATAAAAATCCATAATATGGTTTTTGATTCGGTCTTCATGCCTCGTAATATTGCTCTCAATGGAAAGGCACGCAAGACTATTTACTCTTCTTCGTACATTTGCCATTGCATGAAAATACTTGGAGTTTGCTTAGCCATCTTGATAATGCTTGGAGCAAGATTTTTGCTTCCAACTAATGGCGTTCAAGCGAAGCCAATACGATAAGTCATCTCTAAGCAGAACCCTTTCTACCATATTATCCTCGGTCAAGGAAGCCATTTCTTCCATCTCATCAAACGCATTGATTCTAGCCAACCTCTCTTGAATCCTTCTATCAACCCTACCAAAAGTATCTTGATTCCAAGTTTTGATCTTTTCTTTTAGGGTTTTCAATTTTTTCCACCAAACAAAACTAGGTGAGCCTTCAAAAGTAAAACTATCCCACCAAGTCTTGATCAAAGCCCAAAAATCTTTGTCTTCGAGCCACATCAACTCGAAACGAAAAGGCCTAGGCTTCCTTTTGATTTTACTAGTATCCAGCAAAATGGCACGGTGATTGGAGGTAAATTTGGGCAAAGCAAATTGTTTGGCATCCACAAACACCAAATCCCACTCCACCGAAGTAAGAAACCTATCCAACTTGGTCATGACCGGATCAACATGATTATCCGACCAAGTGAAGAGCGTTCCTTCAAGGTTGTGCTCAATTAGCCCATATCTCTCTTCAAATTCGGCAAAGGTTCTCATAGCCTTAATCAAACGGCTACCACCCCTCTTTTCATGACAAAATAGTATCACATTAAAATCTCCACCCAAGCACTATGGTAGAGGGCTCCATGCACGGACACAATCTAGCTCATCAAAGAAAGACCTAAGAAGCCTCTTGTCACATGGTCCATAGACCCCGGTAATCATGCATTCCACCCCCAAAACTGTAAGCATACCCCGTATAGTTAGGGAGAATTCACCCATGAAAACATCCAAAACCTCAATAGTATTGGTGTCCCAAGCCACTATCACACCTCCGGAAAGACCTCTTGAAGGCAAACATTCCCATTTCCAATCCCTCGACCACATATTCGTGTTGGCGAGAATTGTTGTATCATGAACCTTAGTCTCTTGAAGAAGTACTACATTCGCTTTAGAAAACTTGATGAGTTTATTTACACTAGTTTGGGCGGCCGCATTACAAATCCCCCTTGCATTCCATGAAACAATTTTAATCTTACTCGCCATCACAAGTAAGGTCCCGAATTGTCTCATTACAATTAGCATAATTGAGACGTTCCCTCTCATCATCTCCTACTTCACAAACACCCTTATTTTTTAATTGCCTCAAACCCATTTGAACAAAGAAATTCTCCAGAGATACACTCCCCAAATTGGATGAAACACCAAAGTGACCCTCCCCAGCTTGTACAAGTTTTTTTGCCCATAGTTCCACATCAGCCGTACTCTTAAGTGTGTCACAATTCTGATTCAAAGAAGTCTGGAAATCAATCCACTTCTGCACTACATTCTTGTTCTCAAAGCCGGGCGGTGAACTAATCGATTCACTCACAGGTGGTGTAGGTTGTGCCTGGCGCTGGGGTGCCAAGATTCTGCAGGGCGGAGTTTGAGACTGCCTCGCCATATGCTCATCCTCATCCCTGACTTGTCTTGTTGGGAGATAGGCAGAGAAGAAAGACTCAGTAGGACCACGACTAGAGAGTTGAGGGGGTACCTGCCGTTGTTGTGGGAAGTTTGTGTTATTGAGAACCTCCAAAACCCTCTGAGCGATTCTCGTTTTACTGTTGCCTTTTCTGCCTCTCTTTTCTGGCCACAATCTCTTAGACAAAGTTAAACTAGGGCCCCCACTTGAAACTCGATGTTGTCCCCCTGTCCTTTTAGTCCTGGGTGTGGTAATGGGCCTCCACACTGCTCTACTAGAACCCTGCACCTGGGCTTGAGTGTAGGAAGATTCAGCGTCTTGGTCTCCCCCATCTATATACTATATAAAAGTGGAGCCTAACAAGTGCCACGTGGCGTGTTCTCAACAACTTGAGAATAGAACTTAAGCCCAACTTTAAGCCCAATTGAAGCCCAGTTGAAGTTAAAAAGGAAATCCACCTTTCATGTCAAGAGAGATTTATAGAAACGTTAAAACCCTTTAGAACTTGATTCTAAATCTCTTTTTCCTACTAAATTCTTCTTTTATTTAAAATCCCTAATTCATATATAAAAACCATACTAAATACAAAAAATATTAATTATAAATCTCTACAAATTTAGGTTAAGAAGGGCATTAAAAAAAACTCGGTTCAACAAATCACTTATAAAGTCATTATAAAATCTCTACAAATTTAGGTTGAGAAGGGCATTAAAAAATGTTCGGTGATTTTCCATTTTATTGAATAACACAAATCCCAGTGCATAGCACGGGTTCAACAACTTGTTCTGAATAGTGTTTGATTCAATAAGTTGGGCCTCTCGACCTTGGACTTCTTCAGACTGGGCTTCCCCAACATGGACCTCTTGGACCTGAGACCCTTGAGTAACTTCCTCTTCATTTCTAAGCAGTTCAAAATTGATATGGGCTACTACCTCAGCCCAAGATCGAGTTGGGCTCACTCTTTTACGCTGAGTAGATCCCACTGCCTCAACACACTCCTCTGCTCGGGCTTGAGGCGTACCTAGTGTTTCAGCCACGCGTGTGCCCACTGATCCCACCACCTGTCTATTTTCTGGAGAAGATTATTGCTCCTAGACCACTGGAACAAATGCCCCACAATTATTATTCTTCTCCGCCACCACCTCCGCCGGAGGCCGTGTTTCATCCAGACAGACCGTGAGCCTTCTGTCTTCTTCTCCGATGACCTGGCTATCCTCTTCAATAACAATTAAAATTGGGAATTTGTACCCCCTCTCTTTTAAGAATAACACGAGCGAGGAATTTCTTCGAGTTTAACTTTCTTCAGCTTGGCACGAATCACATAAATAAAAATTCAGCCCAAAAATAATAATATGTTAAATTACAATAAAACTATTATTTAGATATTATGTATATTTATTAAACAATCATGACTAAAAAGATATTTTAGTCAGAATTAGGTGACAAAATTCTAAAGCACAATTCTCATTAACCGAAACTTACCCCTGAATTTTATTTAAGTTTATAATAGTAGTATAGATTACCTAATTCTTTTGGTTGATATGGAGTCTACATGACCTAAGTTTAGTAAGGAAAAAATGACCTACTATTTTCATGAATGAAAAATATTTTATGAAGAATACCAACCACCCTCTTGAACCACTGATTTAATTTGATTTTGAACCAATAAACCATTACACCAAAATGAACAAATACCATTATATTATAAATTTATATTTTTTCATAAAATCACATAACTGGAAAACTAAAATATTAGGTCCATGACTCCTTCTCAGTATTATATGTTTTGGGCCATTCAATCTATATTGGGTTATTATTAATATTGGGCCACACATAGCCAACAAATTTGAAATGGGCCTAATATAAACCAGTTCTGTTAACATAAACTCAAAAGAACCAAAACCCTAGGATATAGTGGCAATAACGAAATAAACACAAAAATCCAACCTAATTAATAACATCACATCTCTATATTAATCCCTACCCCAAACACATTTCACAGTCTCTCTTAACCTTCCGCCGCTGCAAAACCCTAAGAGAGAGAAAGAGAGAGAGTAGGAAGAAGAAGAAGAAGATGGGTAGAGTTATCAGAGCTCAACGTAAGGGAGCAGGTTCAGTGTTCAAATCCCATACTCATCATCGAAAAGGACCTGCTCGATTTCGAAGTCTTGATTTTGGTGAAAGAAATGGTTATTTGAAAGGAGTTGTAACTGAAATCATTCATGATCCAGGACGTGGTGCACCATTAGCAAAAGTAACATTTCGACATCCATTTAGGTATAAGCATCAAAAAGAATTGTTTGTTGCTGCTGAAGGAATGTATACTGGTCAATTTGTTTATTGTGGAAAGAAAGCTAATTTAATGGTTGGTAATGTTTTACCATTAAGATCTATTCCTGAAGGTGCTGTTGTTTGTAATGTTGAACATCATGTTGGTGATCGTGGTACTTTGGCTAGAGCTTCTGGTGATTATGCTATTGTTATCAGTCATAACCCTGATAATGGTACTAGCAGGTATAAACATTCTTTCTTTCTTTCTTGTTTTTATTGGGTTTTTTTTTCTATTATTGGGTTTTAATTATTTTTTTCAAGTTTGGGTTTTTTTTTTTCATTTCTTTTGTTAGATTTATTATATCTTCAATATTATTCATATGTTGTTGAAATGATAATGTTACTAATTTGATTGCAATAGATTGGTTTTAGGTCTATTTGATTTTGTCTATATTGCTTTAATAGTTTTTTTTTTGTATGTTTTATGTTTTATTTTAATAAACTAAAATAAAATAACAAAGATCTCTATTTTGTAATAAAAATTTCAACATTTCCAGATTCTAACAACTGATGATTGTGGACATTGGTAGGAATAGATTTTTTTTATAAAATTTGAATTTCTTCTTAGATGTAGGTTAATATATGTTTCAAGTACATTGGGCAATACATGTTATTGATACTAAATGAACTCTTTGAATAAGGATATATCTGTTGTTGAACTACAAGAATGTTTAGGTTTTATCAAAGCAAAAAAATTAATTGTTCATCATGATGTTTGAAGATGGAGGCTGTGAACATAGTATAGTACATGTTTTGTTGTAAATTGTAGGCTCTTAATGGCTATCATTTTAGTTTCATGGACAGTACCTTGTGTTGTATAAATGATACTAAAATTTGGAAGGATTTTCTAAGTTCACTCCATCAGATTTGTGTACCGAGCTGTCACTTTCTTTCATATTCTAATAAATATTTTATACAGTGTCCTTATATATACAGATTTTTTTTACATTCAGTATTTTTTTTTGTTTAAGTTTGTTTACAGTCTTTTTCGTTATATGTCTTCAACTTTGTAACTCCATTGCCTTTTTGGAGCTTACTAAAATATTTTTTGTTTTACACATGTATCTCATCCCTAGCTTTTTTGACGATTAAAAGAACAATTTGAAAATTGTAGAAACCTATTGGCTGGTCAATACTTGTAGGCAGATATCCTGTGTATTTAGGATGCATGTTCTAAGAGCTTGCACTTTCCTTAATATCATCACTGTAGCTTTCCCTTGATGAACTCAAATTATTTAGTTGCTTCCTTTAGTGGAATATTCTTGCTTTGTAATTAAGCCATGTAATATGAAATTGGATAAAGGGGGCCGTTCCATCCACTCCTCGCTTTAGTCACTCCCATCTCACTCCCTATCCAGACCATTCAAAGAGATGGATCTAATGATTGTGATTAGACTTTGATTTAAACCAATATATTTTAAAAACAACTAAAACAAAGAAGGGTATAGTCGTATATTCCTCTTAAATTAAAAAGAAAGATGTTTTGTTCTTATCAATCTCAAACTTTACGACTGTGTAGTTCTCTCTCATCTCTTCTTCATCAACCAAAAATCCAAGACCTGCAACCATATTTAACTAATCTTACAAACAATTAATTAATTCGTCTCTTCCTTAAAATCTTTTTTTTTTTAAAGAAAAGAAATGATTTTTTTTAATTAGATTGATATTCATGAGTTTCAATTGTTGTTTAAGGCTATTTGTTAGAGAACTTCTATTATTTGGTTAAATCTAAGATTGACTGCACTTTTTTATAAACTCTCTGTCTCAAGTGATAATATGTTTTGGGTTGAACATTTCATGAAAAACTAAAAATTGGAATCGATAAGAACCCATTTCCATGTTGTTGACCAAATTGAAATTCGACAAGGATTGTTTGAGTTCTATTCAAATAGATGACCAACAAACAAGAAGAAGAAGTGGAATACAGAGAAATCTTGTGATGGGTCTTCAATTTTGGTTGATTGATTGATTTGGGGTTTCTCTGAGATGTCATAAAAAAATTTCTTAGATGTTATACGAAGAACTGATAAAGAAATGAAGATGACTAATAATAAGTTAGTAGAATGTTATCAAAATATAATTTCTGATCAACTTATAATCGCGTTGATATCGATTGAGAGCATTTTCATTTGCAACAGTTGAGAGAGAAGAACACCTCTTTCTTTTAATTTCGAAGTAAGATACCATTATACCCTTAGCTAGAACTAAGTATGTTTGTTCTTAATCTCAACCATTAAATCTGTAGACTTAATGGTCTAGATAGGGAGTGAGATGGGAGTGACTAAAGCAAGGAGTGGATGGAACGGCCCCCTTGGATAAATATTCTTTATCTTGTGAACTATTGTTCTGTTCCTCCTATGGATTCCGGATTTCCCAATTCATTGTGGCGATTCTGGAATGTTTTGATCTCCTTGAAAATTATGATATTCCCAATTTCTCAATTGGGCTGCTTTCATCTTCAGTATGAATTGAAACCAACTGAAAGTGGTGTTTAGATGAAAGTAAATTTCTGTATATTTTGTTTATTTGAACAGAATATACTTAATAAATGTTGTTGAAATAGGAATTCATCAGTATTTTCTTTGTTTTTTCAGGATTAAGCTTCCTTCTGGAGCAAAGAAGATTGTGCCCAGTGGATGTCGTGCCATGATTGGTCAGGTTGCTGGTGGAGGTAGGACTGAGAAGCCTATGCTGAAAGCTGGAAATGCCTATCACAAGTACAGAGTCAAGAGGAACTGCTGGCCCAAGGTACGTGGTGTTGCTATGAATCCTGTGGAACATCCCCATGGTGGTGGTAATCATCAGCACATTGGGCATGCAAGTACTGTTCGCCGTGATGCACCTCCAGGGCAGAAAGTGGGTCTCATTGCTGCTAGAAGGACTGGTCGCCTCCGTGGTCAAGCTGCTGCCAATCTTGCCAAGGAGAAGGCATAGATATTTAGTAGCTGATCTTTTCTTTATATTTCTATATGTTTTGCTTCAGACAATTGTTATTGACATTTATGCTTATCATTAGTAGAGTATCTGGCAAAGTTTTGTTTGGAGAGGATCATAATTTTGATTTGTTGGCTATGGACTTCATTTTGTTTTTGTTTTGTTCAGTGGTACATCTTGTTTGCAATTAACTGTTATGCCTGTATTCCTAAGCAGATCTCTTGATGACAATATTTTGTCTTCAAACCTATCAGTTTGAATGTAGTATATCTGTATGGTTTGTTTTGTTTTAAGAGCTGTTTGAAATATTTAAGTGATGGGTAGGATCAGTGGCTCAGAATGTTGGGATTGATTTCTTTTGAATATTCAGTGTATAAGCTGTGTGACATGGTGGATGAATTTTGTTTGAATGTTTGGTGTAGCTCTGCAGTGTCTTCTTGGCACCCTATTTGTTTGTATTATTAGTTTATCCATCAAATTTTAGTCAATTTAGCAGGGTAAGCTTTCAGTAACATAATAGTTATTTTGTCTAATTTGTTTCCCTCATTAAAGTACTGAAATGAGTCATGTTGACGTTCATTAGTTTTAGCAGTCTCCAAAAGAGCAGTTGCTGTCCATGAAAGACTAGCATTTCTTCTGTTTAGAATTTAGAGACTCGGCTGCACTGCTATGATCTGTCTCCAGTACTACACGCAGTTGATGCAGGTAAGATGGGTGGCAATTGGGTCAGGTCAGCCGGGTTGTCAGGTCTCAACCCCAAAACCTGAACCTGACAGACATTTTTTTCCTCAATATTAAAACCTGAACCTGACCTGTCAAGTTACCATGTCAGGTTCAGGTCAACCTGAAAACCTGATAAAATCTATAATGTTTGGTGTTGCCTTGCATAATAACATAATTATTTCGATTAACCAAAACATAATGATTTGAATTAGTTTTGTTGTCTGTCATTACATTGTTGCCCTTAATAATGTGTTATAATAACACCAATCCACTACAACACCTCAACTAAGTGAGGCTAACTACATCGACTGTCAAGTGCTTTACGAAGTTACAATTATAAAACTTAACAAAGCTTGAATTAAAACTATATTGATGCAGTGATGCTCCAACTAATCTCGATCCTCTAGTACTTCATGAAGATAGAGAACATTATTACAATTGCATTAAATACAAAAGTCGATTAAACATTTACCTATAAAACCTAGATCAACTATTTAAACAAAAAATCTATCATGCAAGACAGTTGGTGGTGCCTAAAATACCAACTTAAAATTATAACACAGCAATGTAGACTACAAACTATGGACACTTGGACAGACTGAGTAAAATGGAATTGTCCAAAGTTCAATGTGTATATAGTGCCAATGTACTCAGGAAACACCTTTGCACCTGTTCTTACACTGTCCTTTTGTGTGTGAGGTGTGGTAGGAGATCTTATGGAGCTAGTACTAATGAATTGGATAAAGAACTGTGTAGTTTGGTGCTTTGTTATTGGCTTAGTTGCGATTTGGCAGTCAAGAAAACCTTAATATCTATGGTATTTATTGATACAACGTAAACTTATATATATATATAAAAAAATAAAAAATAAAAAATAAAAAAAAGGACTTCAACAAGGAAATCAAACTAGATGACTGAGATTATTAAAAAATAAATAAAAATTAGGAGATTGAAATTGATAGTCAAGTACCACCAGCATGTAGTAACAAGTCATGAGCAAACTATACATTCAAATTACATGTATTAATCAAATAAATATATGCCAAATTGCCAATCCAGAAATTGACAACATATAACAAACTATACATTCATCAAGGAGTTTGATTGATAGGTATTGGTGACGAATAAGAATAGGTAGAAGAAGGGGGGATGAATTGAACTATATAAACAGAATTGTACTGTGCAAGGGAAACCTGAACCTGACCTGATTTCACATCAGGTCATACGGGTCAACCTGATCTAGACCCAAAACCTCAAATACCTTGAACCAAACCAGGTCGGGTTCAGGTCGCCAGGTCTGATTGCAACCATTCACCTTCTTCCACTGTCCCTATGTTACCAGCTCGTAAGCCTGCTCTCATATGGCTTCTGATCTGGTAAGGAAATAAATTCTGATTGGTTTGTATACACATTTATTTAGATCATCTCTTTATCAGGACTCAATAGAGATCCGTTTAGAAGTTTGTATTGCTGCAAGCTTTGTTCACTTGAAGTGAATCGCTTCAATAAATTTTTGGATGCACATAAGCACATTACATTTGCTTTCTCTATACCAAGTTGGGCTAGAAGCGATGAGCCTGTGGCTCAATGGTAGCACCCTACTCACAAAATGGAGAGGTCGTGAGTTCGAAACACGCCAACAGCTGATTGTTGGTGTAGAATAGTAGCACGTACTCACAAAGTGGAGAGGTCATGGGTTCGAAACACGCCAACAACTACTGATTGTTGGTATAAGTTTCTACACGTAATTTAAAGAGGTAGGGATCCCCTCAACCCCGCTTGCCAATCAAAAATAAAATAATAAAAATAACAAACATATTTTTTGCATTTTATTTTTTTGTCAAGACAGCCAACTTTTTACCGACCAAAGTTAGGTCATACGTCTTAAATATAAATTTTTGGGATACATAAAACTTTTGTTTTCTCCCCACCTTTTTGTTTTCTCCACGTAAAAGTATAAAACTAAACCAAAGTTGGGGAAAAATTAACCTCTTACCCTTTTTAGTTTTTTTCCGGGGTGAAGATATTAGTCAGTTCCTGTCACTTCTTGTGGGTGTGGAAAACAAGTTGCATTAGGATGGAATATAATAATCCCATTCAAATGTGTATTATGTGGAAATTAAACTGCATTGGTTTAGTTTATTGATTTGCTCATTTTGGATGGAATAATTCCATTCAAATGTGTGTATTCATGTGAATGTGGAAGTCAAGTTGCAATAGTTTAATTTGTTGTTCAATTCATTTAGGATGGAATAATCCCATTCAAATGTTTATATATAGTATATGTGTTGCATGTAAATAGCACATAACAGAACATTAGTATCTAAATGGCTCTTCAGCTTCATGTTCTTACTTCCCCAAGATCTTCAAAATGCTTGTCATTAAGTAGGTCCTTATCACCAAGAACTCCAAGCAATTCTCATCTGAGTTTGCGCTTCCGATGTTTCTCTATCCCAGAAACTTCAAATCAAACTGTACCTCAGCGAATAGAACACTTTCAATACCAACCAACTATATGGGACTACAACTTCGTTGAGTCACTCCAGAGTAGTTTTCCGGTGACTACTATAACTCTATATATGAAACACACAACCTGGTAGCTCGGTTATGTGTATGTTTGAAAGCAATAATTGTAACTATGTGATTTTGGCTAACTAGTTTTGTACGTGTTCCATTGTGTAGGGTGAAACATACACCAATAAAATAGAGAAGTTAAAAGAAGTTGTGAGGCTTCTGCTCGAAAAGGCTGTTGGTTCATTGGCGCAGTTCGAGCTGATTGATGTATTGGGAAGGCTTGGGATCGGTCATCTATTTGAGGAAGAAATCAAGACAAATCTAAATAACATTTACAATAATGACAAAGATAAGTCCTTGACAGATAATTTATATGCTACAGCTCTCATCTTTAGGGTCTTCAGACAGCATGGATTCCAGGTCTCTCAAGGTAATAACTATATTATGATAATACCTTAGATGTGCTGCTGAATGAAAAATCGCTGAAGCTGTCTAATGAGACATGAAAATTTACTGAAATAATATGATTGCAGATGTGTTTAAAATTTATATGGATGAAACTGGAAAATTAAAAGATCCGGTCGTCTGCGGAAATGTTAAGGCATTGTTGAGTTTGTATGAAGCTTCCCACCTTGTTGCTGGTGGTGAAAAGATCCTGGATCAGGCCATAAGTTTTACAGCAAATCATCTCAAATTTCACCTCGAAAAGGGGATTATTGAACCAAACCTAGCTGCACAAGTGAGCCGCAGCTTAGAGATACCTATGCACTGGAGGATGTTAAGGTCTGAAGCTAGATGGTACATGGATGTATATGGAAAAGAGAAGAGTATGAATCCCGCTTTGCTCCAACTAGCCAAAATGGATTTCAATATGGTGCAAGCTACACTTCAGACAGATCTTAGAAATATGTCAAGGTACGACTACAATATTACAAACATAAACATGGATTTTATAGAATTTCATTAATTGTGATACATGTGTGCTGTGTGATGTAGGTGGTGGAGGAATCTTGGAGTGGCAACTAAACTGCCCTTTGCTCGAGACAGATTGGTCGAGAGTTTCTTATGGAGTGTGGGCATTGCCTATGAGCCTCAGTATGCACGTTGCAGGGAATGGCTTACAAAAGTCATGAATTTTGTTCTGGTAATTGATGATATCTATGATGTGTATGGTTCAGTAGATGAACTCGAGCTATTTACAGATGCAGTCGAGAGGTAAATTGCATTAATTGGATTAATATGATTTTTACTGTGGAAGAGCTAAATATATATAAATGATTAATACATGTTTTCAGGTGGGATCACAAGGCGATGGACAAACTTCCATACTACATGAAAATATGTTTCTTAGCTCTCTACAATATGACTAACGATATGGCCTATGACATTCTCAAAGAACAGGGCTGGGACATTCTGCCTTACTTGACCAAATCAGTACAAAGCCAGCACTTAAATTTTCTTGATTATATTTGTTTTGTGACATCAACATGAAAAATGAAGGCTTACATCTCCATAAAATGTTAAACTTAAATCTGCGATTTCCAAATTTAGAGGAATTCATGATGAGGAAGTGCTAATAGTAACTTATTATGCCTTTGTTTCAGTGGGCAAATTTCATAAAAGCAATGCTAGTGGAGGCAAAATGGTGCAACACGGGGTACACACCGTCTCTTCAGGATTATCTCAATAACGCATGGCTTTCATCATCTGGTTCTGTATTTCTAGTCCATGCATTTTTTGCTACAAATCAAAAGATAACAAGTGAAATACTGGAAAGCCTAGACAAGAATCACAATCTTCTGTACTGCTCATCAATGATGTTTAGACTATCAAACGATCTTGCAACTTCATCGGTAACTATACTCACAACAACGTGAAATTATGAATATATAGTTTTAAAAACTTATTTTTAAAGGAAGGGGTGTTAACATATAGAGTATTACGAATTTGATCACATCGGCTTATGGAATACTAATTTCTTGTTTACATCATTATTTGGCACAGGCTGAACTTGAAAGGGGAGATGTTGCATCTTCAGTATGTTGTTATATGCGAGAAGCAAATGCTTCAGAAGTTGATGCTCAAAAACACATTAGAGGCTTAATAATAGACACATGGAAGAAGATGAACAGATCCATCTTTGAGTCTCCATTTGATACTGCATTTGTTAATGTTGCTATAAATCTTGCGCGAACGTCTCTTTTCATTTACCAGTATGGAGATGGACTTGGTGTTGAAGACTCCCAAAGCAAGGAACATATTTTATCTTTGATAGTGAACCCTGTTGAGGTTGAGCTTTAATCGTCTCTCAACTGGTTAGCATAACCAGAATCATAAAACAGACTAAACCTTCCAATTTCTTCTAAAATTGGATCGTTATTCCTCAAATGATTTGGAAATTTGCCAAGTATTAATTGCTTTCCCTTTGGTGGTGCTTCCCAGTTTGATATAATAAACGTTGGATCAAGTTCATAACAGCATAGCGTGGATACCATCGCTATCTTTTCTCTTCTTTTGTTTTTGTGGTTTGTGTTCACTGAGGTCCTAGTCATACTGAGTCTGTAAGGGGTGTTGCAGAGCTTGCAGTAGGAGTGGATGTGATAATTTGTAAGGGTCGTTAAATGTGTAATGCAGGTCAGGAGTATTATTGCAATGCCATCTTCAACTGCATCCCTGTTACCTAAATCTTTCTATCTTGGTATCCTCGTATATGGTGGTGGCCGGTAATCATCACCAGCACATTGGGCACCCAAAGTAATGTTCTTGGCAGTGATGCCAATCTTGCTGCTAGGAGCCTAGGAGAACTGGTCATCTGATAGTGGTCTTGCTGCTGCCAATATTGCTAAGAAGAAGGCATAGATATGTAGTAGTTGATCTTTTCTTTTTATTTTCTGCGTTTTCTGTCAGACTATTGTTATTGACATTTGTGAGCATCATTTCAACAGTACTTTTGCGAAGTTTTTTTTTGAGAAATCATAATTTTTATTTGTTGGTTATGAACAGTACTTCTTGTTTGAACCTAGTGGTTGTGTTGGTATGCATGAGCAGATTTTTTGAATATATTTTGCACTCTGTAGGGGTACTATATACAACATACATGTGGCACCATCTCTACCGTTCATCATGGTGCCACGTGTCAACATCTAATGGGCTCTCTCTTGATGACACAAGTTACAAAGTTAAGCCTCATTATTACAAAGATATTTCCCCCATCATTATCCTATTAATTGCTAAGAATGGAGTTACATTGTAGCCTATAAATATAAAGGCAAACTACTCATCTTCACATGGTCTCATGGTCAATGACCTCCCCACTCTCATGATGAGACCTCACCTCTCAGGTCTCATCTCTCTTGAGCTCCCCTCATCATCGAGCTCCCATTTTGTATCATCACTACAATAATAAAGTTCTCTCTCTCTCCGTGGATGTAGGCACAATTGCCGAACCACGTATACAATGGTGTTCATGTCTCTACTTTATTATTATTGTTCATATCATTTACACATCATCATTCATTAATGTATTGACCAACTTCACAAATATGGTTAATACATTTGGCGCCGACTGAGGGGACTTGGGATTTTCTCAAGCGAATTCCACCCACCAACCCCACCGAACACCATTGTTCTAAGATTCTCAGATGGTGATTTTCAAGAAATTCATTGAATTTGAAAAGATAGAATTGCAACTC
The DNA here is from genome assembly GCA_020826895.1 of Aquilegia kansuensis. NCBI lineage: Eukaryota > Viridiplantae > Streptophyta > Magnoliopsida > Ranunculales > Ranunculaceae > Aquilegia > Aquilegia kansuensis. Next base: position 28,416,590 of record CM037007.1, read on the forward strand.
ACAGTTGGGGGCTTGGAGCAAATTGTTTACACAATTACTGGACTCGACAGAAGCAAGGTTCAGGTCTCTCATACCAGGTCCTTCATACCAGGTCCTTCATGCCAGATCCTTCATGTCAGGTCCTTCATACCAGGTCCTTCATGCTAGATCCTTCATACCAGGTCCTTCATGCCAGATCCTTCACGCCAGGTCCTTCATACCAGGTCCTTCATGCCAGGTCCTTCATCGCGACCTCACCAGGTCCTTCACCGCGACCTCACCAGGTCTATCAACGACCTCCTCAAATTACAGGTCTTTCAACGACCTCAACAATATTTATGCCATACAGGGGGCTATTCTCACTTTATCTAATGAAATTAACTTATTATTAGCACAATTTGCTATTAATGATATTTTTTGTAGCTCTCTCTATGTGCAGGTCACATGAACACGACCTCACTCCCCATGAGCTATTTTTGCACAAATGTGCCACATTGCTTTCACTGAACTCTTTACAAGTGAAATGCTTGATATACAATATGGCCACCCTCATTGACTAGTGAGTCACTCGTATGCGGGACGACCTCAACCACAATTCTCTAGCCACACGCCTGGTCGAACGCATTCACTCTCAACGCAATGCAGACCCACAAAGGCCACATGCCCGAGAATTGTCAAACAGGTCTCCACGCTGCGACCATTCACTAGATCGGGCACCAAAAGGTTCCAAGTAACTCTCAAAACACTTGGTCAACCAATGCTCTTTCTCAAACGAGCTACATTTGCACTCCAAAGTGCCACATCTATCGGAATGTCCAATCACAAGGCGACAAAGATAGTACATACAAAAGTCATAAGGAAGACATACAGTTCAGTGTAAGTCTTTTATTAAATTTTTTAATATTTCACATGCTAACATTATCAACAAGTATCAGGTCTATGCAACTCGACCACAAAAAGACAACCACCCATGTATGCAAGAAGACCCACTTCAGTACGACCTGCTTGCAGCCGTCCATCTCGTCTACATGCCTTCTGAACGAGCTACCAGGTCTCCCTGGAACTAACTAGCTCGCTATACACAAATTCATGATCGAGTTGCCATTACCACAAGGGACCTTCATCGCGTCCTACAAATCTCAATGATCAACCTCATCAAAATTTGGGGCGGATCGACTTCATTAAAGAACCCCATATTTCATTCATCTTGGGGGCTAGATTGGTTCGATTTCTTCTTTTCAGCCCGAACTCCGTTCAACCTAAAAAGAGGGGGCTTATGTAGGGGTACTATATACAACATACATGTGGCACCATCTCTACCGTTCATCATGGTGCCACGTGTCAACATCTAATGGGCTCTCTCTTGATGACACAAGTTACAAAGTTAAGCCTCATTATTACAAAGATATTTCCCCCATCATTATCCTATTAATTGCTAAGAATGGAGTTACATTGTAGCCTATAAATATAAAGGCAAACTACTCATCTTCACATGGTCTCATAGTCAATGACCTCCCCACTCTCATGATAAGACCTCACCTCTCAGGTCTCATCTCTCTTGAGCTCCCCTCATCATCGAGCTCCCATTTTGTATCACCACTACAATAATAAAGTTCTCTCTCTCCGTGGATGTAGGCACAATTGCCGAACCACGTATACAATGGTGTTCATGTCTCTACTTTATTATTATTGTTCATATCATTTACACATCATCTTTTATTAATGTATTAACCAACCTCACAAATATGGTTAATACACACTCCAACAAAAGTTGGATTCCTACTGTTTTTTCCCCTAGCAAGAATAAGGGCATTCTAGCTACTTCTGGGATATATATAGAAATGAATGTATATTATTTGTTGGTCTAGTAGAACTGCTTGATATTTTAGAGATAATAGGATCAGTAGCACGATTAGCCGTATTTTCCTTTTTCAGCATATTCACCAACATATTTTCTATGGTTTTGTATTTTTATTTTTATGATTCTAATATTTTTTTGCCCTCCACCCTGATTGCTGGAGCTTTCTATATACACTTTCTCTGTGAGGGTTTAGTCAGTCCGTAAACTTGTAGTAGGAGAGTAACCTCAAAGGATAAGGTTTAAATGTGAGGTGAGCATAATTTTTTATTCTTTGGCCATTTTGCCTTGCAAGAAAATTTCCCATACTGTATTTTGCATTGAGCCTGTTGCCGTTATAAGCTATTTCAAAGTGAATGCATGTTTTGATTTTTTTGCATCAATGTTCGAGTTGGGTTATTGGAAATGCTAGTTAAAATAATTAAGTTCAAAAGTTAAGAATGGATAGTGTGCATGATGTGGTGATTGTGTGATTCAAGAATTGCCTTGTTATTGATTGAATGCGCGCCTTTGATCCAAGATAACTACAGTTATCCCTGTAATTATTCACAAAAAAATGCAGCTGAAAGTCTGCGACTGACAAGTAGTAACGTGTATGGCCTTCCTTTGATATCCAATCTACAAACTTGACTTCTCGATTTGGCTTTCCCGCTTTCCATAAGCTTGACTAGAGGGGCAACTCTTGCCTCAAAAAATTAGTTTATTTTGATTCCTCGAAATGAAGTTGAAGCCACTTGAATTATAGGACTGTTCTAGAGGATTGCAGAAACTTGAGAGAAACATAAAAGAAGATACTTTTAAGATTACCAATTAGAGAATCTGTGGCCCTAAAAATTGGAGAAAAAGACGCATGACGGGGAAATATCTATTATTTTCTCTGTCCCATTTCACCTAAGCATCTTAAGCTTTATTTTTGTGGATGTGGAAAACCAGTAACAATAAGATTTTTTTCTATGATTTGTTCATATTAGGATGAAGTAATCCCATTCAAATTGTGTATATATATAGAGTATGTGTTGCATGTATGGCACATAACAGAACTGTAGTACTAACTATAGCAAATACTATATGGCCCTTCAGTTTTATGTTCTTACTCCTCCTAGCTCATCAAAAAACGTGTCACTAAGTAGGTATATAGCACCTAGAGTTCAAAACAATTCTCATCTGAGTTCACGGTTTCGCTGTTTCTCAATCCCAGTAAATTTTGAACAAACTGTTCCTCGGCGATCAGAGCATTTTCAATACCAGCCAACTATATGGGACTACGACTTCGTTGAGTCACTTGAGAGTAGTTTTGTGGTGAGTACTTTAACTTGATATTGTTGGTGTAAACTACAGTTATAGATTTTGGCTAAACTAGCTCTGTATTTAATTGATTGTGTAGGGTGAAGCATACACCGATAAAACAGAGAAGTTAAAAGGAGATGTTAGGATTATGCTCGAAAAGGCGGTTGGCTCATTGGCACAGTTCGAACTGATCGATGTCTTGGAAAGACTTGGGATTGGTCACCTATTTGGGGAAGAAATCAATAAAAGTCTAAATCGCATATACAGTTACAAAGACAAATTCATGAAGGATAATCTATATGCTACAGCTCTCACCTTTAGAATCTTCAGACAGCATGGATTCCAGGTCTCCCAAGGTAACATACGTTTTCAAGCAAACCATTTAGTTCAATGTTCCTAGTAATAGTTGAGACCGGCTCACATCATCAGGACCAAGGACTATGCAGTACATCTGGTTGTGTTTATTAGGAGTGAATGCGGTAATGACATCACGTTGCATTTTGAACTTACTTACGCTTGGTCTTGATGACTGGATTGATAATTAAATAGATGAACTCAGATTAAGAATCATAACTGTTGTATCAAACAATAAAATTGATTTAACCTAGCTCTCGGATGTGCTGCTGCATGATAATACCTTGAAGTTGTCTAATGAGATGTATGGTCTTATGGTTGCAGATGTGTTTAAGGTTTATATGGATGAAACGGCTAAATTTAAAGAGTCGGTCTGCCAAGATGTAAAAGGATTGTTGAGTTTGTATGAAGCTTCCCACCTTGTTGCTGGTGGTGAAAAGATCCTGGATGAGGCTTTAAGTTTTACAAGAAAACATCTCAAAGATCACCTTGAAAAAGGGATTATAGAACCCAATCTTGCTGCACAAGTGAGCCGCAGCTTAGAGATACCAATACACTGGCGGATGTTAAGGTCTGAAGCTAGATGGTACATGGATGTATATGAAAAAGAGAAAAGCATGAATCCCTCTTTGCTCCAATTAGCCAAAGTGGACTTCAATATGGTACAAGCCACACTTCAGACAGATCTTAGAAATATGTCGAGGTACGACTACATTATTACGAACATACATATATATGGATTTGATAGAATTTCAATAATTGTGATGGTGTGTTGTGTGATGTAGGTGGTGGAGGAATCTTGGTGTGGCAACTAAACTGACCTTTGCTAGAGACAGATTAGTTGAGAGTTTCTTATGGAGTGTGGGCATTGCCTATGAGCCGCAGTACACACGTTGCAGGGAATGGCTTACAAAAGTCATGAATTTTGTTTTGATAATTGATGATATTTATGATGTGTATGGTTCATTAGAAGAACTCGAGTTATTTACGGATGCAGTTGAGAGGTAAATTTCATTAGTAGCTAGGATTAATAGAATTACCCTGTCAAAAATCGACTTTCTAATTAATTCATGTTTTCAGGTGGGATCACAAGGCAATGGACAAACTTCCATACTACATGAAAATATGCTTTTTAGCTCTGTACAATACAACTAATGAAATGGCCTATGACATACTCAAAGAACAGGGCTGGGACATCCTACCTTACTTGACCAAATCGGTACAAAGCCAACCTTATTTCTTTATAGGAATAAATACATGATCAGGGAATGCTAACAGGGACTCGTTGTGCGCTTATTGCAGTGGACGGATTTCATAAAAGCAATGCTAGTGGAGGCAAAATGGTTCAAGACGGGGTACACACCGTCTCTTCAGGAATATCTCAACAACGGATGGCTTTCATCATCTGGTTCTGTTTTTCTAGTCCATGCATTTTTCGCTACAAAGCAAAAGATAACAAGTGAAGCACTAGAAGGCCTAGACAAGAATAACAATCTTTTGTACTGCTCATCAATGATGTTTAGACTATCAAATGATCTTGCGACTTCATCGGTAACTATATTGACCACAACATGCATTCGGAGTTTTACTAATTTTATCATATGGACTACATGAATACTAATTTCATACTTGCATCATTTGGCATAGGCTGAACTTGAAAGGGGAGATGTCGCATCTTCAATATTTTGTTATATGCGTGCAGCAAATGCATCAGAAGGTGATGCTCGAAAACACATTAGGGGCATAATAATGGACACATGGAAGAAGATGAACAGATCCATCTTTGAGTCTCCATTTGATCCTGCATTTGTTAATATAGCTGTAAATCTTGCGCGAACATCTCTATTTATTTACCAATATGGAGATGGACTTGGTGTTGAAGACTCCCAAAGCAAGGAACATATTTTGTCTTTGATTGTTAACCCTGTTGAGGTTGAGCTTAATAATGCTCAATTTAAACTCTCAGTTGCTTAGTTGTACATCCAAGTTTCTATAGAGAGGACATATAAGTACTTGTATAGAAAGAAGTCTGTGATGAAATTTATCAGAAGAAAAATTGTTGTAAGAAATCTCGCAAAATTATTTCAGTTTTACTAAGCAATTTTTCTCTTCCAGAATTCCAGTATGCAAAAAATTTATATTAACTAGTCATCTGGAGAAGTATGAACCCTTACATCCAACAAGCAAAGAAAGACGGGTGAGCAAGATCATAACACAGGCACATAAAACGGATGAAAGCTTCCAATTTCTTCTAAAATAGATCCTCAAATGATGCTAAAATTTTCACAACTCCAGCTTAATATATAATATGCCCTTGCCTGTGGATATAAGTTCTTAACAGCATAGCCTGCACACAAGTTTTTTCTTCTTTTGTTCTCTTGGCTTGTGTTCACTATTGTTTTAGTCATACTGAGACTGCAAGTCTGCAAGGTGATTCAGCGTTTGCAGGACCAGAGGTTTCTAATAGATTGAAACCGGCACTCGGTTGTTTGACATTAATTTTGTGACATTGGATGTCCATGGTTATCTCGCCTTGAGTTCATTGTTAGGAAAACCTCGTTGTACACGCGTCGTCCTTAGTCCTTCTCTTCGCGTCAAGTTTGTCTAAGTCATGTTTGGTATAGGACGTACGTACCGAGTTAGGGCGTACGTACGTCTTGTAAGGCAGCAACAAACTTTTGTGTTTTGGACGTACGTACCTAGTTAGGGCGTTCGTACGTCCAACCAGGCAGCAAACTTTCTACGTCACAGGACGTACGTACGCTATTTCGACGTACGTACGTCCCATATGAAATTCGTCCAATCCGGCCCATTTTGTCTTGTTTCAAACCCTAGGTTATAAATAGGTCGTTGGTGTTATGTGAAAGGTAAGAGTTCCAACCTAGCCTCCATAGAACCCTAGTTTGTTTGTTGGCTCTTCCACAAAGATCATCTTCTTCCTCAATTGATCTTTGTGTACTTCTATCTTCTATCCTTCCCCAATTCATCTTCCTATTATTGTTTATATTGATTTAGCTTCGAGTCTTCTTGTGTGTTCATCAAGAAGTCGAGTATCCTTGTGTGTTCATCAAGGAACTCTGGTGTAAGCTTGTTTCATAGTTCGGCTTCGAGTCTTCTTGTGTGTTCATCAAGAAGTCGAGTGTCTTGTGCGTACATCAAGGTACTCTGGTGAAGTCAAGGTGTTAGAGATAACCAGGAGTGTCAACTCGCAGTGATTGCAGGTAGTTGATAGGTTTGTACATCTCTTTTCATCTAGTGGATTTATTTGTTGTCGTGAGGACAACCGTGGACGTTTCCCATATTGGGTTTTACCACGTTAAAAATTCCTATGTGTTCTTTATTTGTTTATTGCTTTATTGTTTGCTTTACTATTGTTTATTGCACATATATTGGGTTCTCATAGATATGGTGTAAATGTGTGATGCAGCTCTTCCGTAACTGCAGCCCTTTTTACCTAAAGCTCTCTAGCTTTTAGTATGAGTAAAAAACTCCGTTGACTGGAGGATCAATTCCCTTCTCAACAGCATAGCCTGCATGCTATCTAAAAGTTTCCTGGGTTGTCCTATTGCTCTGTATCAGTCATATAATATAACGTAAGGCGAATAACATTTATGTAACCAACTCACTACAAAGTTCACCTCCTGCCCTGGCAGCAGAACTGTATATTGCTGGACTGAATATGAGTAAACTAATATGGGAGTCAGGGAAAGGGAAAGCTGGTTTTTTCGATTTGTGTCCCCATTAAAGACCTTGTTACTGTTCATTAGAAGCTCTATTCCTGATTTTACCAGGAACTTTTTTGATTGATTAAAAAACTCATTTTTGTAGTTTGTGTTTGCAAAGTGTTATCTGGATCTCTTTTTGTTTAGTTCCTTTTTGTCCTTCTTGAATCTGAACCAAGACAAACCAATACTTTCTCTTCATCCACCTTTTGAGCCTTAGAACCATTTCGATAGGTAAGCTTTACTTGATTGGTACAACAGTACCTGCTAATCTAGCACAACTCACCTCGACTGCAACTCTAAGTCCTCATCACAACAGATAGAAGAAGATAGTTGTTGCTTTATCTACAGTCCATGTTCACATCAGACTCTTGGGAACTCAAATCTCTTTCTCCAACCACTCTGTACTCTCACTCCTACTTCTTGTTTTTTTATTCTAATATCTTTATGTTTTTGCACCAATCAGGTAATCAGCAAGGTTGAAGCAGGGACACAGTGTTTTTTTTTATTGCACATTAGCAGTGGTGACGAGACAAATCCAGTTATTACACAGTTAAAAACATTGCATAACAGGCACAAGCTCTTTTCAATCATCACCACTCTACACACCTAGGTTCCTAACACACAAAGCTCTACTAATTAAGAAGTACCCCTGACATAGCCACCCTACCCCTTCTTTTTCTCTGATTAAATCAATCCCATCAGCAACATGCCTAAACTCAAATATATCCATCCATCCACGTATTACCAAACAATCTTTCTTACTCCCAGCCATCCGATCTTGGATATTTTTTCCATTTTTCCTACAACCATGACATTCATACCCCTATCCCTATCTCTACACTTCACACTACATTTCACAATACACATTCGAACTCACTTACATTACCTGCACCTCATGGATGAACAGATCAATAAACTGTCATCAGCCATCAAAAACTCACTCAAAATCCCCAAAACCGTGATGATAATTCCCTTAGAAGAGCTGAGATCAAATGGAGCAAGATGGGAAGATGCTATAATAATCTCACTATGGCATGGAGATCATCTGAATCCAAACCATGTCATCAAAACAATCAAAGCCAAATAAAGGGTACAAGACAAAATGGAGATGTGCGTGTATCTCCAAATAGGTTTGTTTGTAAGATTGACCATCCATGGAATGTGTTGGGATGCATTGTGCTCGTGGGGAAGTTCTCAAGTCCCACAGACCCCAATTCTGTGGTTTTCTCTACAGTGCCTCTATGGATGTCTTTCCGAGGCCTGTTACTTGAGCATTGCGTAAGGAAAACAGTTAAAAAGATTGCTAAAGCTGCTGGAATACTTAAGAAAGTGCTACCAAAGGAAGTATTGCCAAGAGTTGCTGAGGGTTTTAGAGCATTAGTTGATGTGGATATCAACAAACCTTTGTTGCAAGGTGTTGATGTTAATACGCTCGCTATGGGAACGGTCTGGATCAAGTTCACGTACAACAACCCTCCTATCAATCTGTTATGCTCGTTGTGTCATCGTTTGGGCCATGATCTTCATAGCTGCAACTTTGAAGAACAACCTAACCTGATGAATGAGAAGTTTGATCAAGTGGTCCCAGTGTGGCCACATAAGCAGATGGGCCTTGACCCGATCCAAATGCAGATGGAAGTTGATATTGGAGCTCCACTACAACAGCCTGATAATTCACAAATGGGCCTAAATGAAGAAGCTACTACTGATGTTCAATGCGCAACTATTATGAAGCTATGGACTGAAATGGGTCTAATAGATCACTCAGAGCTGAGACGTTTTCTACAGGCCCAGGCCCGAAACAATTCAGCAATTGGAAACCCTTCGTCTTCTTTGAACATGAATATCACAGAAGTGACCGACATCTACTCATGCCCTCAAAATTCTCAGTTGTCTCATGGAATTGAAAACCCAATTAGACAAGGGGGAATTGTGATTCGAGAGCAAAATACAGTAACTACAATTCAACGAAGAAGAGGGCGTCCTTTGGGAGCTACAAACAAGCAGAAAGGGAAAGTTGAGAAGGGGAAAAGTGTATATGTTTATGAAGACAACCTCAAGGTTGGAAAAAAAAAAGAAAAATCATAGAAATTCTGGAAATGGAAAGAAATATGATTCCATTCATCACTGAGCCACCTTTGGTACAAACTGTTGCATCACCATCACCAATTTCTCTCTACAATCAACCAATTGCTCCTGATCCCCAAAATCTTGAATTGGCCATTCAACTTTTGTTAAAGCCTGAAATAGCTAATTTGTTAGTTGCGCAAGGAATAGTTAGTCCCCATATCTTCAATTTCATTCCAAATACTGTCGAGTCAGTTACAGAAGTTGAAAATCATATCTCACCTGCTTTGGTGATGCCCAACCCATTTATGCATTACGAATTTGCTCAAAACATGGGGAACTTTGAAAGAGTAGGAAAGTTAGCTGCACATCTGGATGTGCACATGGAGAATGAAGGGTATGATACGTATGATCCAAATGGAGGTGTTGAGACTCAAAGTGCTAATGTGAATCAAAACTCGGTGATCCCTGTCGCCGTTGCTTTGTTGTACCTCTACAAGTGAAACACATAACGAGGTTAGAATTTTTCTTCCTTCCTTCTTTATATTCAGTCCTTGCCTTCATAAATTCTTCGATAATTCAGTTCCTTGTTTAATTTATGGATTACCTGTCTCTTGCTTTTACTTATTAGTTGTCCATGAAATTAATATCTCTACCTATACTATAAATTCTTTTTCCTCTTATCTTTTCAAACCTCACTTTAATCTACCTTCTTCTGATATTACCACTCTAAATACCTCATTTTTTCATTCTACTTCTTTGGGGCCTATCATCCTTGGTGTTACCACTCATAACAACATCTCTCAATTACAATTACAGTCTGATTGGTTGACACTGAACTATACCATCAAAAAATTGATCTGCTCACAAAATTTGTTTACTTGGATACTTTACAACAGTTTTTTGAATTATACTTCAATTTCTCTGTCACATTCCATTGCTGTCACTACTTGGGTTTCTTTTAAATATTTATACTCTTTCTAGAGATTTTTTGGAATATATTACCAAAACACTTTTTATTCCATTTGGAGAGAACTTTTTTGGTGACCGAGAGATGTTTGGATATAGAGGAAATGGAGTCATTAGAGGGAACAAAGTTCCAGGCCAAGTCTACGATTTGGTTGTAGTTTTCATCTCTAGTCCACATAGACTGGAATTTGAAAGGCTTTTGGCCAGAGTTATGAGAAGGGATTAAATCCAATAAGAGAGGGCAGTGGTCTGAGGTAATGGCAGGAAGGTGGCTAAGAGTAGCCACAGGGAATAATAATTTCCAGGCTGGGGTGACAAGACATCTATCCAGCCTTTTTCTTATGTTGCGGACCCCAGTTCTCTGGTTGCACCACGTTAGTGGTTCTCCAACAAACCCTAGATCTATAAGACCAAGGTCTTGGGTTATCTCAGAGGCAAACTTGAATTCATTTTCATCAAAGGACACGCCGCCACATTTCTCAGAGGGAGAGAAAATCACATTAAGGTCACCAATAACCATCCAGGGGTATGGTGATGTTTCACAAGCAGTTTTGAGGAATTCCCAACTTAAAGATTTGAGGTTGGGGTAAGGGCTGCCATAGAAGAAGGAGGCAGAGATGGGAGGTTGATTTTGATGTTGAACAATGGTAGTGTTAATGATGTACTTATTGGAGGAGACGACTTTTATCTTAACATGATTTTTTCCACAGAAGTAGAAGACCACCAGCTGCGTGGATAGGCTCCACACAGTGGTAACACTAATAAGGTAAGGATTTTATAAAGTCTAAAGTTATTTGTTTTGAGCATTTAATTTCAGCAAGAAAAAGGGTTTCATGTTGCTTTTCTTTTATTATATCCAAAAGAGCTCTTTGTGTGTGACCATTACCCCATCCTCTAATGTTCCAAGCCAAGATAAACATAATTAACAACACAAACTCATTGTAAGCATGCAATAATTGTTCAGACAAGGTATACCACTTCCAAGGGCTGAAAAGGGAGATTTCTTTTATCCAATCATGTCCTCCCTCTGAGCAAGCTAAAATTCAGGAACATTTACTCCTTAATGATCTTGAAGAAACTTAAAAGAGGGAAGAAATGATATGGCAACAAAAGTCCAGTGATACTATCTTGAAAGAAGGGGATAGAAATACCAAGTACTTCCATATTTCAGCCCTCATTCTCAGGAACCATAACAAAATTGAGTCCATTAAGGACTCAAATGAAAATTGGACCTTCCGTAGAGAGGAGATTACCAAGATTTTTGTCTCACACTTTGAGACTCTTTTATGTCCCCAAGTCACCCCCTCACTTCTCAGCAAAAGGATTTAATTTGGGCTTTATTTCCTAGATGCCTAAATTCTGTGGATAATGATCTCCTCACGAGGGAAGTATCTCATGAAGATATTAAGGCCTATATGTTTGGAATAGGGCCCCTTAAAGCTCCTAACCCCGATGGGTTTACAAGTATGTTCTACCAAAAATCTTGGGAGTTGGTTAAAAATGAGATATATCTTGTAGTGCAAAACTTCTGGGAGAACAATGCCTCAATTGAACATATAAATCATACCAACATTGCCCTTATTCCCAAATGTGATTTCCCATCCCACCCCTCTGAATTCATGCCCATTAGCCTTTGTAATGTGAGTTATAAGATTCTCTCTAAGATTTTAACCGATAGAGTCAAAGAGTTCCTCCCTCAAATCATTTCCCCTCTTTAATGTGCCTTTGTTTCTCAAAAGCAAATATCTGACAACATCATCATGACTCATGAGATCATTCATACGCTGAAAAAGAAACAAGGTATGGGGGGCATAATGGCCCTCAAAATAGACATGTCAAAAGCTTTTGATAGGGTTAAATGGGAAGCTCTCATAGAAATCCTCAAAGCCTTAGGTTTCCGCCACAAAATCATAAGCTTTCTGCATGCCTGCATCTCTTCCATCCACTCCTCTGTCATTATAAATGGTACCCCTCATGGGCATTTCAAGCCCACCAATGGTTTTAGACAAGGAGATCTAATATCGCCTTCCCTCTTTATCATCTCCATGGAACTCCTCTCTAGACTTATTAGTGAGAAATGCAATATGGAAAAGTTGCATGGAATCAAAGTTTCAAGATATAGTCCTCCTATCTCCCACTTGCTCGTTGCAGATGATATCTTCATCTTCTGTAAAGCGGACATCTCTGAAGCCCGGGAAATCCTTGAGACTTTGCAAAATTTCTCTTCCATCTCTGATCAACAAATAAATTTCTCAAAATCAGGCGTCTTATTTAGCAATAACACCCCAATCCACTCGCAACACCAAATTCTGGATGTTTTAAGTATGAGCCCTCTTAAGAAAGAGGACCTTTACCTAGGCACCCCTCTCTTCCTTGGGCAAAAGAAATCAACTCTTTTCAAAAATCTCATCCAGAGAGTGGAAAAAATACTTGCGGGATGGAAAAACAAAGTTTTATCTCAAGCTGGGAGAACTATGTTGATAAAATCTGTTACCTCTGCAATTCCTTCCTTTCAAATGACTTGCTTTAAAATTCCTAAAGTCATCACTGGAAAACTCAATCAACTCCAAAGAGATTTTTTGTGGGGGGGGGGGGGAAAGGATGATAACAAAAGAACCATGCACCTTATTAATTGGGATCATATCTGCAAACCTAAGAGACTAGGTGGTTTGGGGATCAAAGATCTCAACATGCAAAATGATGCCCTCCTCTCTAGGATTGCTTGGAGAATAATCAATCATCCTGATAACATGTGCTCCCAAGTTCTTAAATCTAAGTATTTTAGGAACTCTCACCCTCTCACCCATCATCACAACTCATCTCCTTCCTGGATATGGAATTCTATCTCCCAAGCTATCTCCAAACTCCTCCCTCACACCTGTTGGGATGTTGGTAATGGAGCCTCTATAAATATTTGGGATGATAATTGGATCCCTTCTATCCAAACTCATAAACCTCCTTTAAATACAATCTCTCCTCCTCCCCATAACTATACTCATGTTAGCCAACTGATTGTCCCTGACTCTCACACTTGGGACTTGAATCTCCTGAATCAACTCTTCACTCCTTCTGTTGTGCACCACATTAGAAATACTAGCATTAGAGGGCATGGTTTCACCGATTGCATCAAGTGGATGGGAACTAATAATGGGATTTTTAGTGTCAAATCTATGTACCAAATGATAACAAAAAATGAAACGATTGATCAAATGGTTTCCAAACAAAACCTCAAATTATGGAAAATAGATGCCCTTCCAAAAGCCTTACTTTTCTTTTGGAAATGTTTCCACAAAGCTGTCCCTACAAGGGAAAGACTTGGTAGACACATCAACCTCCCTGATAAAAGTTGCCCCATGTGTGGTTCCACATTAGAAAGTCTTAGATACATGCTCCTTGAATGCCCTTTTACCAAAGTTGTTTGGTTCACAAGTAAATGGAATTTCAGGTTAATTCATTTTAATAACATGACAACAGAACAATGGTTAAAAGCTTGGATTACACCACCTAAATCTTGGCTTGTGGAAAAAGAAATGTGGAGCTCTTTCTGTGTGATTGTTACTTGGAGTATATGGAAATGCAGGTGTGAAAAAGTATTCCAAGGGAAACCTGCTGACCCTATCATTCTTGCGCACAAAGTTGATATTATGGTTGAAAAGCATAAACCAAACTCTATGACCAGGTTGAACAGTCTGCATAGGACTTCGGCAGGCACTATTTGGATCCCCCCACATGATGGAAATGTTAAAATAAATGTTGATATATCATTCACTGTTGCAGACCAACCTATTGGCATTGGGTATATACTCAGAGATTTTTCTGGTGAATATATTATGGCAGGTTCTGAAACTGGATGTGCAGGAACAGCTGAAGAAGCAGAAAGCAAAGGAGTTTTGGCAGCAGTTAGAAGAGGAGTCCAGCAGCGACTAACCAGGGTGGAGATTGAGACAGATAACAAGAGTGTTGCTGACTATATGGCAGGCCTTCCTGTGAATCTGTCATGGATAGCTTCAAACACTTTGAATGAAGCTAAAACTATTGCTATCTTTTTTTTTTTTTTTTGCTGTTAAGTATTGTAACAGATCAAGCAATGCGTGCGCACATATACTGGCACAAAATACAAATATGGGCACCACATTACCTGTTTCTTTTCATGTTCCTCCAAATTATCTGCTCGATCAGTTAGAGCGAGATAAACTGTTCTGTAATAGTGTAAACTCTTAACACCTTATTCTAATAAAATGACTATTAAAAAAAAGAAAAAAAAAAAAAAAAGGGAGTAAACTGTTGATTTTTCGGAGAGCATTGATGTTTATGCCTAGATAAGCTATTCCTAAGTAAATCTGGCGATTGGTTGCTCTCACTCTCTCCCTCTCTCATTTTTTTTCTGATTTGTTGAGTTACCTTCATTTGTATGCCACTACATTAGATATTGCTTATTTAGTGCAAGATTAGCTAATAGTCAACTATCCATCTTGCTGTCCAAGAAAATGGTCATTAGAACTTAGTCAAATTTGATTATGGTTTTTTCAGATATAAGATTGATGTTGATATATATAGGTGCAGGCAATTCAGAGGTTTTGGATCTAACTGAGCATATTTTTTATGTAAGCGGGTTCCCTTGTATGTCGGTGGTTTGCTGAGGACTACATGAATTGTGGCATGTGATTCAGGAATGTAACTCCAATCCAATCCATGAAAATGATGTTGAAAGTGAAACCATTTGAATTGTCGGAATGTTCAAAAAGGAATTATAAAAACTAGTTAGTGGTCCTAAACATCTGAAGCTCTCCTTATGAATTTGAAACCACTTGAATTATAGAATTTTACGAAAAAAGAAAAGAAATACAGAACCTGGAAAATGTACTTGAGATCGATATCGCTAATTTGTGGTCATAAACATTGGAGAAAATATCTTAGTACTTGAGCTTTATTTGTGTGGTTACAGAAAAACAGTAACACATTCAAATGTATATAAATAGGGTAGGTGTTGGCTATACGGATCATAAAAATATATGTGCTAACATTAGCAATCTTATATGGCTCTTCGGGGATTTGTTCTTACTCCTTTAAGTAGTGCTCTGAAGTACTCTTCAATATTAACAAGGTACACGATACCAAGAACTTCTAGCAGTTCTCCTTTGTGTGTGCACATTCGCTCTTTTTCAGTCCCAGTAACTTCTGATCAAACTGTTATTCGGCAATCTGAACATTTTCAATACCAACCAACTATATGGAACTACGATCAAGTGGAGTCACTTAGGAGCAGTTTTACGGTGACTACTATAACTTAAATCTTTTTGGTCTAACTGTGTTGGTATATAAGTACCAGTTATATACTTCAAACTTAAATACTTAATTTACATGGATTTTATCTAACTAACTAGCATTGTAATTGCTCTTGTAGGGTGAAGCATACACCAATAAAACAGTGAAGCTAATAGGAGATGTTAGGGTTATGCTAGAAAAGGCGGTTGACTCATTGGCACAATTCGAGTTGATTGATGTATTGGAAAGGCTTGGAATTTGTCACCTATTTAAGGAAGAAATCAATACAAGTCTAAATGACATGTACCATTACAAAGATTGTTTCTTCAACAATAACCTATATGGTACAGGTCTCACCTTTAGGATCTTCAGACAACATGGATTCTGGGTCTCCCAAGGTAATGAACATTTTTTAAGCAAACATTCATGTAATAAACAGATTTATCCCCAAGTTACGTTAGCTTTAGTAAGTAAGATGCAGTAATTTACTGAGATCTTATTGCTGCAGATGTGTTTAAGGCTTACATGGGCGAGACTGGAAAATTCAAGGAGTCGCTCTCCCAAGATGTAAAGGGAATGTTGAGTTTGTATGAAGCTTCACACCTTGTTGTTGATGGTGAAGAAGTCATGGATGAGGCCATAAGTTTCACTACCAAACATCTTAGAGATCACCTTGAAATGGGGAATATAGAGCCAAACCTTGCTGCACAAGTGAGCCGCTCCTTAGAAATACCCTTACTTTGGAGGATGCGGAGGTCTGAAGCCAGATGGTACATGGATGTATATGAAAAAGAGGAGAGCATGAATCCACATTTGGTTCAATTAGCAAAAATGGATTTCAATATGTTGCAAGCCACATTTCAGAGAGATCTCACAAATATGTTGGGGTATGATGACCTCCATAGTATATACTATAAATATATATATATGAAAGGATAGGTACTACGAAAGCACAGTCTGTACTAAAACTTGTCCAGGAACTCGAAACATGGCCTTTTCGACCCAATTTGATGATCGTATGTGATGTGTGACCTTGTTTGTTTTTGTTTTTTTTTTTTTTTAAAAAAAATTTGGTATATTAATCATGGCCCGAAGGCTTACAAGGACAGGGCCTAAAGGGCTTACAAAGACAAGGTCCGAAGGCTACTGATGCTACTACCTAAGCGTCCACACCGCCACCTTGCAACTCGACCTTGTTTGTCCACATGAGCTGGCTCTCACACATAAGCAGAAATAAAATTTTATCTATAATTTGTTAGGGTAATATGACATAACTAGACTCTGGTGATTATCGGTAAGAGTTGAACAATGTTATTGTATCCTTTACCAAAATCTTAGACAACAAGAACAGTTTCCTTGGAGGAGTGGGTTTCGATCTTTTGACGTAGTCTTAATTAACATTCTAAT
The DNA here is from genome assembly GCA_020826895.1 of Aquilegia kansuensis. NCBI lineage: Eukaryota > Viridiplantae > Streptophyta > Magnoliopsida > Ranunculales > Ranunculaceae > Aquilegia > Aquilegia kansuensis. Next base: position 28,433,501 of record CM037007.1, read on the forward strand.
GGAGTCTTAATTAACATTCTAATGGACATACATATATACTAGATCTCATTGATTCATTGATGTGTGATGTAGGTGGTGGAGAAATCTTGGTATGGCAACTAAACTGACCTTTGCTAGAGACAGATTAGTAGAGAGTTTCTTATCAAGTGTGGGCATAGCCTATGAGCCTCAGTATGCACGTTGCAGAGAATGGCTTACAAAAGTCATGAAATTTGTTTTGATCATTGATGATATGTATGATATGAATGGTTCACTAGACGAACTCGAGCTATTTACAGATGCAGTTGAGAGGTAAAATCGCATTTGTAGGACTAAGAACCAGATATCCTCGTAGAATGTTTGAACATCTATTATTTATGTTTTCAGGTGGGATTACAAGGCAATGGAGAAGCTTCCACAGTACATGAAGATATGCTTCTTAGCTCTCTACAACACAACTAATGATATGGCCTATGATGTACTAAAAGAACAGGGCTGGGACATTTTGCCTTACTTGGCCAGATCGGTATATAGCGAAAACTTACTCTTTTTGTTACAATCACATCTGATTAGTTATTTACGGAAATACGAACCCCGTTACCCTTAGTGAAATACATAATCAAGCACTACCCTAGAGGTTCTTTTCTTGATTAACAATATTGTGCTCATTCCAGTGGGCAAATTTCATCAAATCAATGCTAGTGGAGGCCAAATGGTGCAGTACAGGTTACACACCATCTCTTCAGGAGTTTCTGGACAATGGATGGATTTCATCATCTGGTTCTGTATTTCTAGTGCATGCATTTTTCGCTACACAGCAAAAGATTACAAGTGAAGCTCTAGAAGGCCTAGATAAAAATCATGATCTTTTGTATTGCTCATCAATGATGTGTAGACTCTCAAACGATCTTGCAACTTCATCGGTAACTCTACTCACCCCATAAAACAGTAGTCCTTTATCTAATTTTTTCATATGGACAGCAAGAACTACTATATTCATGTTTGCATCAATTTGCATATGTAGGCTGAACTTGAAAGGGGAGATATTGCATCTTCGATATATTGTTATATGCACGAAGCAAATGCTTCAGCAGGGGATGCTCGAAACCACGTTAGAGGCTTGATAAGAGACACATGGAAGAAGCTGAATAGTTCCGTGTTTGAGTCTCCGTTTGATCCTGCATTCGTTAACATAGCGGTTAATCTTGTTCGAACATGTTTTTTCATGTACCAGTATGGAGATGGACTTGGTGTTGAAGCCTCACAAAGCAAAAATCATATTATGTCTTTAATAGTTAACCCTGTTGAGGTTGAATTTAATAATGCAAGTTGCTAATTAAGCTGCGGTAATCAATCTATACATAATCAAGATTTTTGCATGAAAGTCTCAGAAATACATCCTTCTTTTTCCCAGTTCTGTTGGTTCTTGGTAGTACAAGTATATATATAAGCTTACAGTATGTACTTACTTTGTACTAATTATAGACTATATAGGCAGAAAAGGATTGATGTTCACAGCACTTACATACTTACATACTTACATCCAATTATCCAAAGCAAGATCAACAAGGTCACATACAATGAAAACAGGAAAACATTCTCGAAATGGCGAAGAAGAAAACGTTGAAGTAATCAAGCTTGGCTTTGTACTCGGCAATAGTTAGACCAGCCATGAGCTGAGACATTTCACATGCATCTACTTTGGTTGTTAGATTTCAGGAAAAGACAAGGGCATTCTTAAGTGAACTTAAAAGTCAAAATTGGAACCAAAATGAGTTGACTGTGTTTGAATGATTCTTGTTCTTCTGAGTATATCAGAAACTGGAACAAAACTAAACCCATTAACAGACCTAATTAAAACCATCACTCTTTCAAAGGGTTTAAGAAGCTTTCCTTTCTAGTCTAAATTCTAAAACCCTCATCAGTCTTCTTCTTGTTGTTTGTGTTTGTGATTAAGCAAGAAGAGAAGAGAAGAGAAGAGAAGCAGAGCAATAATGGCGATGAGAATGGTGGCACAGCGTAGTGGATTAATAAGCAAACGTATGTTCGCAACTTTCAATTTTACTCCTCCTCAATCTCAACCAACTACACCTCCTCCTCAAGCAGACCCTTCTACCAATCTCTTTGTTTCAGGCAAGTCTTTCATTTCTTCTCAACCCCCCCCCCCATCATTTTGTTTCAATCATTTAACATTATTTTTATTGATTTTGGAATAAAGTTTCAATTTTTATGAATTTTTGTTATAGATTTGAGCGAGAGTGGTAGGTGGTAAGTGTTAAATGGGGTAAAATGGGTGGAAATGCCGAAATAGGATATTAATTGCTGAACATTGTTAAGAAATTCGTATTAATATGTCTGCGTATTTGCATCAAAATTGTTTTCTTTTTGCCTAGTTTGAAGTAAGAGAAGGGTGTATTTAAATTGAAATAGACATTATTTTATCAATTTCAGCCTGTTGTCCTGCCCATTTATTTTAGTTTTCCGGTGTAACTTGCTAATTCGAAATCATTAGGGTCTGTTTGATTCGAGTCCGGGAAATAGATTTTCCGGGAAATTTCAATTTCCCATGTTTGATTAAATGGAAAATAAGTGGTAAATATTTAAAACGACATGATAAGTTAAAATGTTGGGACAAATTGGAGCTCAATTTTGCCGAACTCTCACTACAAACATATTTAAATGATTTTCCAAAAAAATTCATGATCAATGTAGCATTATAACTATTTTATCAAAATTTTATTTCCCGAATATTTGCACATGGTAAATCTATTTCCCGGTAAACTCTTTTCCCGCCCGAATCAAACAGACCCTTAAAAGTATGTAACTTCAGTTTTGATAGAAGCTTAAAGCCATTTTTTTTTTTTTTTTTTTTTGTATTATTGAATGCTTAGTTACCAAAGTGCAAAGTGGGAGGCAATGGAAAGAGAGACGGCATGCTAGAGGCTAGAGCTTATAAATAACAAAAAAACTTATTAATTCTTAAGTTATTGCTGAAGAGAGAGCGAGTGTGATCTTGCTGGATATCTTGAACTATGTTGTACTTTGGGATACATAACAGTATTGATATTACTTTTACAAAATATTTATGGTTCTGTGAAGTGAGGATCAAACTTATTAAGTTCGAATAATTTCGTTGTAGGACCAAGTTATCATGTTTGCGTCTATATGTTGAATGGTGTTTGCATTGAATAGTTTTGTAATTTTTAGTCTTCCTAGGAAAGTGTTAAAAACCTCAGGCATCAACTGGACAAACACTGTCCAGGTTAATAACTGTTGAGCTCTAACTTAATTCATAATTGATGACAGGACTCAACAAAAATACTACATCAGAGAGACTTAGAGAAGCCTTCACGAAATACGGGGAGGTCATCAGTGGTATGTGATTTCTAATCTTATCTTTTATTTTTCTTAGGAAAACTACTTGAATTAGTGGCTGAAAATAAATTATTAACAATTAACAGCTCGAGTTATCACCGATCGTGTAAATAATTACTCCAAAGGTTTTGGGTTTGTAAGATATGCTACTCTAGAAGAAGCTGCGGCAGGTAAAGAAGGCATGGATGGCCAGGTGAGCTAATATAACTTCAAGTTCACCCTATTTGGGGCATCATTTCTATTTTTCCCTTTGCCATCTTGGATTTGTCATTTCAGAACCAGATAGTGCATAAGCAAGAAATTGAAAAATAATCTTGTTATTCTTATTTTTCTTTTGAAATAATAAATTTCTGTAGAATTTTGACAAACTGTATCGAAATGTCCGTCTTTTTTATTTAATCAATAGAAATGCTCTAAGACAAACATATCTTGTGTGTAGTTTCTGGATGGATGGGTGATATTTGCAGAATATGCAAGACCACGACCACAGTCACCTCCATATGCTGGTGCTCCACCGTCCAACATATAATTGAAAGGTCCTTATGCAGGACTAGCTTATTACAGGTCTTAAGTCTCTATTATCCTTGGAAGGAGCTTTTCAATGATCTTCAGTTTGAGCGAAATTTGTTGCCTGGTGAACATTCACTCATATCAATTTGCGTGTATCTTGACACTTGTAATAAATATTCTTTGCTATGTTAGATACAGAACTGTATACAACTTGACTTTTTCTTTACATTTTATCATTTACCTGTATGATCAGGTATAGTAAGCAAATTTTGGTTGGAATCTTTTGATTTTATATTGTTTAATTTATGTGTTCAAAGGTCTTTTGAGGCATTTGGTGATTAAAATCAACATAATGTATGCCATGTAGAATATATTTTTGGATTTCAGTAGAGTACTGTCTCCATTAGAAATATAGGATTTTTTTTTTTTTTTTTTTTTTGCAGTACTATACTTGGTCTTGGTGTGAGTGAAAGTTTCCTGACTTACCTTAGCATAGGTAGCTTTAGATCACTTGGGAGGAGGGTTTCACTACCAATAGTCCAAGACATTAGGTATGCAGTATGCTATATTGAGTGAATTACAAGATAAAAAGAGTTTGGTAAATTGGTGGGTGATCAACACACTGAGTCACTGTTGTTCTTAAAGTTGTGGTCTTGTGGATCAGAGCTTGTCTTGTAATAACTGTATATAAGTCCCACTTCCCTGGGCACATATCGCGCATGAATGCGTAGTGACAAGGCAAAGATGGTTCTCGAAGCATTAGCAAAGATGGTTGTGCTAGTTCGGCATTTTCTGCTGCAAATGGTATGAAAGGCACATTTTTGCTATGGTTTGAAGCAATGTAAATTTGAGCAAGTCTGATGTATAAATGAGGTCTATGATTTGCTGCGTGTGATCATGTGGATGATTTGCTGAGCATTAAACCAAAGACTACTCTCGAGTTGTCAGTCGTCCCAGCCTGTATGTTGTTATGTACCATTGAGCATCAAAACATTTTGTTAAACATCAGTTGTAAAATGTGGCAAAATTTCAAATTTATGTGAGATCGCTCAAACAATATCGAATTCCCTTTCTCGCAGCCTATTTTACACATAAATTATATCAAGAAATCAAGAATGGTGAAAATGTAAAAGCAAGACTTTGTGCCTTTCCAAATTTCAACCCCAGTTTTATCGAACCGGGTTCTGCAGTTTTTTATCTTTAAGCCAAGAGGAGCAGAAAAATTATAAACTTCTATACAAAACTAAATGAAAATCCTCTGGTGGAGAACCAACCTATAAGTTTTATTTGATTTCCTTCAAATACGACATATTTTTCCTGAACAAATTGAGGATTCAGAAAAGCTGTAACATTCATTTCAATTCAATGCTCTGAAAAATTTGAGGCCTGGGGTAAAGCTGAGGCAACATTAGAAAGTAGCTTGGATGCAATTGTTGTTCTCTTGGTAGAGTTAGCATACTAAGCAATGTATACAAAACTTGATGGAGGGATTTTTCATGATAAATTAAATACACCAAAACAATTTTCGCATGTGAACAAGAATTGAAACAACACCGTACAATATTGTACATACACATTTTCACCTCCTCAGTATACAAAATAATTTTAGGAGCTGTATCTGTTACATTCCTAGGCTAATGTATTAAGCTTCTTCTCATACATTTTAGCTCGCCGAAGAGCATCCAAAGCCTCAGCTTGCTTACCAGCCTTTTTCAAGTTCACTGCCTTCACCTTTTCTGCCTTGATACGTTCCTCCAGTTGGCTACGCTCTTGGCTGGAGGTATCACTCTCACTAAAGTTTGGTTTAGTACTTTCTGGTCGAATGGGAGCATGCTGAACAATTTCAGTATCTTGCAATCCAATTGCTTTCAGTGCAGATAGAAGTTGAGGATCGAGAAGATCCTCAACACCCAAATCATCCATCCCTTCTGTTTCTTTAGTGGACTTTGAATCATGGCCAGATGATTCTTCTAGCTGAGTCTCAAGTGCCTTGGCCAATTCAAATTCCGCTTCAGCTTCCGTTATCCGACCTTCCCTTCGCAGTTTAAGAGCTTGGCGTTTGTGTGCAAGGGACTCCTGTTGCAGCTTGAAACGATCTCGCCCTGTCATTGGTTTTGGAGCCTGTTGTGGTATTTTGTGCTCTTCTTGCACAAATGGAGTATCATTAGACATAGAAATGGATACATCAGTAGATCCTGCATCACTTTGTCGCTTATCTTCTTGAAGACTCTTCTCCAACAGTTTGGCCTGACGTAGTTCCTCTCGAGCTTCTGCTAATTTCCCCTCCTTCTTTAGAGCGACTGCTTTCCTTTTACGAGCAAGTATTTTATGAGGAAGATCAGTAGGACTAATTTGAGTCTCCGGAACAGGAGTAGAATCTGTTTCATTGTCTGGTGCTTTCTCAACTCCATTTACAGATTTCCCCTTATTTTGGGAAAAGACCTTATCCTCGCATTCTATTACTTTGTTGGAACTCTTTAAGCTTCCTGACTGAACATTGTTTAATGAGAAAATGTCAGAACTAAAGCTTCCTTTACTTTCCACTTCTTCAACTGGTTTTTGAGAACCTTGCCATTCTCCTCCAGTTAACAAATCCACAAGGTTTACCGATTGACTTGATTGAGCAAAAGAACCTGCATGTTTAGCTACTTTTGTCTCGGCCGGAGGATCACGTTCTAGTAATGGGTTCTTATTAGTGGGAGTGGAAATGGATATACTACTTGGGTTCTCAGCAGGGGCATGAATTTTAGGTGGATCTGCATTAAGGTCAGACAATTTGGCAGATTGTTCAAAAGGTTCTTTTGGCTTGTTTACAAAGAGGAGAGTTGATTCTTTCTTTGAGACGTCAATCTCTTCCAATTGGGCTTCTAAAAGATTTGCCTTTTTCAACACTTCCTCAGCCTCCTCAGTCTCTCCTTGCCGTCGTAGAGTGAGGGCTTTTCTTTTCAACCCTAAGAGTTCTCTTTGGATTTCAGCTTTACTTCTTTTTGGTGCCATGACTACTTTTTCGGAAGAGGTTTCAGGCCGACTCTCTTCATCCTTCCATCCCAAATTTTCTAGCATCTCGAGCATTGTTGGATCTTGCATATCTTGCTCAGTAACATCAGCTTCGTCATCTTGCTCCCCAGGACCCAAATCTCCAGGGAGACCTTGCTGCATGTGCACCGGATCTGTGATCTTACTACTGGCACTCGGTTTCGTGGCGCTAACTCTTGACCCAGTCTCCATCTCTTCTAATTGACACTCAAGGACTTTTCCTTTCCTTAATTCCTCTTCTGCCTCGTCCAGTCGCCCTTCCCTTCTTAAAACAAGGGCCCTCTTTTTGAGAGCCAGAAGCTCTCTTTGAATCATCAATTTACTTTTTGGTGGCAATTTAGGTTCCACATATGTCGAGGTTGAAACCATTCCATTGTCCACCTTCATTAACAATGTATCTCCAGTAGTATCAGATGTTAATACCTCATCAATCGTCAGATTGGGCATCACAAAGTTGCTTCCTTGAGACTCCATATTTTTGGTATCCTTCTCAAGTAATTTTGCCTTTCTTAGCAGTGCCATTGCTTCTTCTACATTACCAGACCGTTTCTGCCTAACAGCCTCTTTCTTTAGAGCTAAAACATCATCAGACAATACTTTTCCATCCACAGAAGCGAAGCGTGCATTGGGAACCACTGGATGGTCTGACTCCTCTGTCCAACCCATTGATTCAAGGGCTGCAGCAATCTCTGGGTCTTCCATGTCCTCCTCTGTCACCTCAAAATTACCATCAAGACCGAGATCATCAGAAGCACCCACAAGATGGTTGAAGTCAAAACCAACATCTTGCTTGTCCAGCAGGAAATCATTTTGCTCATCACTGTCCATACTACGGATAAGAGCTGATAGTTCATCATCTGAATCTTCAGCTTCAGCCAAAAATTCTTGTTCTTCTAGTTGTTTCTCAAGAATTTTAGCTTTCTTCAACTCTTCCTTGGCTTCTGCAAGCTTCCCTTCCCGCTTATAAGAAAGAGCCTTTCTCTTAATTGCTAGAACTTGAGTTTTATCAATGCTCCCAGTTTGCTTAACATTTTCAGATTTTTTATGAACTTCTCCTAGAAGAGTGGATAGTTCACCCTCCAAGCTCTTTTTCACTGGTTTTGCATCTGCGTCATGTAGATCAGCCTCGGACCATCCCAGTTCTCTGAGTTCAGAAGCAAGGTCATTCTTTGATTCTTTATCAATATGAGAAGACACTTTGCCTTTTGTAAATGACCCTTCAGAGTCTTCAATTGTTTTACCAACCAATTTGTTGGAAGATGAAGCCTTTCTGTTATTCTTTTTCAATGCCACTTCTAGAGCCTTTGCCTGCCTCTCGAGTTCCTTTCCTCGCTTAAAAGCTCTTAGTGCTTCTTCAGGTTTTCCTTCTCCCTTCAGGGTTCTGTACTTCTTTTTCTCTTCTACCGACATTTGGAGCAATTTTTCAGGACTATAAGAGTCAATCTCTTCTGTATCATTTTGTGTGTCCAAAGAGGGAAGGACTGCTTCTTCATGGAAATTAGAAGAGGAGGCATTGCTAGTACCCTTTTCAATATCAGAAAACACATTGCGTTTGCTGGCCAGACTTCCTGATAAAGATGACTGCCTTGTATCAGTACCTAGAATCTGATTTAGCACTTCATCTTCGTCCTTTACAGTCAGCTTTGAACCACCTGAAGGAAATCAGTTACAGGAGCAAATTTAGCTCTATCCCAACATCAACTCAATAGCTACTCATGTAACTCCAAAGTTGTTCATTAGCATGCTTTAAATAATTGACAGAAACCATATATTTTTTCACAAGAGGTGAACGCACAAAAAAAAAGACTGATTATCATTAAAATGATGGTTAAAACTGAAGAGAATTGTACTCATCAAATTGATTTTTTCCTACCACGGAAACTGAATTGGGTAAGGGAGGAGAAGGAAGTTATGGGGAATATAACAAAGAAAAGATATACTTGGCATCTTTATGAGCATAAAACTGCAAAGCTAATACTGTGAAGTTCAATGTTATATAGGCACTGATTTCCTTGGGTTTTCAAATTCCAATTTAAGTTGTATCAGCTGAAAAGGCAGTTTTGTTATAACCTAAGCTCCGAAGAGAACAGTGGAAAACTGAAATAGATTAATGGAATTTATAAACCCAAAATAAAAAAATTCAAATGAAAAATCGTGGTTTTGAAACATACATTCACACTTTAAAACCTTAAGAAGAAGAATATAAAGATATGCAAAGCATTACAATAAATGATAATACAGAATAACATGTTGCAGTTGACAAGAACAGAAATCAACTTTTCGTCTAATATGCAGTCCAATAAATAGTGATGAGCTTCCACTCTAAAGAAAGCCCCAAAAAAACAAAACTGTACCACTTAGTACTTACAAGTAAAGGAATCAACCATAGGATAGAAAATAATGATTATCAGAGTGCTTAACTTCAAAACGAAGACTAAAGTCAGCAATCAAACCTCTTGAAGGTCTGTTTTTATTTCCATGACGCATCTCAAAACGTGCAGCCTCCTCAAGCTTCTTGCAAGGATCACATATTCGCACTGGTGAGTCACCTTGGCCACGCAAATACATTCTCTGGTTGGTGCAAGTACCGCAAAATAATCCCCCACATCTGCGACAGTGATGCTAAAATCCACAATGTACAAAATCCACATATTAGGAGGAAGTATAATTTTTTTTTTCTTTTGTAACTACATCTAAACTTTTTTCTTTTCCCTGGACCAAAAAATAGGTCAGCTCGAGACCAAAGATTGGATTTCAAGCAAAGCTGGAAGTTGAAAACATTAACACACACCAAATGAGATTTTATTTGCAGTACACATTGAAACAAGATATTTAATAGAATTAATCTGGCATTAGATACAGTATTGAAAATGCCCACCTTTGTTTTTGATGATTAGAAAATATTAGTTGGTAGTAATACTATTCATTACTTCAGATAAAAGTAAAAGAGCTAATAAGGACATTTGAAAAACTTGTCAACATTGATTAACAGAAGCAAGTATATTAATCAAGTAACATGAGCAATTTATCCAAAACTTCAACATAATCTCACACCAATCTCTAAAGGGGTTGAAAAAGATTGAAAAATTGCGATATGGGTATTGAAGAAAACATGAATAAACAGCTAAAACATAAAGTGGGTATTGAAACAAACCTTTCGATTGATGAAAGTGAACTGAGAAGAACAACCTTGACAGTGAGATGCATCAACGACCCAATTATTTCCTCTCATTGATGGTTTTGCAGGTAATCCGATCTTCTCTAACATCTTTTCTTTTCTTAATTTTAACTATATAAATAATAAATAAAATCAAATCAAAGAGAGAGAGAGAGAGAGAGAGAGAGAGAGAGAGAGAGAGAGTGAGAGAGAGAGAGATTAACAAAATATAAAAAGAGACGAAAAGCTTCAAGATCAGAATGCTGGTTAAATTAAAAAAAACGGATACATATTGGCCGATCCGCCGATATTTATGAGAAAGGAAGACGAGAAGACATAACGAAGTTGACTTTAACACGCGGATACATTATTATTTATTTGATATAATGTTTAAATATGAGAAAAAACAACAAAGGGGTGGTGGCGCAGTTGGCTAGCGCGTAGGTCTTATAGCTATCTGAGTAATCCTGAGGTCGAGAGTTCAAGCCTCTCTCACCCCAAAGGGTGGGTATTCGATCCACGCTCACTGCAACTTTTCATTTTTTTTCCTTAAATGAATGTGCATGAATCATAATACACATTTGTTACATGATTTATCTGTGTAGACACATTTTGTGTGTAATCAACATTATATAAGATACTATTTTGCTTTTGTATAGAAGTTATTAGCTTGTTTGCTTTCCAAGCACATTGTTAATATAATGGTGTTCAATAATTCAGTATACAACTCAAACTATGCTTAGGACTACTACATGATTCAAATATTAGATATTGGAGAAATTTGAGAAGAATATTATGAAACAAGCGCTCTGTTCCCAAATTCCAAGCCGGACTAGCTCAGTTGGGAGGAAGATTTGAAGGTTGCTTGTTTGATCCACGCTCACCGCAATATAATTTTTTGTAAAAAAATAAAATGTGTTGCTATTGGGCCCAAGGACAAATTATAAGGTTTCATTAGGCCCAAGGACACCAGAAACGTTTCTTTAGGCTGAAAGACAAGCCTGTATAATGACGCATATACCCTGCTAGTGTTTTAGTAACCGTAAAGAATATAACACCGCGGGGAGGGGTTTTTTTTTTTTTTTTTTTAATTTTCAAACAAAACCTAATTTCTTATTCCTTCTTTCTTCTTTCTTTCTTTCTCTCTTCTCTCTCTCTCTCTCTCTCTCTCTCTCTCTCAACTGTCAAATTCCGTCTTGATTTCTTAGGATTTACTTCAATTTCTAAGGATTTCTCTTCGATTTCTTTTGATAAAAGTCTTATTCTTCGTTTTCTCTTCGATTTCTCTTGATTAAAAGTCTGATTTTTTCTATTTCTCTTGATTAAAAGTCTGATTCTTCGATTTCTCTGGTTTCTCATTGATTTCTCTTGTTTCTCTTCGATTTTTCAGGTTTCTCTTCGATTTCTCTGGTTTCTCTTTGATTAGAAGTCTGTTATTTTCGATTTCTCTGGTTTCTTTCGCATTACTGTTACTTGTTTTGTTTTATTTTCCGCTACTTTTCTTCAAATTTCTATAATGACAAGAATAAAAACTTGTACAAAAACTGGTCCTTGGGCCAAAAAAGATAAGAAAGCGACAATGCGAAAAAAGCTTAAAGCTGTTGAACAACAAGAACAAGCACGCGACAAAGATTATGAATCTGAGGTAAATTTCTTGCTTTTCTTTTTAATAACTTCTTTAGATTTTTTGTTTTGTTTTAATAAAGTAGTTGAGTAATGTATTGTTCAAAATTTATTTCAAGAAATCATCAGTCTGTATAGTTGATTAATACATTAATCAACTATACATAATGATTAAGTGTTGATTAATGTATAGTTGTTTAACATATTAATCAATGATTAAGTATTGATTTCTGTATAGTTGATTAATGATTAAGTGTTGATTTCTGTATAGTTGATTAACATATTTTAAGTGTTGATTTCTGTATACTTGATTAATGTATAGTTGATTAACATATTAAGTGTTGATTTCTGTATAGTTGATTAATGTATAGTTGATTAACATATTAAATGTTGATTTCTGTACAGTTGATTAATGTATTAATCAACTGTACGGAATGATTAAGTTTTGTAACAATTTTATAATGATTTAGAATTCTACCGAACTTTAAACATTTGAAACATGCCAAATATGTCACTCCTTTGCTGAACAAGAAACTAATCAAACCTGGAGATGTTTGTTACAAAGATGGTCCTATAAATGAAGCACCTGATTTGCCGCATCAAGGCTCTTCGTAAGCTTTAGAATTTTGAATTGTTATTCCTTATTACAATGAATGCAATTTGATTTATGCATTAATTAAATATTTCAGGGTGGACTGCGCATTGTTTGTTATCAAATTCATGGAGCACGCAATTTCTGAAAGTGAAATATTTTTGTCAGACTATGGAGTGGAAACAATGGACTTAATGAGGGGTACAATAGCATATGAACTACTGACTGAACCGGGACCAAGTTTTGACAAGGAAGCATGGGATGACCAACAATTTCTAGTTTCCCTTGATGCAGCAGAAAAAAAGGATACTTGAAGAGAAAGAAAAGGAAAATGCAACAGCTCAAACAATTATAAATTTGGGTGTTCAAAAGTCAGTATAGTTGAAAAGGGATTACCCCGAATTCGAGGTCCTGATATTTTGTGTTTTGAAACTGTTAGTAGTATATGCTGTGAATACGAACAAGTTTTCTATATTTCTGTTATTTTGTAACAACTGAATTCTCATGGTTATATCAATGGAAAGGTTATTTGGCTTATTTTCTAGTGTTTAAAATGGTTGTTGATTTAATTTAAATTTTAATAGGATGGAATTGTTATTTGACTATTTTTAGTGTTTAAAACGTAGGTTGATTAACATATTAATCAACAAAACCATAGTTGATTAATACATTAATCATTCTGAAATTACCCCTTCATTAGTTGCTTAACAGATTAATCAACCCAAACTATAGTTGATTAATTCACGAATCACCTAAATTCTTTACCCTAAACATTCTAAAACCCTAAACCCTAAATCCTAAAACCCTTAATGTTGTCATAAGTACCCCCTAATGCTGTCATTCTAAAACCCTAGTTGGAATGGTGAACCCTAGTGGAATGCTGTCATAAGTACCCCTTAATGTTGTCATTCTAAAACCCTAGTTGGAATGGTGAACCCTAGTGGAATGCTGTCATAAGTACCCCTTAATGTTGTCATTCTAAAACCCTAGTTGGAATGGTGAACCCTAGTGGAATGCTGTCATAAGTACCCCTTAATGTTGTCATTCTAAAACCCTAGTTGGAATGGTGAACCCTAGTGGAATGCTGTCATAAGTACCCATTCATGTTGTCATTCTAAAACCCTAATTGGAATGGTGAACCCTTGTGGTATGCTGTCATAAGTACCCCTTAATGTTGTCATTCTAAAACCCTAGTTGGAATGGTGAACCCTAGTGGAATGCTGTCATAAGTACCCCTTAATGCTGTCATAAGTACCCCTTCATGTTGTCATTCTAAAACCCTAATTGGAATGGTGAACCTTAGTGGAATGCTGTCATAAGTACCCCTTAATGCTGTCATAAGTACCCCTTCATGTTGTCATTCTAAAACCCTAATTGGAATGGTGAACCCTAGTGGTATGCTGTCATAAGAACCCCTTAATGCTGTCATTCATTAACTTCTGAAAACAATTTTCCCGATTACAATAAAGTTGATTAATTGATTAATCAACAGTTCAGTAAACTTTCATAAAAACAACTAAGTTTATTAATATATTAATCAACAGTTCAGTAAACTTGCATAAAAACAACTAAGTTGATTAATACATTAATCAACAGTTCAGTAAACTTTCATAAAAACAACTAAGTTGATTAATACATTAATCAACATTCCTTAGTTGATTAACGTATTAATCAACTTCTCGAAAAAATCAATCATTAATGGATCAGAAAACTTTCTCAAAACTAAAAAAATGAATTATATTGTAGGAACTGAATTGTAATGTCATAACAAGTGAGGAAAAAAACAATCTAAACTTTGACGAAAAACAAATCATCAAATACAACTAGAACCTAACTGTTGTTCAGATATGGGCAAGTCCTCATATTGTGACGACCAGTATTAAGATAACTGGAACACTTCTGAGCTTTGGGATGCTTTCTTGAACCGGTGTTTGGAATCGTTTTCGTCTTTGGCCTCCCAGAACCTCTTTTAACATCTGGAGGAAGTATACGAACAGAATCAACATTATCTTCTGGTTTGTCCTCATCCGAAATTGGCTGAATTGCATGCAAGTCCTCCTATTCTCATAATCTTTACAAACATTGCCACAAGTATGCTTTTCCCCCATCTCCTTCAACCACATACGTCCACCATCTGTACTAAAGGACTTTGCATAGATCATCCACTTACATTTATCTTTTTCATCAACACATTTACCTTCTTCCATAGCCTGTTTACAAACAGCTTTGACTCTAGTCTTGGAATTCTTCAAAAACCCATATTTGAGCCCAGTTTCAATAGAAAACTGTCGAAGCTTGTTTCGGACCTCAATAGCTCCTCCTTCAAATACCTGACCAACACCAGTAAAGACAAACTCCCAATCCCTAGTCTTTAAAGCTGGCAAAGAAATTTCATCATCATAATCAATGCAAGAAGAATTACTACTTCGTCTGACATCACAATGAACAATGTCAATAGACATCTTGTTTAAACAAACTAAAAGTTCAACAACTCTCTGTCCATTCTTATTGCAAAACCACACCAAAGATTGAAGCTCAACACCAAAAATTTCATCATGTTTACCATAACGATCGTAGGTGAGAAACACTAAAGGAGACAAATCCTTAAAATTTTGGCAAATAGCATCCTTTAAACTAGCCAATGTACTATCACACGTGAGCTCATAGGGGAAAAAGAATTTGTTATACTTGATTACCCCAAGAACAACACCATTAGCAACCTCAGTTGAAACAACACCATCACATAATTGCACACCTGTATAAAAGAAATATCATGTACAGTTGATCAATACATTAATCAACAAATTGCTGTAATATAAAACATTTGTATTTTATCGCGACATTAATCAACACATTAACATAGTACTCAGAAGGTTGATTAACATATTAATCAACCTAAATGCTCAAAACAGAAAAGAATCAACAAACAAAACTGTTGAACGACGACTCGTTCAACATCAAAAAACACTAAGAAATCAAACACAAAAACAAGAATTGCTAAATTATTAATCAAAACAGGAATTAAGAACTCAACAAACTAACCTGTACAATCGTTAATCATCACCATCTCAAAATCCAGTTGAGAAATCAATCCAAAAAATCAGTTGATAACACAAAAAAAACTAATCTCAAATCGAATTTCAAACTAAAAACACGAATTCAAACTTCAAGATCTGCCATTAAAAGCTCCAATTACAAAACTGAAAACTGAGCTCTCACGAATGAAACGAATTGTGAAATTGAATTGAATTGAACTGAGAAGATCTTGCCGAATTGAATTGTGAAATCAAAAACCTAAAAGGAAAGCGAATGAAGGTTTCACGAAATCTGAACTCTTTCTAATGAAACGAAATCGTTGTTGAAACGAAACCGCAAATGAAACGAAACCGCTTTCCAAAATCTCAAAACACGATCTATATATATGGTTAATATAAGGGTAGTTCAGGTATTATGAAAGAGAGAAGAACGCAATTATACGCGACTTTGTCCTGGAAACAAAATTACATTCCGTACAATTGAACTTTTAGTAAACCAAAACAAAACCCGTGTCCTTGGGCCAACAAAACCAAGACTATGGACCAGAGCCCAAACAAACGTTTCTATTTGGACTCTGGACTAGTTTTTAGTATAAAAAGAGACGAAAAGCTTCAAGATCAGAATGCTGGTTAAATTAAAAAAACAGATACATATCGGCCGATATTTATCAGAAAGGAAGACGAGAAGACATAACGAAGTTGACTTTAACACGCGGATACATTATTATTTGTTTGATATAATGTTTAAATATGAGAAAACACAACAAAGGGGTGGTGGCGCAGTTGGCTAGCGCGTAGGTCTCATAGCTATCTGAGTAATCCTGAGGTCGAGAGTTCGAGCCTCTCTCACCCCAAAGGTTGGGTATTCGATCCACGCTCACCGCAACTTTTCATTTTTTTTTCCTTAAATGAATGTGCATGAATCATAATACACATTTGTTACATGATTTATCTGTGTAGACACATTTTGTATGTAATCAACATTATATAAGATACTATTTTGCTTTTGTATAGAAGTCATTAGCTTGTTTGCTTTCCAAGCACATTGTTAATATAATGGTGTTCAATAATTCAGTATACAACTCAAACTATGCTTAGGACTACTACATGATTCAAATATTAGATATTGGAGAAATTTGAGAAGAATATTATGAAACCAGCACTCTGTTCCCAAATTCCAAGCCGGACTAGCTCAGTTGGGAGGAAGATTTGAAGGTTGCGTGTTTGATCCACGCTCACCGCAATATAATTTTTTGTAAAAAAATAAAATGTGTTGCTATTTATTTATTATTTAATCCTCCAAAGTGCAAAATACACTTACTTTTTATAATTCACTTACCCTATTTTTTGTGACACAAATATTTGTTACATGATGTATCTGGGGTAATTTCTCGAATAAGCACAACATTAGTATCAATCTTCCCAAAAACACAACAACTCAATATTTCTTCCCATGCAAGCACAATTATTCCTTTGCAAAAAAAAAAAATTGTCTTCTAGCTAAATTTGTTTCCCACTTTACCCTTATTCCTTAGATTTTTTTTGTATTTAGTATTTTTTCAGTTTTTTGTTTGACAAGCAGATGTGACAGGTGGAAGATAACTTTTAATTAAATGAAGATCATTAGATCTACTTAATCATATCTGACTGTTGGATACTAAGTTAACATTGATTTTATCTGCAACAAAATCCTAATTATTTGCTACATCATTTTACACGTGGTAAGAGCTGTTTGAGCAATGAATAGGCGAAAAATTAAAGTGGGATTTCAGTTTTGGATGAAATTTTAGGGTTTTGAAGCACAAAACAACTGCTCCCTTCTTCAGTTTTCCATCTTTCCAACCGTTGCCATTTTTCAATGCATTCCATAACCATCAAATTCTATTTATATATCTCACCCCATCATTAAAAATCACAAAACCACTTTTAATTTTGGAAGAAAATAAAAGAATGAAACTAAGAGAAAAAATGATGTTGAAGAAATTGATAAGAAATGTAGGAGATTTACAATTACTGTGAGATATTCAACCACCGAATTCTACGACCATTTACAACTGCTTCTTCTTTCTTCTGTCTATCTTTTCTTTAATTTCATTCTCATCAAATCCATTAATTAGGTTTCAATCTAAACCCATTAAATCCATTCTCACCAAATCCATGTTTCATTACTCCACCTCTCCAAACACAAACATCAATTTCAACTAATTCGGCTTAATTTCCCATCGAATAAGAAACAAAAGAAAGTTCAGTATAAGAAAAAAAAAGATAAAGTTAATTTTTGAAAACAACTAGATGGGTTGGGTTATAAACCATGTTTAGATTTCAGCAAAGAGTATTGAGATTCAAGAGAAGTGATTAAGAAAGATCGAACTAAGTATCTGATGGTTGTAGTTTCAGGTGGGTTGAATAACAACATAATCAGAACGTTTGCGAAACACTATCAATAAAAAGTTAGGTTAATATCACAATTTTATAATAGATATTCAAAGTATTAGTGGTTTTAGAATTCTATTTGTTACACATACAATATAGTCTGCTACTGTCAAGAATTGCTACTCAAGAATACTCACTCTATCTGCTACATTACACACTGATCTTATTCACTTTTGGTAATTTATGCAAATGTTGATGAAACTATTTGTATTGTTGTGGATGTAGAAAATTCCAACTGGTAGATGACAAGGTTGGGGTTATAAACCTTGTTTAGATTTCAGCAAAAAATATTGAGATTCAAGAGAAGTGCTTGTGAAAAATCGAACCAAGTATTTGATGGTTGTAGTTGTAGGTGGGTTGAATAAACAATATAATCAGATCATTTGTGAAACACTATCAATAAAAAGTTAGGTTAATATCACAATTTTATAGTAGATATTCAAAGTATTAGTAGTTTTGGAAAACCATCTGTTACAAATACAATATATTCTGCTACTGTCAAAAACTGCTACTCAAGAATACCTACTCTATCTGCTACATTACACACTAAACATATTCACTTCGATAATTCTTGGGTGTCATTCTTTGGATATGAGGAAGTGTCATTTGGGATTTGCATGTCATCACCAACTTCATTTAGGTCGTCTTGTTGAGTGTAAGTAGAAAAGTAACATTTTGAAAATTTAAAAATCAAAGCTTCAAAATCTTGAAAAAAATCAAAAAACAAAGTTTGAGAAAAATCACATCTTGAAAAGTTTAAAAATCAAAGCATCAGACAAATCACATCTTGAAATGTTTAAAAATCAACGCTTTAGAAAAATCACTTCTTCATATTTTAAAAAAAAATAAAGCTTTTAAGGGAACAAACAACCCATACTTGAAATGGTTTGAACCATAACAAACTCTATCAAATTCAATACGATTTTTTGTTTTAAATGCCCATTGAAGAGTGAGAACCAGATTGAACAATAACAACTTGTTGTTACTTGACGATGGAAAGAATAAAAAATAGATCAAAGTAAAGAACAAAGGGTGAAAGACGAGAAATGGTATGAACAAAATGAAAGAGAAAGAAGTTGAAATAGAAAAATGGTTTTAAGGTTTTGGGAAGAACAAAGAAGAGAAGAATAAAGTGAAAGAGGAAGAAGAAGATGAGTTATTTTAAGGTTTAATAAGATCAACGGTTAAGATGGAAAGGTAAAAGATCAAAGGGATAAAGTTGTTTTGAATGTTATTGTCATGGTGGAGAGAGAGAGAGAGAGAGAGAGAGAGAGAGAGAGAGAGAGAGAGAGAGAGAGAGAGAGAGAGAGAGAGAGAGAGAGAGATGGGTGGTTAATTAGATGAATGTGTAAGAAGGGTAAAAATGTCCTTAAAATTTTGTTGACTAGATATTGTGCTTGTTTGAGAACAAAAGTTGTGTTATTGTGTTTTTGGGAACAAACACACTATACTTGTGCTTATTCGGGAAATTATCCATTTATCTGTGTAGACACATTTTGTATGTAAAAAACATTATATAAGATAATATTTTGCTTTTGTATAGAAGACATTGTGAAGTGATTAACTTGTTTGCTTTCCAAGCACATTGCTAATATAATGGTGTTCGATACTTCAGTATACAACTCAAACTACAAAAAAAAACTCAAGTTATGTTTGGAGCAAGCTACTACATAATTCAAATATTAGATACGAGAAATTTGAGAAGTATTTTATGAAACCGCCATTCGGTTGTTTGACATCAATTCGTGAATAGGTTAGGCGTACTACGGTAGACTTGCCTTGACGATAATGTTAGGAGGAACCTTGATGCATGTTTTCGTGTCTTTGAGTTCCATGTTTGGTCGATTTCTAGAATTTCTTGTCATAAACAAGTTCAGGTCAATACGTTCCTTGTCAGAATTTGATACAAGTGTATCCTACTTGGGAATTTAACAGTTCTTTTCCTTGTAGGACAAGGAAACGAAAACCTTAAATAGGTTTTCTTGTTCCATAAGGGATAGAATTTCAGGAAAAGAAAAATCTTTGGTCTTTAAATATATGTTTTGGCATAAACCAAAATATATGGAGAGAAACATGTAGTCCCTACTTGTTTCAAAATACCGAAACAAGCTAGTGCTTAGTTTGTTTAGAAAACAACTACTAGTTAGTTTGTTTAGATTGATGTTTTGGCATAAACCAAAACATAGACCAAACATAGCTTATTTTAGCTTGTTTAGAAAAACCATTAAGGTTTAGTGTGTTTAGAAATATTGAGACAACTAGGGTTTAGTTTGTCTAGAGAGTATTGTGAGGCATAGATTCTTGTAATCTTCATAATATTCAGTAAAGAAGATAGTTTTCTTCGACATCTTGTGTTTTGTTCATCTTATTTACTGCTATTGTTTAATTCCGCACTCAATAGTTTATTTGCCTAGTAATTTGTATCAAGTTGGTATCAGAGGAAAGTTTGATTCCTTGGTGGATTTTTCAGTGGTTATGGTCTTAACTCGTTCGCAGTACAGAAAGCTAGGTAAAGTTCGTGTGTTCTTGGAAGATTCTAAGAAGACAAAAACAAAGAAGATGATAAAAACAAAATCAAAGAAATTTGAGGTGGAGACATCTACTTCGCAGCAGAAAGCCAACCCGAAGCAAAAGCAGAAAAGTTTGTTTTCTAATCAAGGTGATGTTGGTGATCGAGATGAGTCATTCAAGGAAGATTGCATATTGGAGCGCAAGATGACTAAGACACGAAGTGAGAAACATACAGTGTTTCGTATTGGGCGTGCAAGTCAAGTTCCAAGCAAAGTTGGATGGTTCAGCAAAGTCTAAGGAGCTCTTGAGTTCTATAATCTTCGTTTTTAGCTTAAACGAGAGTTTAAGTTCCTAAAGGGGGGAGCCATGATACATGTGTATCCTACTTGGGAATTTAGCAGTTATTTTCCTTATAGGACAAGGAAAAGAAAACCTTAAATAGGCTTCTTTGTTCAATAAGGGATAGAATTTCAGGAAAAGGAAAACCCTTGGTCTATAAATATATGTTTTGGCATAAACCAAAATATATGGAGAGAAACATGCATGTAGTCCCTACTTGTTTCAAAATACGGAAACAAGCTAGTGTTTAGCTTGTTTAGAAAACAACTACTAGTTAGTTTGTTTAGATTGATGCTTTGGCATAAACCAAAACATAGACTAAACATAGCTTATTTTAGCTTGTTTAGAAAAATCACTAAGGTTTAATGTGTTTAAATATTGAGACAACTAGGGTTTAGTTTGTCTAGAGAGTATTGTGAGGCAGAGATTCTTGTAATCTTCATAATATTCAGTAAAGAAGATAGTTTTCTTCGAGATCTTGTGTTTTGTTCATCTTATTTACTGTTATTGTTTAATTCCGCACTCAATAGTTTATTTGCCTAGTAATTTGTTTCAGAATTTGAGAAGGACAACCATGAGGGCGAGGAGAGATATAAATCTCTTTTAGTTGAGTATGAGGGAACCAAGGAAAATTTTACATCATCTCAACTCAAATTGTATGGTGTTAATAATGCTAGATTTGACTCATCTTCTGCTCGTTCTAGTAGTTCATCTGTTGTGAGTACTTTTATGGAATTTAGTTTAGCTGCGCTTTTGCCTACACCACCTATTGAAACTAGCCTTAATGCTAAAATTTTCAATATGTTTCTCGTATAAAGTTTAAGTCTAAGGTTAATGATAATGTTGTTTTTGTTGCTCATAGTGGAGGTATCGGTCTCGTTACAACACAATGTCACAAACACAATGGTGACATGCATACATGTTTCACCTACTACTACTACCACCTCTTTTTAAAAGACTTCTTTGATAAAGTAATATTTTCCATTGTTCTTATTGTGGTAGAAATGGTCATTCACATATCTTTTGTTGGGATTTTCATCAACATTCTCAATGTTATTTTAATATTCCTTCTAATTTATGATCATTCTTGTGTATTTTCTAGACCTTGGACTTCTATTTTATTTTTATTTTTTGTCATAGGCTTAAGAAACACAAGTACTTCAACAAAATAAAGTGAAGGACTAAGATGGAGTTAGTTAAGGACAAGTCTACGGGAATAATTGTCAAGGTAAACTCTGATATCTTATATATCTACACTCAAGAAGTGTAAACTAAGTATCAAACAAGTATGAGTAAGAAAAAATGAGTTAAAAGTTCTTTTAGATTTGATAAAGTCTATTGGAATATCACCTGCAGGTTGATTATGGTTTGTTTTAGCCTTGTGTTTTTTTTGCTCAAAAATGTTTTAGCCTTGTGTTGTATTATTTGCATATTTTTTTCACATTGGCTCTTCGTAAAATGTTTTTGTCTTGTTTATTCCATGTTTGTGTTATTGGATGCATCTTTTTGAGATATTGGTTTAATTCAATTGTCTTAAATAAGTTGCAATAATGTTTGGGCATTTTTTTTGCCTAAACTTTAAGTATGTTTTGGTGTGTATCATATAATTTTCCTCGTTTGTCTGCACAATGCACGACATGTTTGCATGATGGAAGTTTTTGAAACCCACTTACATATTTTTTTACTCTCTTAGAACTTTTATATCTCTTGAGATCTTTTGTCATTTTGAGCTTCTTTTCTTTTTAAGGTTGGTTCTCATATTTTTTTTACCGGTTGTTGAGCTTTTCTCATCTTCCTTCTACAACTCTTGATAGTGGTCAATGACTCACTTTATCCCCAGCCATTTGATTATCTTTAGATCAATATCAATTGGCTAAGAACCTGTTGGGGTTGTGAGGGTCATACTCTGATGGTTGCACTCAAGATATGTTAGTTCTTCTGTTGCACGTTATCATGGTCTTGCACTTCTTGAGTTTGTGTTTATCAAAAAGATACAGGCCACACCCTACCCCTCGTGTATTTGAAAAGATGGAGCTAAATATCCCTCCGACATGAGAATGACATTGAAAATGTGTGGACCACACTACACTACATGCGGCAAAATAAAAATCCAAGTGCAAGATCTTTGTTGTTTGTGTAAGACATACAATATTTATATTCCTTTTTGCCTTTTGGATATCTTGGTTTTTCTTTGGAAGATCATATTTATATTCTTTTGCCTTCTACTCATGACAGTTGTTTCAAAGGAAGTTGAAGTTTGTTTCCTTGAAGATCACTTGTTAATTGTTTTATGTTCTAGGTCTTCAAATAATGTGTTTTAGTGGTGAACTTTCTCTCTCGTTATGCATTACATTGCATTTAGACACACCGAGGTTTAGTTATGATGCACTTCAATTCCCTTGGTTGTTCAATCTTTTATTTATCCCTATATATATTGCCTCTTATTTTTGTACAGATTGGGATTGGCTACTAATTTTAGAATTTCATGATGTATTCCTCTCCACTTCTATGATACATCGGTTCTTTTCTTCTTTATCTTATTGTTAAGGCTTGTGAAGTTGTTTTGTGATAAAAAAAAAGGAGAGTTTATATGACTTTAAAAACTAACCTGTTTTTTTTTCTCTGTTAGTTAGTGTATATCTTGTGTTTGTGTTTCACGTGTGCTACATTTGAAGGGGAGAAAAAGAAATAGATTTTGGAGTTTATGTGTTACTGAAAGTTGCTTACAAAGCTTCTGTGGATTCTCTTATGTGTTTCTAGGTTTTAAATTTTTTGTTTTATCTCTGTTTTGTTAAACTTTGGTACTTGGTATGAACGTTGTTTTTCGTATGGGTATTCAAGTGTTCGTTTGCTTTGAAGTTTTCTTGGTTTCTTTAAAGTTTAGTTTTGAAGATGGAGTGTGCTTTCGGGTTAAGGTGAGTATGAGTGTTCATTGTATGCATGATTTTATAAATGCACTCTTGTGAGTTTTATGTTTTGGGAAGCCGTGGCCATGGCTTTTTAGAGTTATAGGTTTTGTCAAGAAATGAATGTCAAAGGGGGAGATTGAAACCGCCACTGGTTGTTTGGCAACAATTCGTGAATATGTTAGGAGTACTACGGTAGACTCGCCTAGATGACATTGTTAGGAGGAAGCTTGATACATGTGTCTTCGTGTCCTTGAGCTTCGTGTTCGGTCGATTTCCAGAATTTCCTTGTCATAAACAAGTTCAGGTCAAGACGTCCGTACGTCTCCTATACGTCTGTATGTCAATATCCCAGGGAATTCAATTTCACACGTCTATTTTGTCTTTTGAACAAAGAGGTGAATAATCCCCATTTTTTGTCATTTTTATTTGAGTTCATAATCACCGGCAGGTTTCATAAAAAGAAAAAATAGAGGCCCGCAATTAAGATATCCAAACGTCTCTCTAACATCTAAACGTTCTCATCCCGGTAAAATCCCAATTCATGTGTTTTATGTTTTAGGTGTCAACGTCCGAACGATACTCAAACATCCGAACGTCCTCGACAAAAATACAAGTGTTTAGGCCCATTACCCTTCCTTTCTTGTGATGAGTATAAATAGGCTTAAGCAAACATCTAAACCTAAGTTTTCTAGCCGTCTCTTCTCCTTTAGAGTGTTTGTTGGTTTGAGAGAAAACTTCATCTTTTTTCTTCTATCTTCTTCTTCCAAATAATTATCTTTGTGAAATTTGATTCGACTTCGAGTTTTCTTGTTCATCAAGAAGTTAAGTATTCTTGTGTGTGCATCAAGGTTCTCTGGCGAAGTCAAGGTGTTAGAGATAACTGAAAGTATCAACTCACAGTGATTGCAAGTAGTTGATAGGTTTGTAAATCTCTAAACAATTTTATAGTGACTAGTGAGGGTAGTCGTGGATGTTTCCAAATTTGGGTTTTACTACGTTAAAAATCTCTGTGCATGTCTTCTTATCTTTCTTGTTTATTTAATTCATATATTGCACTTGTCGGGTTTTTATTTTATTGACAGAACCATATGATCGATGATTTATTGACATTAAACGCTCTCTAACTTTATAATTAAGGCGCTCCCACTTGTGAACATGTAGCTTACCATCAGCTAGAACATGGCCTTTCAATTTCAGATTCACAACATGATAGGAAGGACTCGAAACCGGTAGAAATTGATGTTTATGACTCATTGATACCAATAGGACATTATACCCTAAAACCGATTATAATGTGTCATAGCCATTTGGTTGGTTCATATGATCAGTCTCACTAGCTACTACCATTAGTCACACTTCAATGGCATTATGGTAAGACCCATGCCAGTGCTCCACATATGGCAATAGCTGGAAGCTTAGAACTAACCACTCCAACGCAAATTTCAGTATCAATAGATGAATGGCCATTGGCTATATATATAAGTGTCAAAATACTACAATTCCAAGAGAACAAGACACTGACTTGATTGGAACATTTCATTGGATATTTCTAAGTCCACATTTGGCACCTATGTTGTCGTGACAAACACATTGTTATGACTCAGAAAAGAATTAGTTGAAGAAATTCAATGAACAAGTCGTGTCCTTGTGTCTGATACATTGTTTTTCTTTTCTTTTGATATGTAGAGAATTCAGTATGGTTGAAATGTTGCTTATCTATATCATAATATCAATCACTTCTGAGCAGAAAATTACACATGTAAATAGTATGCATGCATGACTAATTGAATCTTTTTTCTTTTTTCTTTTATTTATCTGCTGAATCCAGGAATTAGTTCATTTGTCAACATCTTGTCTTCATGATTCATAAATCCTATCGACCACCTGCCAATTGTTTTCATTAATTTAAAATATCTTAAATTTATCAAAAAAAAAAAACCCTTAAATTGATGATAAATTGACTGAATTTCAAAATTAGATTGCTTCATTTTCATCTAGTGGGCACACCAATATCTCTATTATTAATAATTTTAAATATCCCATGAATCTAAAAAGTTAAAGAAAATGGTTTTTAACTAAGGAAAAAAGGCAAACGTAAACATCAATTCCAAGCATTTTAGTGCAAAGGACACTCATCTAGCACATAAGTTTCACTCTATATGACAGTTTGTCACTGTGATGAAGTTAATGACATCAAAGTGCCTTGGTTAAGTTGTCATCTCCTATACCTTTACATTACTGGAAGTCTCGAATAGTAACGTTAACGTCGCTGTATAAAAGTTTGCTTTCGTGTTGGTCCACCTAAGTCTTAATTAACTAATTTAGCCGTTCGATCTGCTTGAAAATAAAGGCAACCTTTGGAAAGGGTGGCCTGAATTCACTACAATCAATTACTACATGACAGTTTCTAAGTTAACGACACTCTTGTAGAAACAAAAAAAAAAAAAAAAGCAAGCAATTTGATCCACAAACAATAACCCAAAAAATCCCAAATTACCAATAATAAATTAAAATGAATATTTCAGAAAAATGTAGAAATAATAATAGGGATACATTGTTAGTGTCAATGCATGGCCATGCAGACCCACCATTGACAAGATAGATAGATAATATGGTTGGCCAAATTTAATAAAATTGCAATGCTTTGTTCTCTTGTTATGTACAGGAACCCAGTACCAAAATACCCTCAATTTACCCTCCAATAATTGAATATTCTACTTTAAATCAAGGGTACTTTAGTCAAATAGAATACGATAATGATAGAAGAACCTATTTGGATTTTGGTGCAAAAATGTTTAAAAAGACAAGTTATCAACCATGAACCATGAGAAGAAACTATGAAGAACAAGCTCTGAGCCTCTGATCAGTGATCACCAATGGCAAAAGCTGTTATTTTCTTCCAAAAACGATCTAGCTTTTGTTTTCTAAGGAAGATTCACTTGAAGTTTTTCCCAGATTTCATCTCTTGTTGTGTTCCCATGAAACAACGGACAGTGGTTTCGACATCTTCTCTGCACATCAAGGAAGAAAAAGCAAAGGAGTTTGTACAGCTATCTTATGGCATGGGTGATGTAAAGCGGAGTAAAAGGTCGAGCTCATTGGGATCGGGGACAACTCAATGGAGACCTTCCCTTTGTGTGATTTCAGAGGATAACGTTGTGTCTACCGTGAGTAGGAGAGGTGAACGGATGGTGAGATCTGGGAAGCAAGTGGAGGGAAAGAGGAGACGGACGGTTAAGATTCAAACTTATGATGATCAAAGCACTGAGAAAAGGTTAGTTCTTAGTATTCTGTACTACTTCTAAGTTCTAACGCCCACTTTGGCCATTTATTGTGAAAAGGGGCAGGGAAAAGATAAACCAATTTGCAAAATGGAATTCGTGTTTTTTCAGAAGATATATATTGATTTTCAAGATTGAAATTTCGTAATAATCAATCAAAAGAATTTACAAAATTTCGACATTGATATAGATGCTGCCACCAAATAAATAAATCAATAAGTTGGACGTGCTTGTTTTAGTACAACATTAGAGTATTAGACTGTCAATATTCTTACTGATTTCTTGTTATATGTCAGGACATCTGTTTCTGCGGTCATTCCAGCGTTTTCTCCAACAGTATTCTTATTTTGATCAGAATTCCACAGCCACTAGTCTCAAATGATTTCTTATGTATCAATTGTATAGCGAATAGGGAAGATTGTAGAAAGTAAGTAGAGATCTTCATCATTAAATGCGTACTATGTTTCATGGAAGAGATGACAAAAGGTCGTCGTTGACATGGGAAGTTACAGTCTTGTACAATAAGTTTATAAATGGATCAAATCAATTTGACTTTTAATCATTATATACATAAATTATTTTTCTTTTTCTTTACATACTCTGTGTTCCTTTCTGTTGATACGTTGTTTGCCATATTTCTGCCTGAAATGTGCCTATTGTTATGTTCAGATTAATTAGAATTGACAAAGATGATGATAATGTAACAATATATCACCCTAAAATGCGACTGAATTCGACCTTAATGCATGTTCAGCTCATACACTGGAGATGATTAAAGCCAACACCTAAGTGTGGCTCAGTCATTTACCATCAATACAAACTGAACAGAACTGCACTGAATGACTGAAGAAACCTGAATTTCCTGCTGCACGCATGTAACATGCCTGTAGTGGACCGATATTCATCTCTTTCATTCTTATTTCCCTTCAGACTTCGATCTGTAAAGTACGTACTTATATAAATGGTTGTTATAGATTGCTCTCATATCCAGCAGCACATTGGGAATTTGGTTCCTCTGAAAGCTTATAAAGAACACACACCTTATAGTAATGACAAGGAAGATCGAGCAGATGTAAATTGATTCATTTTTACTGTGTCACTAATAAAAATCAAAGCAACAAAGGGAGTGCGACATTATTTAATCGTGTAGCTTTGATTCATACTTCAAAGATTGTCGTAAACTCATCCACTATTGGTTTCCATTTGCTGTCGATATCTTTACAAGTGATAGTATATACTATATTTGAATGTTGTAAAAAGAACACGGTTTGTGTATCTAAGTGTCTTGGCTTAAATTTGATGAACAATAAGGGATAGATTTTTGTCTTTAGGGAGCATGTTCTCAATGTCAGGAAGATGCATGATCTTATGAAAAACCTCTGTTCAATTCTTAACCTAGAGCCCTGGCAGGTGAGAAATTTTATCTGTATCGAATCTTTGGATAGGATGATTTCAGCTACATTGAGATCATCTTCTATGAAAATTAGTA
Organism: Aquilegia kansuensis; assembly: GCA_020826895.1. Taxonomy (NCBI): domain Eukaryota; kingdom Viridiplantae; phylum Streptophyta; class Magnoliopsida; order Ranunculales; family Ranunculaceae; genus Aquilegia; species Aquilegia kansuensis. Next base: position 28,461,770 of record CM037007.1, read on the forward strand.
CTTAACAAATTTGGTTGTTCAACATATATAAGCCACTGTAGGATTGGGTGAAACAACATTGAACGCAGCATATATAATAAATCAATGCAGCTACTGCACGAACTCATGGTATAATGTTAGAGATCATATACTCGAACTGCAGAGCTTTGCAGTTTCAAAAGGAACATTGTAGTTCATTTTCTCGCTGTTGGCTATGTAGGTTGAGCTGTTCCCATACATACAACGACATTAGCTACATGCCTGCTTCTCTTGTCTCATTGATGGATTTCAATATGTTATGTTTGCTATATGTTGCAACTTGCAAAAGCATAGAACTGGAATGAAAATCCACAAAACTGAATATTTTGTATTGAAGTTCTGTTGATGTTAAGAACTCGAAACCAATTCACATATTACAATATGTCCAAATCAAGACCGAATCCAAGCAATACAGGAATCAAATGGAAAAAAAAAAAAAAGAATAGTGAGTAGCAAGTGCCATGGACTTCTTGTCGGGACCCGAGAATTTTGATCTGTCTGGTTTTGTTTTTTTTGCAAAAGCAAGCTGGGGTTAGGCAGACCCCTACCAGAGTTTTATATCAAAATAACAAGGAATACATTTGCCATACGGCATCCATAGCACTACATACTTTCTTTCTCAATGGTACATAAAAATTCATGCCCAACCAGATCATTCTAGATGGACACATTCATGTTTTCAATCTCATTGGTCTATGAACCTTGATTTGGCTTAGAGAAGCAAGCTTCTCCTCAACAAATAAGGTTGCAACATCCTTTCTATGATCTCCCTCGAATTGAATTGTAAGACCCAAATCCGGATCTTCGACAATTTCACCTTTGGTGTTTAGCTCTACTTTGAAGGCCTTGAGGATTTTCGAACACGAATATTTCGGATTCACCCCATTGACTATGGTAACCACATTACCTTTATGATTCCTAACCCGTTGATGCACGCGGTCCACTTCTTTAGAACTTTGAGATGACTCATTATCAATAGAGACTTGAGAGTTGGCATTAGAGTCTTCTAGTACAGAAATCTCACTATGCACACTAGGTGTAGAAACCTTTTTCAATCCATTAAAATTGGATGCATTCCTCTGTTTAGGACAACTGGCCTGGGGTTTTTGCTTTCCCTCTTCTTTTCCACAACATGTTTCTCTCTTTTTCTCTTCATTATTAGAATCTCGTTTCTCTTCTTCCTCTTCATGGTCAGGTTCTTTCTCATCTTCACTGTCAGTCTCTCCTTCCCCAACTTCCTCTTCACTATTAATCTCTCCATCTTCCTCTTCCTTGTGAGGCTCTTTAGATGGCTGATCATTAATAGTATCAAGTTCTGCAGCACCTGTCTTCTCGGCCTCCTTTATAATTACAATGCTCTCAACACCTTTCTTACTACAAACAATTTGTATGTTTGACTCCTTCACTGTATTGTTCTCATCAACTTCGTGCAAGCATTCAAACCTACTACTAGAAATGTTGATGCCAGAAGTACCTGTCATTGGAGCCTTGCCAGGTCGTTGTCATTTATTATTTTTCTCAACATATACTTGCTTGCTTCCTGTGGTCATTGGTGCTTTCCAAGTGTTGCTAGGCCATGCTTCTCCTTTGCTCTTCATATTTTGTATCGGTTTGCTATTTCTTTTCGGAGCATGCTTCCATTCTTCCTCTTTGGTGTGAGTTTCTTTGTCGATTGGGTGCTTTAAACAAGAGCTGTCAGTGTCTCCAAAGCTCTTGCATTTAGTGCATATTGACGGTTTCCAAGCATACTCTAGGAATACCTCCATTTCTCTACCTTGAACAGTTTTCATGGGGATCGATTTGGGTAACTCCTTCTCTGCTTTCACTTCAATGCAAATTCTTGCAAAAGACAACATCTTTTTCCCTTCAGTAACCTTATCCATACAAATCGGCTTTCCAAGTACACTGGCAAGAGAGCTTAGGCCTTTGGGGTTCCATAGATACTTGGGAACATTTGATATCTTAACCCAGATTGGAACGTTTACAGTTGTTCCCCTATTTTCTTCGACCTCCCTTGACCATCCCTGAACAACAAAAAGTTTACCTGCAATAAAGAATGGTCCCTCTTCTATTACACCATCTCTGTGTTGTGCGCAGCGGAAGCTTATGCACCAATACCCAAGATTGAAATAGTGTGTGAATCAAACAAAACAAAACAAAAACGAAACAAACTCACACAAACACACAAGATATACGTGGTTCGGCTAATATTGCCTACGTCCACGGACAAACCAACAATCTTCCTTATAGAGACGATTATACAAGCCCTAATGAAGAAACCAAAGTGTTCTTCCTCTCAAAAGTTCTCTCAAACTTGCCAATGGCTTCTCACAATCTCTCTCACATGAAGATTAGGTTTTCCGAACCTTCTCATTGGCTTTATAACATAGCCTTACAAGCACACACGAAATGGGCTTAAACAGAGCCCATATCAGGAAAAACAAAGAAGGACGTACGTACATCGAATACACGTTCGTACGTTCAGCTTCAAAACAAACATCTGTGATACGGGACGTACGTACGCCCTAACTACGTACGTACGTTCCTTCCCCCAAAGTTATCTGTCGAATGGAACGTACGAACGCCCTAACTGCGTACGTACGTTCCTGAACAAAAAAGTTCCCTCCGTCACAAAAAATCCAACAATTCTCCACCTCGGCGAAGATTCAATAAATCTAAGCCGACACCAAGTCCCAAACTCTCACACTTGTCCCGAAGGACCACCTCGGTTGCACCACCTCATGGTTGCCTACGTACCCTTCTTCTAAGGGATCAAACCTTCGTTGTTCTTTCCAATGGCATCTATACGATGCCCATCATACCCCGAGGGGTCAAATCCCCTAAAGGGGCCAAATCAGAACAAATGCCCATCAATGCCCGTAGAGGGCCAACAATCATAATTCAATACAATGGGGTCCAAACTACCAAATACTATCTCCACTTTATGACCATAACCGACTGAAGATGAGTATGAATCAACACCCCGAAACCTACAAAGGTCTCTAAACAACGGCTTCACAGCTACAATTGGCTCATGGGCTTGAACCTTCAAACAAACATCTGTGGCTAGCAAACTAACATCAGCTGTGTTACCAGACAAACTTTCATAAGGAGCGGCATCAATCTCCACCTGCTGAGATATCTCTTCCAACTTCAAACTATCATTCAAACAAGGATGCCCAAAACAAACTTTACGTAGCTTACCACCATTCAACAAGCCATGCTTGCCGATACGCCTACCAAAGCCACAATCAACCAAACAATCTGACAAACTGGGAGGAGTCAAACAATCCACCAAATGTGAAGAAGAATCTTCACCACAACCAACAATACTACCATTAAGATAGTACAAATTTCGTTGCCTTGTCCCTCTCATAACAACCAAAGCACCAAAAACAACCTTTAAAGCCCCATTTTGCAGAACAATCTTCATACCATCAGACTCTAAAGTTCCAAGAGAGATGAGATTCACCTCCAACTCCAGAACATACCGAACACCAACTAATTCTTTAACTGTACCATTCTCCAGCTTCAACTTGATAGTTCCCACACCAAATGTTTTCATGTGACGACCATCACCTAACACAACATCATCACAGTCTAGCTTTTGAAAACTAGCAAACAAATCTCTACTGTGACACAAATGGTGAAAACATGCAGAATCCATAATCCACCCTTGAGTGGAGCAATCAACCATAACAGCCAAAGAATAATTTGAATCATCATCACTATCATCAGCATGTGCGACATTTACCTTATTATCTTTGGAAGACACAGAATCTTCCTTCTTTGACAACTCGGGACAATCAACCTTCCAATGGCCTTTTCCATGACAAAAGGCACACTCATCCTTTGCTAGAGGTTTACCTCTAGACTTTGATCGAGATCTTCCTCCGCTACCAGTAGAACGATCATTGGACCGTCCCCTTACCATCAAAGCCTCGGACGTTGAACCTGAACCCCTATGGACTTCTTTGTTCTTGCGCCTGCATTCATAGTTCAGTAACGCCGTTGCTACATCAACATACTTAACACATTCTTTCCCCGTCAACAAAGTAGTGGACAAATGGTCATATTCATCGGGGAGAGAGTTCAAAAGACATAGAGACTTGTCATTATCACTGACAACCTCATCCAAGTTCAATAGGTCAGCAATAAGCCTATTGAATTCATCCAGATGTTCGGACAAAGAAATACCAGGTCTCATATCGATGCGGAAGACCCTCTTCTTCAGAAACAACTTGGTTTCTAAACTTTTCTTCATATACATATCAGCCAATTTCTTCCACAACTCCTTAGCAGACGTTTCTTTCATCACCGAGTATTTCTGGTCCTTTTCCAAACAAAGGCGAATCACGCCACAAACTTGCCTATTCAACTTCAACCAATCATCTTCTTTCATCTTTTCGGGTTTATCACCTAAAGCATCTTCCAAACCTTGTTGAGCAAGCAAGTCCAGAACTTCGCATTGCCACATACCGAAGTTGTTTCTACCATTAAATTTCTCAATGTCAAACTTCAAAGATGACACTCTTCCATTCTTACTCGAAGATGGGTCTGACATTACTAATCACTTTCACACACTAAACAATCACCAATCGAAGGTAAACAAATATGAAATTCACACGGGAATTTCAACAAAACACCTTCTTGACAACCCACGGATACAAGATAGAACTTTTGCCTTAAACCACAAATAAGAAACTCACTTGCAGAAATTTCTTCAAACACCTTCAAGGCTCTCAAGATCTAGCCTGCAGCTCTGATGCCACTTGTTGTGCGCAGCGGAAGCTTATGCACCAATACCCAAGATTGAAATAGTGTGTGAATCAAACAAAACAAAACAAAAATGAAACAAACTCACACAAACACACAAGATATACGTGGTTCGGCTAATATTGCCTACGTCCATGGACAAACCAACAATCTTCCTTATAGAGACGATTATACAAGCACTAATGAAGAAACCAAAGTGTTCTTCCTCTCAAAAGTTCTCTCAAACTTGCCAATGGCTTCTCACAATCTCTCTCACATGAAGATTAGGTTTTCCCAACCTTTTCATTGGCTTTATAACATAGCCTTACAAGCACACATGAAATGGGCTTAAACAGAGCCCATATCAGCAAAAACAAAGAAGGACGTACGTACGTCGAATACACATTCGTACGTTTAGCTTCAAAACAAACATCTGTGATACGGGACGTACGTACGCCCTAACTACGTACGTACGTTCCTTCCCCCAAAGTTATCTGTCGAATGGAACGTACGAACGCCCTAACTGCGTACGTACGTTCCTGAACAAAAAAGTTCCCTCCGTCACAAAAAATCCAACACTCTGTCCATCAAGCGCAATATCAAGTTCTCCTTTCAATTTCCATCTCTTTTTTACTACATCCTTCACCATTGTAAATGGGAGCTTCTTGTCAAGGAAGTAGCCTACGACCCTGTCTTCCCATTCACTTGCTCCTTGTTCAAGAATTCCATCATCAAGAATAAGTTTGCCATCAACGAAGGTGGGCTCTACATATGACATCTCCTCCGATCCAGCTGAAGGGGGTGGTGTCTTGAGCAAAGATGACCATCTAGTGGCTGGTTTGCTGGTTTGTGATTGTTCTTACGGTTGCTCTTTGAGTTCATACACTACTAGAGTGTTAATTGCTTCCATAATGGGGTTGGATTCAATGCCTATGGGTTGAACAACTAAAAAATAGGGTGGGGTTTGTGGAATTGTGTTTGGGGTGGGGTTGTGGTGGTGGGATTGCGCCATGGGAGGCCATGGCGCCTTCGGCTAGGAGGCCTGGAGGTGGGGGTTCAGATCTGGGGTTTGGAGTTTTTAACTATAAAAGGAAAACAAGAAGAAGGGGAATTGGGTTTAGAAAATAAAGTTTGCTAAAAATGAGAGGTTTGGGTGCATGGGATCACACCAGTAACATAGGCTAAGTTACTGCAGCAGAGTTGTCCGCCATTGTTACCTATGCTGTCAGGGGCGGCGCTATTTTGGAAAGGGTCGCTTCGCTGCAGCAAAGTAGCGCCTAAAACGCTTCGATCAGCCTGGGCGGCGCCCAGGGGCAGCGCTCTGCTCAGGGCGGTCAACACAGAGGCGCTCCAATTAAAAAAAGCCCATGGATGAGCCCAAAATAAAAAAAGCCTGGGCTGCTGTCCTCTTCTCCGCTGCTGCTGCCTGCGTCCTATTCTCCTCTTCTCCGCTGCTGCTGCTGTCTGTAACTTTGTAAGTTCTTCATCTTCTAAATTTGTTTCTCTTCTAATTTTCTAAATTTCTTACATACCCTAATTCCTAAATCAAACCCAAACCTAATCAAATTCAATTTTTTCTTTAAATTTTTTAATTTTGCAAATCAAATTCAATCTAGTAATCAAATTCAATCTAGTGGAAGTCACAGCGTTGATGGGAGTTGGAAAGCAATTGGGAAGCTACTCATTTACTGCTCAGGGTGCAACAAGGGTGATCAGGGAGCCTGCTGCTGCTGATCAGGGCGCCGCCTAGGCGGTCGAGGCGGTGAGGCAGAAACCGAGCGCCTGGCGCTCCGCTCCGCCCCTGACAGCATAGATTGTTACTATGAAATATTCTTATCTCATAGATGTTGCTATAATTGTTGTTCTTCAGCTATAATGGATTCACCAAAAGATTGATCTGTCTGGTTTTGGTTACTTACTCACGGCGACTGTTTGTTTTTTGGTTTTTCTAGTAGCTAGTAGCTTATAAGCTACTGATTAACCAAAAGCCCGTTTTATTTTTTTGGGTTTATAAGATTTTCTAGTAGAAAATCGCTAGTTAGTAGGCGGTTACTATAAGCTCCAATCCTGGAGCTTCTAGTAGAATATCTGATAGGGTGTAAAATTACATTTAACACCCTTTTTAATAATTAAAATTACTATTCAAACCAAAATTAAAACTAAAAATTTACGTGGGTCATGTTTGTTCTATTTTCGTGGTTTTTTTATTATTTTAATTATTATTTTATTGTATTCATTTATTAAGAGATACTCTTATTTGTTATGGTGTAATATTATTTCATTAGGATTTTTCTAAGTGTAGTAAAACAAAATAATTATAGAACATAAGTCCATTTTTTTAACAAGGGTATATTAGTAAAAAAAGAATATATAAATAAATTCAGAAGTGGTAAAAACAAATAGGTAGAACTTATAAGAAATTGTTCAAAATAGAAACAAACAACATATCTTATAAGCTGTTAGATATTTAATAGCTTATAAGCTACTAGCTATTAGAACTTGAAAAAACAAACAACACCTTTGTCTGTCATTTTTGTTAGCCATGGGCTTCCGAAGGTGAATTGTTATGAGCCTTCTTCATCATTGCAAAGTTTGAAGTACTAAGTAAGACTCATCCAAAAAAATAAAGTACTAAGAATTAGGGGTGAGTACGGTTTGGAACCGGTCAGATTTTAATGAAACCGGAAACCGAACCGTAGAGCACGGTTTCAAATTTTTTGGAACCGAAACTGAATCGTAAGACCTTAGGAACCGGTCACAAACCGAAGCGATTTTTACGGTTCGGTTCGGTTGGTTTCTACGGTTTGGGCTTTTTGGGGTTTTGGGCCTAAAACCTTAATATATATTGTGGGCTTTTAGACTTTACTTAATATTAAATCCAAAAAATCTATTGGACCAATATTGTGGGCTTTTAGACTTTACTACTATTATTTTTTGGTTCGGTTAACCGCAATATTTTAAAGAGAGAAACCGTAAACCGAACCGTAGGTACTGGTTCTACAACTTTCAAAACCATAAACCGAACCGATACTCTAAAATATCGTTAAAAACCGAACCGTATATACTGGTTTGGTTCGATTTCTCGATTTTCCGGTTTTTTTTGCTCACCCCTACTAAGATTCAAAGAAAAGAAATAAAAATGAAAAAGTAGTGGAGTATAATTTATAAATTTCATTATGGAGTGAGATTTGTTTGTTGCAAACTTGCAAATTGCAATGTTTTTGCAATGTTTGTAGAGTACGGACATTTCTTCAAATTTATTGCTTTCAGGTTTACTGCCATTAAATTTAAACACCTCGTTTATTAGGAATATAATGACACAATAATTAGAAATGATAACAATTAAATCATATTATTACAAAAAAAGATTATGTTAATTAAAACTTAAAAGGAGAGTGATAAATAAAAACAAATAAAGTACACTTTATGAAATATTGACATTATTATTCACATAGAACTCCTCTTGAGTTTTTTCAAATGGAGTGGTCTTTTGCTCGAGCACATTGGTACACTCTAGTTCCGTCTATGATCACAATGACAATGCAACTCTTAAAACAATGTCAGTCTCCAAAGAGGTTCAGAAGTTCAATCTCCAAGACAGATTCCAGTCTTAGAATTCTACATTGCGGCACAAGTAATCAAACAAGATTTTCATTTTTAAAGTGTTCATAAAAAAGTAATGCATTTTTTTTTTTTGATAACCGTAGTGCATTGGATGATCCATATTATGGAAAACTAGAGTCTAGAACGAACTACAATGTCGTCGTATCTAGTTTTCCAACTTGAAGGGAAAGAGAATGGTTGGGTCATGAGTTGAGAAGATGGTGAATCTCCAAGATCTTGGGCTACATAGTCCAAGCCACAATCGATCAAGTCAACTTAAACAAATAATCCCTTTCTACTCTCTCACCTACAAAATACACCCGTTTACTTTTACCACACACCTTTCTACGTATTGACCAAAAACTCCTCATGTATTTCCACAATACCAAAACCTACAAGGCCACAAGCCCACAACCATTCATTCTGTTCTTTGTTCATCCTTAAATTTATTTACCCTAATTTATGTTTAACAAATTGAAAGAAGGAAGAAAAGAAAACACCTTGTTTCACCAATTAAATTTCTTGGAACACAATTGCCAATATTAATATGGACCAACAACAAAGATTTCGATTTCTAAAATCATCCGGGGATTTTGAAGAAGAAATAATAGTGATTTCTTCAAATTTGCCAAAATACTTACATCCCATGTTCCGTTTCTATGTTTTTGACATATCATTAGCACTACAAAATTTCTTGCACATAATTTAGTATAGATTTTTGCTATCGTGTGCTCGCGGCATGCATGTTGCTACCACTCTCAACTCTGCTATTGCTTTGGTATAATGGTATTCAATGGTGCTTATTTTGGCACTTTAGAAATTGGAATAATATTTGGGTAAGATTTGGTTCAGTGTGAGTTTTAAGATTACATACGTACAGCAGCAAGGAATTTCTCGTGAGTCAGTCATAACTTATAAGTCATAACCTGTAAATGCAATCTTAATGCTTCAGAAAAAGCAAACAAAAACAAATGAGTTTATGATGATTAACCTAGGTTTATTGCAACTCTACCTCGTCATATCATACGTACTTAACTTCTTTCTGCCACGCTGACCGAAACGTACACAAGTGTGTTCGGTAATCGGTATACGGTCATCATCGTATATTTATACGGTATACTAGGGGTAAAAAGTGTAAAAAAACCCGAATGAAACTACGAAACTTTTCTTTTTTCTTTTTTTTTTCTTTCAGCAAGAACTCTACAGAAAAGAAAACAAGAAAACAAGAAAACCAACCAACAACACAAGAGAGAAGGAAAGAAGAGCGAAAAAATAAAAACACAGAGAGCTTCGTTTTCAGAGCTTTCATGGCGATTTTCGATCCGTACAATTGAAAGCTTTTTCTCTTGTTTTGTTTGTTTTAGTTGAAACTTGTTCTAAACCTTTTGATTAGATCTATTCGAAACACAGCTCGTTGTTTTGTTTTTTCGTAAGTTTTGATCGAATTAGGGATTTTTTCTTCACATTCGATTGAATCTTAGGGTTTTAGTTTTTAAAAGTTTTGTGATTTTGTGTTTGTTGAGCTGGTGTGTTTATGTTTGTTTCGTAATTCATAACCCTACATTGGTTTCTATTGTATTGATTTCGTTTTTGTTTTGGAAATTAGGGTTTCGAGGTTTGCTGTTTTTTTTGGTGGAAGAAAATTACAGTATGAGCATCGATAGCCCCAGAAAAGGGGAGAATTAGGGTTGTTTTCTTACTTTTCTTCTGGAAGCTGGTGAATGTCCATGGGCGATGGAGGAGTGGCCTGCATGCCTTCGCAGCATGTTATGGAAAGATTACCAATTACAGAGACCTACTGCAGAGGCAATGGTGGTGGATTTAGTTCAAACTCTTCTTTACAACAGCTTCAGCAGCGTAAACAGCACGTGAAGAAAATGGTAGTGAAGAAAGAGGAATTTGATTTAGAGAGTTCTCAGAAAGGGGAGTTAGAGAAAGTAGATATTAGTAGTAGTAGTAATAATAGTAGTAGTATTGTGAATAAAGTGAATGACATAGAAGAAGTAGAAAATGGAGAGATTGTGCCGAAAGAGGAAGTTGAAGAAGGAGAATTGGCTTCTGGGAAGGACTGGAACATTGAAATAGAGAATGGGGAATTCATTCCTGAAAATCTGCGAAAAAGAGAGGTGGTAGAGAAGGGGGAGTTTATTCCTGGGAAATGGCGAAGAGTAGAATTGGAGAGGGGAGAGTTTATTCCAGACAAGCGTCCGAAATGGGAATCAGAGAGGACAGAATTTTCTAAAGGAAGAAGATTAAGTTCTGAACTAGAAAAGGGCGAGTTTGTACCGGATAATTGGAGAAAAAGGGAATTTGAAAAGTCAGAATTTGGTCCAGGACGAAGAGGACCAAGAGAGGAGTTGGAAAAGGGCGAGTTTGTGCCATATAAATTGCGAAAGGAGGACTTTCTCAAGGATGAATTTTGTTACTCTAAGGGGCCAAAACGAGATATAGAGAGGGATGAATTTGCTAATGAGAAAGGACGGGGATTCGAGCGAGAACGCACTTCAGCATCCACAAAGTTCACAGAAGAGGATGCTTATCAGAGGAAAGAGCTCAGTAGGAGTGGCAATGAGTGGTCAAAAAAGTATCCCAGATGGGATCCTGGCCACAACAGGGACACAAAGACCGGTTCGAGAGCTCCTGATGGTGAACCAAGGTCATTCAAATTTGAGACCAATGATGGAAAGAGTTACAACAAAGACTACCCCTCGGCAAATTGGCTGAAACGACAGGGTGCTGATTCAGGGCAAAATGGCCGCCGGTACCTTGGGGATTTTCCTGACCACTCAAATCCAAAAAGCAGGAGAATTTATGAGGGTAATAACCACTCTGAATACTTGGAGAAGCATCCGTCACATCATTCAGTGGAGAGGTCCTATGGAACTGGTTCTGCTGTATCCCGGATATCCTCCTCGAGCAGGTATTCATCTAAGCATTCTGATTCTTCTAGACGAGCACAGGATAGGCATGGTCCTAGCCCAAATTACTTTGAGCAGTCACTACATGACCGGGCCCGGCATCAAGATCGCTATGAAGTAAGTCCTATCTCAGAGAGGTCCCCTAACGACCAGGCCCGTTATTACAATCACAGGGTCCGAAGGTCCCCACATCGATCTCGGCACTATGATCGTAGGGAGCATTCTCCCGGTTACATGGATAGCTCCCCTGTTGGTCGGGGTCGCTCCTCACATGTTCGAGCTCGCCCTCATGATCGCCGAGAACGAACCCCAGGTTACTTGGAGAGTTCCCCACATCATGATTACAGGGATCGCGCACCAAGCTACATGGAGAGGTCCCCACTTGACCGTGACCCATCACCATATGTTCAAGTTCGGCATCCCAATAGCAGGAATCACACGCCTGGTCAAGAGAGATCCCCACTTGATCGGGGACAACCTCATGATCACCTGGAAGATAATGCAATCAGGAAAGGAAGAGAGGAGGAGCAGATTTCTATCGGAGAGCAAAGCCATGATGATAAACTGAGTTTGATGGATCCCATTGGAAGAGATTCTAATGAGCATTCATCATCCAGACAACTCCATGTTAACAAAAGTGTTGACAATGACTCTGGTTTTGTGGAGACTAGTTTCAACGATCTTTCTCAGAGTGAAGAAAAACCACAAAATTTATTTGTTGATTGTGTGGATCTAGTTCCTCAGGTTAGCGGGGCAGCTGAAGAGGTTTCCATGGAAGAGGATATGGATATATCTAACACACCACCGCATGTTCCAGTTGTAGATGACACAGTTTTAGGGACTTGGTTTTATTTGGATCATTTTGGTATGGAACAAGGGCCTTCCAAATTATGCAACCTCAAAAGGCTAGTTGATGAAGGAGTTCTACAGTCTGATCATTTAGTTAAGCATTCAAGAAACGACTGGTGGGTAACTGTTGAAAATGCTGTTTCTCCATTAGTGACAACAAACTTCCAGTCCATTGTTTCAGATACTGTAAGTCAGCTGGTGTGCCCTCCGGAGGCTCCTGGGAATCTCTTAGAAGATGTTGGGGATGCTGGAGAATCTGCTCTTGAGGTTGACCAAGAACCACCAGTTACTTCGCCACAGCTGCTATTGTCGTCAGATGACAGTGTAACTGCATCGGGACCCTCAGAAAATCTCCACATTGATGACAGGGTCGATGCTTTGTTAAAGGGTTATGCTGTTATTCCTGGAAGGGAACTTGAGACACTTGGAGGTATAAATTCTGTGTGGTTATTTCCCATTTTTTTTAGTTGTGTTTTTTGCCAGTTTCCCTTGGAACTCTTCTTTATATCTTTTCGTCATTCTCCTTTATTGAGTGGATATTAATCAACATGTTACCTTATTAGAGATTTATAATTGTGCAGAAGCTTTGCACATGGCATTTGCGCATACGGACTGGGAGAAATGGGGTAATTCTGAAGGTACTGTTGTTGGTACTTATAAAGATTGATTCTGGTTATGTGCGATTTGTTTTGTCGATATTCCACTTATTAGCATGCCCATATGTTGTCCCTTTGTTGCCTATTGACACTCCATTCCATTTCACGTCAGTGTTGGTTGATTCTACTTGATAGCGATAGTGATATTGCTGCTTGATTCTTGATTCAGTGTAGTTGTCTGCAGTGGATGAGTGACAGACTGAAAGTTGAAGTATCACTGTCACCATTTTTCTTATAATTTATAATTTCATTACCATATATCTAGTGTTGTGACTTGAAAGGCGTTTGAAAGTTAGTATTACTTTTGCCGTGTGTGTACTTCTTTAAGAAGCAAACAGGTTGTAAATACACTGCTAGAAGAAAAAACAAATGACTTGTGAATTTTTTTATAAAACGTGCCACGACAGCTAGAAATCACATTTCGTATAAAAATAAAATAAAATCAATTGTTAGTTTGAGCTTCGTATATAAAAATGATATTATCAAGCCAGTGAGACTGATATCTCTGCTTATTATAATTTTAGTCTTTTTTTTCAATAATTTCAATAGCCCAAGTAGCCGAATTTATGGTATTTACCATTGCACAAGTCACTTCTAGGAGAAGCCAATTTCATGTTTATATTAAATTCCAAGGCCCAAAGGCTACACCACAAGCTCCGCAAGGGGTTACATTTGAAACTATCGTTGCGACCTAAGCATCCCCACCGCCTCACCATGTTTCAAGTTTTCTCATCACTAGAACTGTTTCTTTTAGATACAACATGATGTTCAATATTACTGATCAGAAGAAAAAGGAACATTGTCTAAAATATTTATCATTTCGAACCGATGTAAATGGTACTGTATAGTATAATATAGAACCACCAGCGGTGAAGACTGACTTTAGGTTGTGAGGGTGAGATGAGGATGAGAGAGAAACATGGATGGGGAAGATAGAGAGGAGTTGACGTTGAGTTGGGGAAGAAGAAGAAGAAAAAGGAAAATAAATTGTAAAGTGGACGGACAGACACTGTTTTTACTCCCACCTGACCCTACATGGACCTCCTAAAAGTCGGTCGATTATCCATAAGAAACTAATAGGACCAAATTACTCACTTTGACAACGAACTTTGAAGTTGGTTGCAAAACTGACAACCAACTACAAATTTGACAATGAACTTCGAGTCAACTTTCTTGACTAACATTGAAAAAGTCTCCGGTAGTTTTCTCCGTTGAACTGTGTGACGTGGAAGAATATGTATGACGTGGCTTGCCATTTAATGACACGTAAGTAAATAATAAAAACAGAAAAAGCAATAACGGTTAAGTCCATGCGTGCTTTGCACGTGAGAAAAAACAATAACGGTTAACCCTTGTTTAAACATCATCTTCTTCCTTTGTCTATTTTACACCATTAATCAAACTTTCACAAAACCCTAATTTTTGAAAATCCCCAAATTTAAAAACCCTAATTTTTTAAAAATGCCCAAATTAAAAAACCCCAATTTTTGAAAATCCTAAAATTGCAGAAATAAATCAATTTCAAAGCTTTTAAACAAACAAACTACCAATATTATATGATTGCAAACAAACAAAGATAAAACCCTAGTTTATTGAAAACCTAGATTAGAAAACTTACAAACTTTCTTCAAAATATCATACGGCCCCACCATGTTCTTCACTATTTCGACAAGAATTGAAGCTTTAACAGTAGAAACATACCCTATTTGGACCACTTTGTTGGTAGGAAGAGAAGAGATTTTGAGTGGAGTTGACGGAAAGGGACCACAATGAAAGTGATTTTTGTAAAAAAAGAGATTTTTGTCTGAAAGAAAGATTAAATTAGTTTTGATTTTATTAAATTAGTTTTGATTGTTATCTGAAAGAGATTTTATTGTAATCAACTTTTTAATTAATCACGTGCCTACCATGAGCTTCTTATTGTGCCAACGTGGCAATAGTTAGTGACACCGTGTAGCAGTCAACGCCACGTGTTCAAATATTTTACACGTCAGTAAGTGCGCCGACGAAATTTACCGGATTCCGTTCCCAATGTTAGTTAAGAAAGCTAACTCAAACTTCATTGTTAACTTTGTAGTTGGTTGTCAGTTTTGCAACCAACTTCAAAGTTCGTTGTCAAAGTGAGTAATTTGGTCAAACTAATAGTAGTTGTAAATTTTGAAGCTTATATTGCTTATAGATTTAAATACAGCTGTTACAATTTATCCACTTAACTTGTGTTTTCAGGTTTCGCAAAATCTCATCCTTGCACTTGGGAGCAATTTGGTCATCGAAGAGAAGAGGAATTCAATGGATCTCTTGATAACACATCAAATGAACTTGTGGAGACAAGGTCTAGTGCTCCTTGTAACAACGATTATGCCTATCCCAGTTGTGACTCAAGTGACTGGTTTTTTGGCCGATGGTCATGTAAAGGTGGAGACTGGAAGAGGAATGACGATGCTAATCTGGATAAATCTTGTAGACGGAAGCTTGTTCTTAATGATGGTTACCCTCTTTGTGAGATGCCTAAATCTGGATACAAGGACCCTAGGTGGCTTAAAAAGGATGAGTTGTATTATCCTTCTCGCAGCAGAAGGCTTAGTCTACCATCTTGGGCATTTTCCTTGACAGAAGAGCGAAATGATGGCAACGGAACAAGCAGAACAAGCCAACTGAAGGCTCCATTGGCTCCTAGAGGAGTGAAAGGAACCATGCTGCCTGTTGTCAGAATAAATGCTTGTGTTGTAAATAACCAAGCCTCCCTTGTTCCTGAACCCCGAGTCATAGTTAGAGGAAATGAGCGGCATTCTTCCCGGTATAATCGTTCTGGTAATGATGGTAAGAGTTTATCACAAGAAGGTACTTCACGATCTAAAAAGGTCAGTGAGCCAAAGTGCACTGCACCGATTATCACACCAAAAGACCATGTTTGTTTGGTAGATGAGTTGCAGTTACACTTGGGTGATTGGTATTACTTTGATGGTGCTGGCCATGAACATGGGCCATCATCTTTTGTTGAGCTTCAAGCTTTGGTAGAAAAAGGTACTATCCAGAAGCATACAAGTGTCTTTAGGAAGTCCGATAATATATGGGTTCCAGTTAGTTATGCTGCACTGTGTTCTAAAGCTTCTGTATATGCACAAGGCCAAGATATGGCACCAGCTACTGATTCTTCTGCAGTGCCCTCCTCACAATCTGATGTCTCTGTCGATGGTGTATCTAATGTGAGTGCCAGTTCATTTCACCATTTGCATCCTCAATATATTGGCTATACCCGGGGTAAGCTTCACGAGTTGGTCATGAAATCCTACAAGAGCAGGGAATTTGCTGCAGCTATAAATGAGGTCTTGGATCCTTGGATCCATGCCAAACAGGTGAAGAAGGAATTGGAGTCTATGCAAAAGTTCCGAAGATCAGGTACATGCCATTTTATTAACTTGAGCCTGAGTCTTTTCTTCTTATTTTTGTATCCAGTGAAAAAGGTTGAGGGAAGGGTCTGGAATCCATTCTCAATCTGCATGCCTTTGTCAGGATCTTAGAGTCTGTCATTCTCCTCACATGTCATATATTTTGTTGAATTTATTCTTATTGTTACTTTGTTAGTCAATCGCTAACTCGCTATATTAATCTGTACCCATTTTGTTAATTAGCCACCCAGACATGGAGATTGGTCACACATATCTGTGCTAAATTGTCTATCCATCAGTAACTGTTTCTGGATGTGCATAATTCCATTTGCTGGACAGATTCTCTCTTTTTCTTAGTCTTAGCATTGCTATTTTGTGAAGCTCAAATAATTTTATGATTAAAAAAAAACATTGAGTTGTCTATTTCGCGGGGTGGTCTTTAAGATTATTGTTTTCCCATAACAGAGGAGGACCACTATCGTAAAAGAGCTCGGATAGTGAAGGGTGAGAGCGAAGATGATCATGATTTAGAAGGTCATTTACAGAGAGTTCAGATGGATGATTTCTTGTTTGATGATATATGCGGTGATGCTACATTTGTTCAAGAAAAGAGTACAGGATCTGAAACCAATACAGAGAGCTGGGGTCTACTGAATGGCTATCTTTTGGCAAGGGTTTTTCACTTTCTGAGAGCTGACATGAAGTCCCTTGCCTTCTCAGCTGCTACATGTAGACATTGGAGTGAGGCAGTGAAGTTCTATAGAGACATAACGAAGCAAGTTGACTTGTCAAATTCAGGCCCTGACTGCACTGATTCCATGTTCCGGAAGATCATGGTATCTATCCCCCCCCCCCTCTCTCTCTCTCTCTCTCTCTTTTTGTAATACTAGAATTCAGTAAGTTGACCATGACCTAACTAGAGTTTACGCCTTCTTTTGAACTTGCAGCATTGTTACAATAATTTAAAGATAGCATCTATTGTCTTGATTGGCTGCACCAATATTAGTGCTGATGTACTTGAAGAAATTCTCCTTTCATTCCCATCTGTATCATCTATAGACATTGGAGGTTGCATGCAGTTTAGAGAACTGACACGCAAATTTCAGAATATAAAATGGATAAATAACCGTAATTTGCATGATAGCAAGATTTCGGAGGACTCGTTTTTTAAACAAAGGAGCCTTAAACAAATAACTGAGAGAGGTCATTCATTTACTAAGGCTTACAAGGGCTCGAGTAGCCACTTGAATGAATTTTGTGAGGGTGATTTTCTTCAGCATGACTCGTCTTTGGATGGTAGGAATTCAACAAGTGGTTTGTTTCCACAAAGCTTTTACAAACGCAAGAAACTTGATTCCAGAAAGTCGGCTTCAGTCCTTTCTAGGGACGCTCGTATGCGACACTGGCTCTACAGAAAATCTGAAAATGGCTATAAAAGAATAGAAGAATTCCTTACCTTAAGTCTGAAGGAAATCATGAAGGAGAACACTTTCGAATTTTTTATACCAAAGGTACTTATCCCTTCATGATATGCTTTGAGTTTGATGATCATGTATGCATGTCTGATGTCGTTTTGGCAATTTAACTGTACAGGTTGCAGAAATCGAGGAAAGGATGAAGAATGGTTATTATGACGGTCAGGGGCTCAAGTCTGTGAAGGAGGATGTTAGTCGAGTGTGCCGGGATGCGCTAAAGTAAGCTTCTGGTTCTCTTTAGAAGGTTTATGTGAGGATAAGGGCTATGTTGGCTTTTTCCTGGTTCAGATTGCTATGCTAGTTGTTATAATGTATGCTTTAGTTTGCTTGAATTTCTTTTGTTATAATTTATATATTTGATATATGCAGAGCTAAAAATCGGAGTGATGGTAGAGATATGAAACCCATCATCATGCAATTTGTCCAGCTTGCTGCATGTTTAGAAGAAAATGCCAAAAAATCCTCCCGTGAAAGAGATGAATTGGTGAAGATGTTAAAAGACCAATCAAAAAAGAAGAACTTTAAAATAATGAACGATCGGAAATCTACAAGTAGGAGTAATGGCACTGTATATTTCAATGATGGTGCAGATTATGGAGATTACATTTCTGATCAGGAACTTAGAAGACGCATATTTAAATTAAATAAGAAGCCCTTAGATTCAGATAATGAAACTTCTGATGATCTTGACCAGTCCTCTAATGA
Organism: Aquilegia kansuensis; assembly: GCA_020826895.1. NCBI lineage: Eukaryota > Viridiplantae > Streptophyta > Magnoliopsida > Ranunculales > Ranunculaceae > Aquilegia > Aquilegia kansuensis. The sequence goes on from CM037007.1 coordinate 28,480,138, forward strand.
TACTGGAGATGATAGTGAGAGTACAGTCTCTGATACAGAAAGTGATTTAGTTTCGGATGGTAGGGGAAATTGTAAAGGGGATAGATACTTTATGGGTGAAGAGGCTTTAGATTCCACGACAGAGGATCGTGAGTGGGGTGCTCGTATGACAAAAGCCAGTCTTGTTCCTCCCGTTACCAGGAAATATGAAGTCATTGATCGATATGTCATCATAGCAGATGAGGAGGAAGTGCAACGGAAGATGCGTGTGTCTTTACCTGAGGATTATGCCGAGAAGGTCAATGCACAAAAGAATCCCGAGGAGTCAGATATGGAAATTCCTGAAGTTAAGGATTACAAACCAAGAAAAGAGCTTGGTGAGGAAGTCTTAGAACAGGAAGTCTATGGCATAGATCCCTATACTTATAATCTTCTCCTTGACTCTATGCCTGAAGAAACGTATTGGACAATTAAAGACAAGCAAAGTTTTATTGAAAACACACTTCTGTGTGCTCTCAATATGAAAGTAAGGCACTTTACAGGTACTGGGAATGCCCCAATGAAGTATCCTCTGCAGCCTGTTGTGGAAGAAATTCTGAAGAATGCTGAAGATGGAGATAAACGCTTAATAAAAATGTGCCAGGTCATCCTGAAGGCGATGCGAAGTCGTCCTGAGGACAATTACATTGCTTATAGAAAGGTATGTGTATTCTGCCCATTTGATTGAAGTGGTTGACCTCTATATACTGTATGTTTGTTCTTCTTCTTAATCTTATCTTGAAACAACTTGTGATGTCATCATCAGGGTCTTGGAGTTGTTTGCAACAAAGAGGAAGGCTTTGGCCAAGATGATTTTGTTGTAGAGTTCCTGGGAGAGGTATGAATATGTTATACATTATTTATTAAGTAATGCTTGTTTTTATGATTTTATCTGAAGTAAATTATACAGTCAAAAATGTAGTTTTGATATCTCATTGCAGCATGTGGACAGTTTCTGTCCAGCTCAAAGATAAGATATCATTATGTTAATTTATTAAGTTCTATTTGCTTAGCAACACCTAGAAATGCCCTATTCACTCTATATTGGTTTTGTTTTACATCTTTTGGGAACTCTTAATTCAAAAGATCAGTTAGTTAGCTCTGATCAGATATCCATCAGTAGGGCAGATCTACAAGCAACCCATATGGCTGTGAATAAATCTTGTAATCTGTTTAATTTTAATATTTTATAAAAAGGATAACAAAATTTAGTAACCAGATGCACATCTATAGATTTCTGTCAGACTGGCAGTATATTGCTGCATTGCACAGTTGAATTATATAACAAGCAGGAGTCAATTCAGTTTTTCAACTCAAAAAAAAAAAAAAAATAAAATAAAACCAACTAGTTTTTTTTTTTTTTTTCCAATTAATAGGTAGGCCTATTTACGTCTCTTTTAATAAGGGGAATTCATAAAGCCTTTTAATAATACTTTTCAAGTAACTTAAAACTTTGGTCTGTGTTTGTTAGCATAATAATAGTTTAATACTCTAATTAAATTCTTGCTCAATCTCATAGTTTGTAACTTGCATTAAGCTGTTGGCTACACTCCCCTCCTCTGTTAATGAGTACTTTATTGTCGTCGTCTCTTTGTGATGTACTTTGTTAATTGGGTTTTTAAGTTTTTCATATATAAGATGGTGACATATCTTTTTTTGAATTTAAAGTCCACCCCTAGAAAAGTGGCTTCTCCTAGTAGTGGAGAAGATGTCTAACACCTAATACAAAACAGAATATAGTGTCTTCTCCTAGGCAGTGGTCAGGTGTGCTAGGCTCAGTTTCTCTTTTGGCTGCCTAGGTGAGCCTAGGCTCTGAGTCCAGTTTTAAGTGTTTTTAACATTTTGCTCCAGGTTTTTTCCAAATTTTACTTACACCGAAACTAATAAATAAGCCCAAGAGAGAGATCTAGGTTTTAATATACAGTACAGAGAAGTCTTCTATCTTTCTTGATTCCTCTATTCCACTCTTCTCTCCTCTTGCCTCAAATCTCCTACATCTTCTTCATCTTTCCTTGATGAATATTGTTTGATGTGTCTGCCTCTCTGATATTATTTGTTAGTCAAGTACTCAAATGTGAACTTATGCTTAAGAATCTATACTACATAATTTTATATGTAATTAGTAAAAAGGGTGGATGTGCTAGGCTCTCGCCTAGTCTCTAGGCTCACCCCAAGCGCCTAGGTGTCGCCTGAGCCTCTAACTGCATACACAACCTGGCGTCACGGTTGAGGCTTGGCTAGGTGCCTATTACTTGGGGTGAGCCTAAAGCCTTGGCAGACTTTTGACTGCAGGAGTATATAGGTGGCTTGTATGCCATGTACTTTCAGTTGATTTTTTTTTTGTCTCGATAGTTAGAATTATTTCAACCCAAGTCCCTTTCAACCCATGAAAGTGGGACTCGATCCCAAGACCTTGGGCCCAACCTCCTAAAGTCTGAGCTTTTGCACATTGAAGAATATATTTATGTCATGTCGGTACATCCATTCAATAATTTTCTTGTATTCGTAGGTTTATCCAGCTTGGAAATGGTTCGAGAAGCAGGATGGTATTCGATCCTTCCAGAAAAATAACAAAGATCCTGCACCTGAGTTTTACAATATATATTTGGAAAGGCCAAAGGTGATTTTTTATTAATTATAGAAATTAGCTTGTTTGGTTGTTGTTGTTCCTGAAAAACCTTTTTATGTTTATTATTTGGCAGGGTGACCGTGATGGGTATGATTTAGTTGTTGTTGATGCCATGCACAAGGCAAACTATGCAAGTAGAATCTGTCACTCGTGCGACCCTAATTGCGAAGCCAAGTAATTCCTTATATCATTAACTCTTCCTGTACCGTGTTTCTTTTTTACTTTGCTACTGTCTCATGTCAAGTTGAAGCAGAATGGATATTGAATGTGTGGGCAATCTGTGTCAATTATGCTTTTAGTCAAACCCAATGTTTTTATGATTGAGAACAGAAATTGGTTTCAGATTAGAAGGGGAAACAGTATATGACATGAATGATATTTAAATGAACTTAGAAGATGCTTATAATTCTATAAGCTATATCGGATCCCTTGTATCCAGGTTTAGGCATTTGAAGCATGTCATGTAAAAGATCTCGTTCCGTCGTTCGCACCATATGCATGCATGGTCTTACAGTGAAAAATAAAAACTTGGCTCTGGATGCCCCTGGCTAGATTTGTCTGATTTAATTTGTTAAGTCATTTCCTTTTGAGTATAGAGTGTGTGCTTCTTCACATTTTTTTCTACATGTCTGTGTGTAGTTAGAATTAGTTCGCAGTTAATTCTTGTTTTAGTTTTCTTCTTGATGTACTAATCATGTTTTGTATATTAAGGAATAACTGAATACATTTTCTTTATAAAATAAATTAGTATGGATGAGTATGCGACATTCTTAGTGTAGTGTAGAAATTTTGAAGATTACAAGATGCTTGTCTTTTTTTTTTCCTTCATTAATTTGATAAGAAATATAATTTCATATTGATTACAGCTATAGTTGTCAATCCATTAGAGGCTTAACATGTTTTATGTAAGACCCTTCATGTCTAAATAGTTGTCATACCAATAAACAAAAAATAATATTGTTAATCCATCATTTTACACTTTATATAGGCTGGAAGAGCAACTTTTATCATTTTGTCCCACCAATTAAGTATGAAAGGGGTTTGGTTGATGCAGATCGTCTAGAATAGTAGAGTACCATAACTAAAAGAAATATAACATTGTAGATAACTACTCTATTTATGGAGCATACAGGTGTCTTGCCAAATTGAAGGGAGTTTTTAGTTCTAGGCATACTAAGAGTACTCCAGTGCAATCTGATTCAGTTATGTGTTTCTTCGTTGCTCATGTACAATCCCAAACTCTCAACCTGTCCACTTTCGTAACAGGGTTACCGCGGTAGATGGTCAGTACCAGATTGGGGTTTATACTGTAAAGCCCATAGGGCATGGTGAAGAAATCACTTTTGATTACAACTCAGTAACAGAGGTTTGTATCTTGTCATTACTCATAACTTGTGATCTTAAATATGGTGATGGTTTCGTCGTGATCAATATCAGTTTTTTTTTTTTTTTTTTTTTTTTTTTTGCGTGCAGAGCAAGGAAGAGTACGAAGCATCTGTCTGCTTGTGTGGAAACCATATTTGCCGCGGAAGCTACTTGAATTTGACTGGAGAAGGGGCTTATCAGAAGGTACTATTAGTATACTTTTTTAATCAAATGCTTCCTTTTCGCTTAGCTCTAAATGTTTGTTGATTGGAAAAAGGGACAACTATTTGATATTTTAGTGAAATAGGACATCCTACGCAAGAACATGCTTGCCCAGTATTCCTTAATTGCATGAAGGTCTATTGAACAATTTCTATTAATCAGTTGAACTGTCATATTATATTTGTTGTTTACCTTGAATTTAATTTTCATCAGGTGCTTATGGAGTGCCATGGGATGCTGGAACGGCATGGCCTAATGCTAGAAGCTTGTGAATCGAACTTTGTTTCTGAAGAAGATTATATTGATTTGGGAAGAGCTGGTCTAGGCTCGTGTTTGCTGGCTGGGTTGCCTGTTTGGCTTGTTGCATATGCAGCTCGTTTGGTGTGTCTTTTTTCCTTGCCATTGCTATTTCTCTGGTTTAATATTTCCTTTAGGTTCCTGACACGCCAATTCTGAACATTGATTAAGGTGAGGTTCATAAATTTCGAAAGAACACAGCTTCCTGAGGAGATTCTAAGACGCAACTTGGAAGAAAAGAGAAAATATTTCTCTGAGATGTTCGTTTCAGACGAGAAGACTGAGGCGAGCGATGCCGAGGTGCAGGTGAATATTCATATTTGAAATTTCCCAACTTTTTGTATCTCTGTGAGCTTTTTTTTTTATCTAATTGGTTTTATTTGACCGAGGCAGGCTGAGGGTGTCTACAATCAAAGACTCCAGAATTTGGCTCTGACTTTAGACAAGGTTAGCACCGTTTATTTTCTTCCATTATAGATTATGTCTACAATTGAATACAATAAATATGGATCGACTACTTTGTTGGGTTTTCGTAATGTTTGCTCTAGTTTTCGATGGATCTACGTTGAATTAATTTGGGGAAAACGATGAATATAGAATATACTTCACCACTATATGGTTGTTGTAGTAACTGAAAAAAATATGTAATATTTAACGGTCGCCAAATGTTCTAGAATTCAGTTAGCAAGGCTGCACCTTTTGAAAAATAAAGTTCTATATGCGGATATGCCTTGTGGATCTGGATTTTGCCAATGTTTATGACATGGTCTGACCATACTACCCCAGGCCCAGAAGAGGGAATGAAGTCTTCTTCCTTTTTAAACAGAGAGAACATGTTCAAGATCCAAAATTTTGATGGGCTAGCTTCATCTATGCATTTTTCTTTTATTTTTTTCTCTTCGATCTATTCTTGCCCCATCTCTCTTCACCAAACCCCTTCCCCAGCACCTGTATTCTCTTCCCAATAGACAAAAAATAATGGGAAATAATGAAAGAACAATATGAAAGAAATTTGTTTGTTTATATTGAAAAAAAAAAAAAAAAAAATCCTTGTATCCTATTTGTTAGTATTAAAGTAGGGTTTCACTGTCTAAATCAAAATTTTGTTCTCTCTTCCACCATGAATCAGTTGATGTATTGAGCCTACAATTAATGTTTTTACTATTGAAAAGTAAAGAGCAAATCCTTGTGAATATTTACTTTTTAAATAGTAGAATTCGAAAACTTATAACTCATAAACAATTAACTAAGAGGAAACTTATCTATTCTCAATTTCATAATGTGATTCATGGAGCAAAGAATTGGAGAGGAAACTTCGTTGTTTTCTGTTTTCACGATTTCTCTCCAATTTATTAAAGGACATTCTAGTCACAGAGGGTCAATAACATTGGCAAAATCAAATAATCCATTTGGCAAATCCGGATCCATGCTTTATATAAAAGTCTACTTTCACAATTTTGGTTTGTAAGTTGCTTTTGCATGATCTTATTGGTTTCTACCTGATGTCGGTGTAATTGGCTTCTCTGGTTGTATTCTTTTATTTTTATCAATAATACTTCTTATCAAAATAAAAATAAAAAAAGTCTTATTGGTGCCAAAGGTTATGTATCCTGGTATTTGTTGGGATGAGTGTAACCATTTTCCCGTGAGTATGGTGATTAACCAGTTGTGGAATTGGAAAAAGAAATTGTGTGGATGGGAAGGAGTATGTTACCTAATTGTCATTTCCTATTAGTTTGCTCCTGTGAGTTGGATGAACTAACACAATAATTATTAATTATTGATGGGAAGAAGTTGACTATGAAATCGGGCTTGTCGGTGACAGTCTAGCTACAATTCCTTATGCTTTGATTGAGTTGCTTGTTTTGCTTTAATTGCTTCAATTGGCTCTCAGAAATCATACCATGTTCTAATATTCATTTATGTTCCAGGTGAGGTATGTAATGAGATGTGTATATCATGACCCACAGCAAGCTCCACCCCCGCTAAAGAAGCTCACTCCTGAAGAGGTAGTTTCTGTCCTTTGGAAGGGAGAGGGTTCACTGGTTGAAGAACTACTAGAGTGTATGGCTCCTCATACAGAAGAGCAATTGTTTAATGATTTTCAGTCAGAAATTCATGATCATGACCCATCAGGTTCTGATAATCTGATGGTAGAACTTCAAAAATCATTATTGTGGTAAGTGGCCTGATATCTCTTTTCATGGTGGACTAAGAGCATGGCTATGTTACTGATTCTGCTTCTGGCTATTTCTTGTTCTCCTATTATGCAAGGTTGAGAGAGAGGGTTCGAGGACTTCCCTGTACTTACAAGTGCCGACATGATGCGGCTGCTGACTTGATTCATATTTATGCCTACACGAAATGCTTTTTCAGAGTTCAGGTGTGTGTGTTTAACAAATCTTATAGTCTTGAATAATAAAGCTTGAAAGGCCTCTAGTTCTGGAAATCAATTTTCACCTGGGAGAGTCTAGTGATTGTAGATGAGTTCTACCAAATTGAAAAGAAAGCTTGAATAACAAGGTTTGACAACTTGGAAACTATGTTTGCTTGTACTAACATAAGAAAGTTCCCTCCCTCTTGCAGGAGTACAAGACTGTAACTTCTCCACCTGTTTACATTAGTCCGCTTGATTTAGGACCAAAGTATGCTGATAAGTTGGGTTCAGGCTTCAAGGAATATAGCAAGAAGTATGGTGAGAACTATTGTTTAGGGCAGCTAATGTATTGGCACAGCCAAAACAATGCTGATCCCGACTGTTGTCTGTTGGAAGCAAGAAGAGGTTGCTTGTCGTTGCCTGAAATTTCTTCCTTCTATGCGAAAGCCAACAAGCCATCAATCCAACGTGTTTATGGCCCCCGAGACCTCAGATTTATGCTGTCAAGAATTGTAAGTTTTTTTCATTGTTATTTTGCATCATGTTAAGTGGATGTTGGTTGTCAGATGTCAAAAATCTTGGCCCATTTCACACTAAAAACAGAAGGAAATGAAAAAGGCGAAGAGAATGTAGGAGGACCTTTAAAATTAAAATCACATTATTGGCCTGGGGGATTTTAAAGTTGCATTATGCAGATGAAGTATGCATAGTATGATTATCTTGAATTTGTTGTTCTCTGCAGAAGTCCCACTCACAAAGCTTTCTTGTTTTATTTGTATCAGGAAAAGCATCCCCAGAGACCATGGCCAGCTGACAGGATATGGTCTTTTAAGAGTGTCAGCCAAGTATTTGGCAGCCCGATGTTGGATGCCGTTGTGAATAAAACTTCGGTAGACAAGGATATGTTGAGCTGGTTAAAATTTAGAACTCCCGTATTCCAGGCCAAGTGGGACAAATGATCTTCTGAGTTGTGGGAAGCTGCAGGGGGATCTTTAATTGACCCTAACCATTGTTTTGGAATGATTATTCTATTTTATTTCACAGCTACCCATTGTAATGTGGGAGTTGGTAATCATTTCAAAACAGTCTCTTTTGCCTCCTCTCCATTTATATGTACAGTTAGAATCCATCATCATTGTAATTTGTATCCATATCATTGTTTAGTAGAGAATTGATTCACTTCAAGTAAAAGAATAGGCATTAATGGCAGTTAACCAATTTTTTGTCCAAGTGTCTGATGTCAATCATTATTTGAATACTTAGATCATAAATATCAAGTGGCACTTTAGAGTTTAGAGTGCTAATTTTCCATCACGAAGCCTTGGTCGCTATGGTATTTGCAAGTTTTTTTCCTCCTTTTGAGCGCTTCCCTCCCTAGTTTCTGTAAATTTTTTTTAGCAAGTTTGTTTGAAATATATTTGTCCAACTCTCTTGGTCATGACCAAGAGCAACCACTGAGAAACACTTTCTTCATTTTGAGAGAACCTACTACAAAGTTTGATTATGAAATTATGATAGTTTTGGTTATCTATAATTATATAGTCTGGGACATTATATAGTCTGGGATGTTGAACCACTCAGCACCCCGGCTCAGAGTAATTCAATCAATGGGAAATGATCAATTTTTTTTTTACTTTGATAAAAATACTGGTTTACATAGTACAGTATTTAGTTACAAAGCAAAGAGCTATTCCTATAATATCAGCATACAAAAAGGACAGGATCGTAGATAAGTAGAGTCGATCACCAAAATTCCATCAATGGGATAGACTCCTGTGGGAATAAAGGTTGATGTAAATGGATCAATGAACCTTCCAAAAGAGTGACAGCTTTGTCCTGTGCTGCATCTGCCAGGGCATCAACAAATTATCTTGTTCATGTGCAGCAACCAATGTTGGGGCCTCTCTAGTAGACTGCAGATATGATACATAACCTTAGAATCCATTTCAATTTCCACCTTGTCCAAATTTAAACTACCAAATTTTAAACTACAAACCTGAAAAACAAATATTTATTATAAACAAATATAATGTACTATGTGCAAGTTTGCAACAATGCATCCTGGGGCACGGAAAAGTATCTTCCTTCTTCCCTTAATAAAACAGGGAATAAACTCAATTTGAAAGATAATGGAGCATGTTTTTTCGTTTTGTTCAAAGATTAGTGGGCATAGGAGAAAAGCACTTGTGGAACCTGACTGAGGGGTAGGTAGCTATGATCACGAGGGTATTGAACCTAACAGCATCAGGCTAAACAAAGTTGAATCAAGAGTCATCCTAGCACATCCAGCTGTAACCTGGTTGGAGCATAAGCCATATCCCGCAAACAGAATAGGACTAATATGATACAGAAGTATATACGGGTATAGTCAAGCCTTCAGACTTCAGGTCATGAGATGTTTCTGAACCTGATCTTATCACCTTCCAATACTGCAAGGTAGGGCAGGAAATCGGTCGGGTTCGGGTCGGTAAGGGGTAATACCATATCCGAATCCATATTTAATTCGGGTGTGATTTCAAAACCAAACCCTCCAAAATTCGTATTGGAATCGGGTGTTCGGATTTTATTCGGGTTTTAACCATTTTTATGATGTTTTTCTAGGAAAAATAACATAAATATACTATTATAAGACATAAATTCGGGTTACTAGGATTATCGGGTTTTATCCATTTTATAATTCGGGTACATTAAAAACCAAACCCTCCAAATTTGGATTCAGTAGTCTCGGTTTTCGGGTATGTTCGGATAATCCGAATCCGATTTCTTGCCCTACTGCAAGGTTTATGTATAAAGGTCCAGGAGATAAGACGGAGACTACTTAATATCATCATTGGACTGATGAGATAATTGTTAGTATTAAAGGTCTCTATCTTGATCAATATAAACTTCATATTTCTTTCTACAAAATTTTGATACAAACAACCACATACGGTGTGAAGAAGGGAAAATACTGACCTTCATCTTTTATATACAGTATGTAAATCTCACTGTCAGATCAAACTGGCCTTGTGATGGCACCATGTTCCTTGTAAGCAGGAAGTCACTGCACAATTGTCACAACCCAAGCGCAATGTAACACAATTTCCCTTCTTTTACCTGACTTGTGGAAACCTGGAAACCCAGACGTAAAAGTGAATGTTTTTGAGAGAAATCTAGAGCAACGAACCCTGTCGATCTGAACCAAATTTTCAAATCACTGATTCATCTCAAATTAACTGTTTTTATGCATCTCTTTTTACTTTCACTCGCTCTCCATTGAAGTGGATGTATTTCCAATTATTCAAATATTTCTGAAGCACCAACTTCTGCTTGTCTTCATCACCCAAGTTTTGGAAAGCGTGTGCCACCCTCCTAACTGTATCTTCATCAGGTTTCACCCCCAATTCTTCCATGTCTGCAAACACCTGATCTTTTCCGAAAGCAAAAAACAAGGAATCAGAACTAAGTGTTCAGTTTAATATAGTTGTATACATTTATGATCACCAAATTACTCGGGAACTTGAAAATCAAACTTCCCATTATAGTAAATAACTGAGATTTGTTTTTTGATCAAAATCAACAAAAAGAATTACCTCTATTATCTTTTCAGTCATGTGATGATGATCATACAAAGCAATGATCCTAGAAAACAAACGTTTTGAGACAGAGCGTGTATGCGTGTGAACAATCATGTTCCAAAAGGTTTCGGCCTCGTCAACCCTCTTATCCATATCAAAAGCCAATAACAGTGTGTCATATGTTCCCATTGTCAACCCTTGGCCTTTGCTTAACATCCACTTACCAACCTAGAAATTTTTTAACATTAGTACTAATATATGATTACATGAAATAACTGCAATTATAAGAAAATTTCACACTCAGTATAATGTTGTTTAAATAGACTGGTGAAATCTAATATGATTTAGACACAAGCAATAAAACAACTTACTCTATCAGAAACAAAGTGAAAAATTGTAGAGCTCTAACGAATTACCACATTTGCACAAATAGAGAAACTAAGTAAGATGCACTATACATACTTGAATCACTCGTAACCATTGATTTCTCTTTTGCAAAATTTTGAGAGCTTTAGCTGCTGCTATAAGTGGAAATTCAGTCTCCCACGCTATCCACTTATCCAGTGCTTCATAAACAGCCTCCTTTTCATTTGGCAGAGCGGAAACCTGTATATCCAAGATCCACCAACAGTTAGTAGAATCGAGGTACTTTTTGTTACAGAAACTAACTATAATAAGTCTGAGTGGATAGGATATCATTTGAAACCAGACATACAATGCGAACAAGATTAAGTGCCTTCTGCCCAGACCCAGCAGAATCTCTTTTCTTCCATAAGTGATGCTCCCTTTTGCCTGTCTGCTTAATATTTTCCTTCCTGCATTAAGAACTAATATAATCGCATCCATCTAAACCCCTCCAAGAAAAAAATAAAAATAAAAATAAATAATCACATTAATACCAAAATAACTCTCATACTAATTTGAATTATCAAAGTCGCAACAACACACATATATATCAAAAAGAAAAAAAACTTGTATTGAAAAATTAGTCGAATTTGAATAATCCAATCAATCAAATTCATTTAAAATCTAATTCAGAAATCACTCACTTCACAATGGAATTTGGCTTTGATGGTATTGCTCTTCGACTTGGGTTTTTTGAACATACAGCATAATTAACCTAAATTTAAAGCAAAATTCAAATGCAAGTGCTCATAAGATAACCATTCAAAACCCAAAAATATGCTTTAAAACTGTAATAATAATGAAACAATTCCTTGTGTTACCTTTCCATTAGCACAAAGATTAAACCCTTTTGAATTCTTGTTCTGCAGAATAAGAGATTTGCAACAAGGAAACCCTAACCCTAATCTTAATATGATCATTTGTTTAGGAAGAGAGAAACCAAAGGGTAAACTAGGAAACTGGATTTGGGATTTTCTGTCAGTAACTCAGTTCACTACACAAGAGACACAAGAGTGCACTTCTTGTTTTTTTTAGTGAAAAGTGCATGCTCATAAGCAATTAACTCATTTAAAGAGTAGCACATTGGCAAACCCACAAAAGCCAAATCAAAAGGTGGATGAACAGTATTGTCTGGTGTCACTAGGGGTGGAAATCGGACGGAATGGATCGGAAATGGTATGTTCGGAAAAAATGAATCGGAAATCGGAATCAAAATTTTTTCTTCAATTCTATTCCATGTTTTTTCGGAACAACAAAATTTATTCCAATTTCGGAATATCGAAAATATTCAAAATATCGGAAAAAATCGAAAAAAAATAAATTCGGATCAATCGGAATTCCAACATAAAAAAAATCAGAATTCCAACTTAAAAATATATCGGAATTGATTAGAATTCCAAATCGAAAATGGTGGACGTGATCCATTTTAGAAACTTGAAAATCCACTCTTTCTACTGAGTTGATTTGCTTATTCGGGTGTTTTTATCTAACATAGTAACATACCACCCTAATATGATGGATGAATGTTCTTGAGTATAACACCTTATAAAAACACAATTATACTGTAAAATTTATATAATAATATAATTGTATGAACAAAAAAATAATTAATCTGACTAATAAGCATGGACCTTCAATCGGAAGTATAAACTAACCAATAATTTACTATTACATTTTTTTTTTTTTTTTGTTGAACCATATATTGATATTTGATGACATTAAGATTTGAGACTAATTATAATTTGTTATTGAGTCCTCATGTGATTTTAAACTTGGTATATTATTTTTATGCCTATATATACATATACTAGTGATAACCCGTAACTTTCGTCATGGTTATTTTAATTGGATTTTGTATTAAATTTTATTTTTATGGGTTTTTAAAAAAAAAAAAAAAAAAATGAATCGTTCATGATGAAATTATATATCGTGCAATAAATATTAAGTATCTAAAACTGGTTTTATTTTTCCTTTTTAGAATGGATTTACCTAAAAATCAATCTGTTTTCAATTATTTCAAATGATTTCATTTTTTATTGGTTTAATTTTTTTTTTCTCTTGGCAATGAGCATGCAAACTATGTTTCCTTCACTTAATTTAATTCCACGTTATTAATAGAGATAATTCTGAGCTTTGAATAAGATTAACCAACATGATAGATGGTTACTTTGGATGTGGTGTTGATTAATTGATTGAGTCTATACATATGACTCTTTAGTAATGATTATAATTGTTGATAAGTAATTTTATCAAGTAGAACTCATTTGCGGAATCATGAAGAGTGAAGAGCTAAACCTAACAGTTAAAACTCGAGTTTCAATTTTATAGAATTAATCTATTGTAATTTGAAATTTACATTACATTTTTAGCAAAAAAAAAAAAGAAAAAAAAAATTTAGAATACACAAAAGAAACCCCAGAATCAACGATAGCAAAAATCTTTTATTATGTAGTGTACTCTTGCTTTTAAGTTGTTGGGAGCGATCTAAGGTCACTGAGCTTCTCCCTTTGGGCGAGAAGGATATTGTTTCCACAATATTGCCAATGAGAACATCATTGAGATATCACTTCTTAACTTATAAACATATTTACATAAGTGTCTAAGTATTCTTGACGTCTTTCTCTCTTGATTATATCTACAAAGAAAAAAAAAGATATGAAAATAAAAATCAAATATTTTGTCTCAGAACCCTTTGTCTCCAGAACAAAATCATATGAATATTGATAAAACACATTAATGGAAATTCCGCATAACATAAAACACATCTACATGTATCACAAATATGAGAAGTGAACAATAAAAAAAAAAGATTAGAGAGGAAAGACAATTTGAAACTTGGATTCTTTGAAGTTGCACTTGCATGTTCCCTCTTTTTTGATAATCATTGGTAATGAAAAACGGTACATGTTTAATGATGTTGCTAATTTATTTTAATGACCTGCACAAACAAAAGAATCACACAGTAGGAAGCAAATGACTCATACCTGCATTGGAATTTGGAAGTGTTATGAAGAAGAATGTCTGTGTTATATACCAGAGAAATGCTAGCAGGACTGCCGCGGTCACGCTCAAAGTAGACCGTTTCACTAAAAACTGCCACGTATAATTATGAAACCGGGATAAGGGATTAACATGTTAGTAAAAGGAGGAGAGAGAAATAATGAGAATAAATGGAAATTAACAAGTTACAACACCACGAACAAATTGGAAGACTATTCTTTTCTAATTTCACAGACTCTTCAATATTCAAAATACTGTATTATCTTCTCTTTGTACTGAGTTAAGCAAATAGTCATTTTGTATGGAGTACCATGAACAATTCCAAGCTTGTGAAGTAAATAGACAATTAGTCAATTACTAATGTTTAATGTTCATTATCATATCTTGACAGAGATTAAAACACCTCAGTTTTAGATTTTCAAAACACTCCAATTGATCCTTTAAAGATCTTCAAATTTGTGGAGTTTAATTATTTTGTTTGAGTATGTGATTAAAATGGGTATTTTTAATAATTCAAGATCTTCAATTTTTTTTTATTTTTTTTTGGAGTGATCAAAGATCAGATTAACATATGATATTTGAAATTTGAGATTTGTTTAAATTTACATATAGATACAGAGAGAGAGAGAGAAATTGGAGTAGAAGGAACCTAATCACAAGTTTTTCTTAATTTTTTGGTTTTTTATTTTCTTGTTTCTCTCTCCTTTCTATTTTTCAGTAACCTGCTAATCCCTTAGCCCATTCTCACACTTATACGTGGCAATCTTTTAGTGTGGCAGTCTACTTTGAGCCTAACCGCGCGGTCCTCCTAGCATTTTTCTATATACCATCAGCTATGATTGTGGGTTAATTAATGTCAAATTGTATGTTACAAATTTACTGTTTCTATATCAGTTTCCTTGATAAGTTGATAGTCACCATTTCATTTTTTCTTTCTTTCATAAGGTGGTTAAAAAAAAAGAGATATTAATTTAATAAAAATTTTAAGAGATTCTTTCAGTTTCTTTAATTTTCTCCATTTTTTCTTCTCATTTAAAATTTATATCTAATTGGTTGTGTTCAATTGGAATAAATATTTAGGGGTTACAAATTAATACATTAATTAGAGATTGATGGGGTTACAAATGAGATTTTTTGCTTTAATTGATTTTTTTTTTGTGGCAATTGATTTTATTTTAGCCTAATTTTATTAGAGAAATGGATTACAAATATGATGAATTAAAAATGAGGTATAATTATCTTTATTAATGTAATAATTAATTTTTCTTTTTATTTTAGCATAATTTTATTAGAGAAAGGGGTTACAAATATGATGAATTAAAAATTAGGTGTAATTATCTTTGTTAATGCAATCATTAATAATTTTTGTAGGTTATTATGTAAATATAATGAAGATACTATATCTAGAAAGTTGTTAATGCAATTATTAATTATTTTTCTATGTTATTTTATGAATATAATGAAGATACCATATCTAGAAAGTAATTGATCCAAAGAACTTCATTGTCTTGAGACAAATCCACAAATATAGTTGTCTTAGACATAAATCGGACGGTCGTTGTGTTAGATAAAACTACGATTTGTTATATAGATTTTCAAAAATGAGAATAGTTAAATCTCTTAAATTATCGAAAATTTCGGAATATTTATCAGAAAATCAAATCGGATTAACAATCGGAAAAATCGGGTCGGAAATCGGATCGGATCGGATTCACAAAAGTAGTTCCAATTCCATTCCATTTTTTTTTTGGAAAAATCAAAAATCGGAAATTCGGAAATCAGAACTACAATAATCCATTCCAAATTCGAAAAAAATCAGATCGGAAATCGAAAAAATCGGAAAATCGGCAGAAATTTACACCCCTAGGTGTCACTGTTATTTTTGTTCCACATTATAAATAATTTTCTTGAAAGAAAATGTCGACAACGATACAAACTAGCGTAGGTAGTTGTGAAGGGGGGACAGACGGTGAGAGAAGAAGACAGACAGACATGTAGACCTAATGTAGGACAGTTGATATTTCTATTCTATTGCAAAGGACCAGTAGTGTGCAACTGTGCATCAGTCCGCGGTGTAAACTAACCAGTTGTGACAAACACCACTGCTTACAATTCAGAATGCATGGTGTCTGTAATGAGATATAGTTTAGATGAAGAAGATTCAGTATAATTTTTCTCAGTGGTTATTCTTCTCAAGAATAAAAAGGCCATCTGAAGCTAGTGCTAGAAATGGTCAGGAAACACGCGTCTGAAGTTTTAGATTTAACTTGCAGGAGTATATTGATCAGTATCCTTTCTAAGGTCTTACCCAAATAGTTTAGTTCACATAATGATCCTTTCTTATTTTCATGTACCGATTTTCAGTTTCCACATTGATCAATGTGCCTAAACAGATAAACTCCAAATTATCAATGTACAGTTATCTTTCAGCCATGAAATATTTGGCATGCTTCCATGTAAATGGTAAATGTTGTCTGGTACATTTCAGCTTGTGTCACTATAGATGTATGTATTTGAATGTCAACCGTATGAACTCACCATCTTCTACGGCTGCGAACGTACAGTTTACATCCATATGATACACATTGTGATTGCTCATTTTGAACATAGTCATAGACTAAGTGTGTACAGTTTAAGTCAGACACGCAACGAAATATGTGTCCCATGCAAGAAAATAGCGTTTATGATTCATGAATATTGGGAAGGAAGACAATATGTCCCACAGGCTAACTGCATATACAGACTAACCCTTACCAATATGAGAATTCGATTGTTAACCATTCAAACAAACTACGTGTCTACGTAGTGTCTACGTACGTACTATGATAATATCTCCTGCTTTTAATGCCCAGCTAAGCAGAAAAGTTGCAGCATTGTTATGGTAGGGATATTGTCCAAAAGTTTTATGGTTTAGCACAAAATGTAACTGTCAGTACCTTAATAAACATGTGGACTTGGCTCCCACATCATGCCAAGCTAGTTCTCACCAAGTATCACTCAGAAGTTCTTAGGAAATAACCTGAAAGATTTGGTCATCTGAATTCGATTACATAATATCTGATATCATATATCACGTAGAAGTTTGCACGTTTAAAACAACTGTCGTTATTCTTCACCAAGTCCTCTATATAAACTCTTTTTGTTGCAGATACAGCGGCACATACTCAAACCAATCTGAGTTCCAAGCTTCCGCTCGTCTTAAAAGATGTCCCAACATTTTGTTTATCAGCATTTCCAAATATCACTGTCGGGAGCAAGTAAATATGTTTCCTTAGGAGTTCGTACCAGTGTTCAAATGAATCGCCAATCCATGTGCATAAAAGCTAGCACTACACACAACAATGATCCACTTAGGCGATCAGCAAATTATCAAAGGAACATTTGGGTTCCTCAGTTTATAGAGTCTTTGCAGAGTGGTTATAAGGTGACTAATGTACACACACTAATGTCTGTACCATATTAATTATTCCTTACTAAGGAGTATGTGTATCACATTAACGAATCATTTGTTCTGACTTTTGAGGGACTTTGGTTGTGCCTTGGTAGTGATAGGTATTTCAGTATCCAAAAGATGAAACAAAAAAACCTTGCCGTCGCCTGTCAGTACAAAACAACAATTCTGTTAAGACCTAATCCTCGTCATGGTCAAATGATCATTTGTTCTATATATATATATGATTAATTACTGTCATTATAGTACTGACTTTAAAATTTTGATGAATATGTAGGAGAGGACTTACGCCAGTCGAATTGAGACGCTCAAAGAAGAGGTTAAGGATATGCTAATTGATGACACAGTGGGATGCTTAACTAAATTAGAACTGATAGATGACTTGGAAAGGCTTGGAGTTGGATACCATTTTGAGAAAGAAGTTAAAAGTATTCTGGCCATCCTATTCATAAATAGTGATGCGTGCGTGAAAGATGATTTACATTCCACAGCTCTGTACTTTAGGCTCCTTAGACAATGTGGTTATAAGGTTTCACAAGGTAATGTAATCAATCAGATTAATATGGTTTTACTTTCCACATTTACATCAATCAGATTTGATTGTTATTGTTTATGACAGACGTGTTTAATGGCTTCAAAGATGAGAGCGGAAACTTGAGATTAGGCTTGTGTGAAGAAGTTAAAGAAATGTTGAGTTTGTATGAAGCATCTCATCTTGGTTTAAGGGGTGAAAACATCTTACATGAAGCCAAATACCGTACTGTCAAACATCTAAAGCTTCTCATCAATGAAAACAAAGACTCTAGTCTAGCTGAAGAAGTGAATCATGCCTTGGAGCTTCCTTTGCATTGGAGAATGCCAAGGTTGGAGGCTAAATATTACATTCATGCATACCAAAGAGAAGAAAAAATGAATCCAATTTTATTTGAACTTGCTATGCTAGACTTCAACATGTTGCAATCTACCTATCAACATGAGCTACGAAATCTGTCAAGGTAATTATTAATTGCGCTTTTTATTATTTTGTGAATATATCTTTCAGTAAATTTGTAAGTGCTCAAATGTTGTTTTGTGACATTCAGCTGGTGGAAACATCTTGGTTTATCAGATAAATTGTCCTTTGCAAGAGATCGGTTGGTGGAGAGTTTCTTAGGCTCTGTTGGAGTAGCTTATAAACCTCAGTATCAATGTTGTAGGGAATGGATAACAAAATCTGTCTGTCTGATAATAGCAATAGATGATATTTATGATATATACGGCTCACTACATGAACTCGAGCTTTTTACTGCTGCCATTGAAAGGTTGGATGTCTTGTGTCTCCGTACAATTTCATCCAAAGTGGAATGGAGTATTTCCAAATTAAATTGGTATCTGATCCAAATTATTTTTTTCTCAGATGGGAAATTGAGGCAATGGAAGGGTTACCAGATTACATGAAAATATGTTTCCTAGCTCTTTTCAACACGACCAATGATATCGTCTATATGAAATACAAAGAAGATGGGGTCGACATCTTATTATATGTGAAGAAAGCGGTATACACATGCATTTCATCATTTAATATGTCGTGGTTCAAATTTTCTTCATCCTTATATATGACCTATGGCTGAGATTTGACTTTTTCTCACAGTGGGCAGACTTTTGTAAGGCGATGTTGTTGGAGGCTAAATGGAGTAAAATGGGATACATGCCGTCGCTCAATGAATACTTGGAAAATGCATGGGTTTCCTCTTCGACAACTATAGGCCTAGTCCTTGCATTTTTTGGAACAGGGCAGCCTGTAACACATGAGGCATTAATAAGCTTAAACAACAACCCTGATCTCATTTATTACTCTGCTATGATTCTACGACTTTGTAACGACCTAGCAACATCATCAGTAAGTAAAATACAGCCTTCATCCCAACACCGCTACTCATTGTCACGATTATAACACTCTATGGTGGTTTTGTTGGTGCTTGATAGGCAGAACTGGAGAGAGGTGATGTACCATCAGCAATCCAATGTCAAATGCATGAAGGTTATATTTCCCAGGAGGTTGCTCGTGAAAATATAGAAGATCTAATCTCAGAAATGTGGAAGAAGCTAAACGAATCCATCTACGATTCACCTTTTGAAGATTCATTCATAAATATTGTTGTGAACAATGCTAGGACTGCGCACAGCATCTATCATTATGGAGATGGAATTGGTGTTCAAGACCATGAAGCCAAGAAGCGCGTCACTGAACTGTTAGTTGAACCACTTAGCATATAAATCACAGACTTTCTATTGATATATTCCTGGCACTAATGTTTGGGCACATCTGAAAAATGTGTCTTACAAGTAATAGAATTAAGACAAATAAAGACGTACTTCTACTTGCGTCCTTTGAAGTTGCATAGGACTTTGTACGAAGACTTAAAGATTGGTATACTTGTTTGCTTGTGTGAGTAAAACTGTTTTTCCAAAATGATATCTGTAATTTCATATAGAGTGATAGTTATTTATATTTGAAATAAAGTTCAGAGAATCGATTTAGAGTTTTGGCTCATGACTTCTAGCCTATTTTGATTATGAAACAAGTTGTTTCAAAAACCAATCCAAGGGTGCCATTGAATTTGTTCAATCTCATGACTTATTGGCCATATTGATTAGTGTGATCCCCTGTTCTCTTTCTATAAACAAATCTTTCTTCTCAGGCATCAGGCAACATCATACATACTGAGGGACTCGGGCTAGTGTTGTGATTCCTATTTGTTATACATTTTCTGCTTAGCCATCAGCCGATTAAGCAGTAAAGAGAATGTTAATCTGCAAAAAGGTGACTGAAACAGTAAAATGTCGTCAAACCTGCTATGGCCATAACAAGTACTAGAAATATAGTACACACTTGATATATAGATTGTATAAATTTAACTAAATCAGAATCCAAGACTGGAATCAGCAGAAAAAGAGGTTCTACCACCATAAATCCTTTTTCTTCAGAGCTGTGATTACAAAGAAGCTGAAACGTCATCGTGATTACTATCTGGGTGGGGGAGAGTCCCTTGGAGACTAGCAGTTGAAAAGAGGTTGGAACGGAAGAAAAAATACAAAGGAGATTAGGAAAACACTACATGCACATTGGATTAACTAAAAGAAAAAACACTACAGCAGGCAGGTGATGCTGGCAAGGGATCTACCAAGACCTACAATGCAGCAGGGTAAATCCAAGCACAGGCAGCTGCTCAACTCATCCACATGCCTGCATGAGCTAGCTTCCTTCATCATTGAAAATTTGAAATTAACCAAACATGTGTCCCCACTCCCTAAATTGGCCCATGCCGAATATATGTGCAGTATTGTCGTCAAAGGATCAGAGAATGTGGCTGTGACATTAGCAACACTCATATCTAAAAGTAGGGGGCCTGACCGGATGAAAGTAATGTACTCCTAACTAGTGTTATTGTCTGTGAATGTCCACCTAATTACATACTGTACAACCATTTTTAAGACTAAAAATTTGGCATGTTTTCTGATCAATTTAGGTTGGAATTCGCCAGGGCTGCTAATAGCATTTATCAATATGGAGATGGAATGGGTGTTCAAGACCATGAAGGCAATAAGCGCGTCGTCACGTCACGGAACTGTTACCATATAAACAATTGCATGAAGCAGTAAAATATTGTCAATACTGCTCTGGCCAAACATAGTACTCTAATAAAAAATAAGCTATATCGACAACTCATTTTTTGGTTAGTATATATACTATTCAAAATGTAAATAGATCGAGGCCTGAATTCCAAATCATTTATTTGTTTAGGTTAAGTTGGCTAAAATTGATTTAAGATTTTTTCACTTTATTACAAAGCCATGTTTGATCTAATATATCCTATCCTTGGGTCTATTCCAAGATATGAAGCCTGATATTCTTTGTATGATAATAAAAACCATCATTCCTCTTAGATCGACCATTGCTTAAATCCTCTTGAACATTATCACAATTCACACAGATAGTTTCAGTAATCTATAGCAAAGTAAATCTTGATGGGGAGATAACAACTTCAACCCAAAAAACCTGCAGTACTTCATAACTATTCCGTCTAAATAAACGGAAGCAAAGTGAAACACTGAACTAATCGTCACAACGTCAAAGAAGGCTTGTATTTCTTCTTGGAAATAATGGTAATCAATGGCAAAGAGCTGAAGAATATCAATAGTAATTAGGAACTTTCATGTCATGCAGATCCTACATTCCTACCTACATATTTGACAAAAAAAAAACACAATATATTGAACATCTAATAGAAAACATAACATAACACTGCATAGACGGACCAGGGCAACAAACCCCCTATGCACTTGAAAAAGAATTCATACATATAATCCTTGAGAAGGTTTGGAAACCAAGTTGAAGTCAGGGTGGAAATATGATAAGAGATATCGGAGTACTACTGTACACTGTACACTACTACTCACATTGGGTTTTCCTAGTTCTAGATCTTGTGTATTGTTCGAAATATATAGCGGAGGAAAAGAAAAGATCGAAGTTAGCAGAGAAGGCCATGAACTGTGTAGTATTTAATCGAGTTGAGTTTTTGTAACAGAAAAAGATATGTTTATCGATATGTAACTCATTGGTGACTTGTTGGTGTGCGACTAACCATTAGACTGTCAAAGTCACTTCCTTTCTATATATTGACGACAGAGAAATCTAAGTTGAATTGATTCAAACCAACTGACCATCGATCTCAAATTGTAACCAACTGCTTTCTGTACAGGAGCAGAAAGAAAAGAAAATTAAATATATAGTACCGCAGCACGGAGATCCTGAACAACCAGGTGTTCTAGTGATTATCTTACAGCATTGTACATCAGCATCACCAGAGGATTGCACACTTATAAAAATTCTGTGTGTCGAATATTCTGTTTCGGATATAAAAAATCCGCTTGACTTCATATATAGCCATAATAAATTTAACAAACAAAGAAAATGAATTCTCTGTGATGATGTTCAACTTGGCCTTATAGAACAAACAGATTTAATGAAAACAGCAGAATATACCTTCGATAACAAAATAACATTAATCTGCAGACATATGGTCTTCATTATTGTCTCATTAATAGAAATTGTTGTCACCCTCGAAACATATACAAGCTACCTAGCTAGGACAGCTTGTATCTCCTTTTGAAAATAGGGGTCACTTTATTTAAATGAAGCTTCACTAGTTTTAGTTTATAAGGCTAATTTCCAAATCTAATCCTCCTTGTGCAGAGGAATACTTTCAGAGAGCACTGATGTAATATACTTCTCAAGGATTGGTAATCGTTGATTGTCATCATAACTGTACATCAGACGAACCATTCTTGCCGTATTAACCACGGCTTTTTTCAATGAAGGTGAGAGGGGACTTGGCAGTAGGTATTCCTTGTTCAATTTTTTCCAAGTATTTGCAATCATATTGGCTACATATTCTCGTGCACTTTCCATTGTCGAGTTCTTATGTTCATTCATATAGCATTCTATGTATGATCCATCATGGCCTTGCTGGTTCTCATCCTGTTGATATAAAACAAAACATTAATCTATCATGATAAACTACATTTATTTAGCGAAGGTAAGGCGGAGCCTGTGAAAAATTGAAGTCTTGGATGCAGTCACTGTCACTCAATCAATAGTTAAGAGGTTACCTTTGCAGTTCCCAAATCATCCCAAAGGCGAAGAATCAATGCAGAGTATTTTATTAAGCTTGGATTGCTATCCAGAAGGTCTATAGTTTCCTTGTTTATACCTTCACCCAAAAGAAAGAATAGATGAACAAACACCACATGAAGTCCTGTGCTAATGACTCCATTATTCAAATATTCTTCAGATGTTGGCAAGTGTCCAGAGGCAAACCATCTCGCTTCAACAAGAAATCCATTACACAATCGCGTCCACTAAATCATATATATAAAAGATAAGTTTTTTCAAAGGTATGCCACCTGATTGGCGCTAATCTACGAATGACACACGTTATTAGAAAACCAATACATTTTAAAGTGGTAAATATACACTTACCGCATTTCTTAGGGAGTTCATGGGATTCCATCCATGTTTCTCAAGGATTTTATAGCTAATTTCATCAGTAAAGTCATATAAGGTCTGTAAAAATATTTTCATGGAATATGGTAGCTCCTTGGTTGCATCGAGTTCCCATCTGTAGTACACAAGTTAAACAAATTAGTATGTATTCTACTTGAGCACATTGAAATGTGTTTTATATAGAGAAGTATATGTCACTTGTTTATTAATTCAGTGAACAGAACAAGTTCGTCAAGCGTCCCACAAACATCAAAAATGTCATCCATCATGTAGACAAAACAGGCAGGTTTCGCTAGATCAACTCTTTGGTTGGAATACTTAGGATCTGCTAGTGTGGCCATCGACCACATGTACCATTTAAGTGGTTGGTCTCTAGCAAACTTCAAATTCTGAGCTAGACCCAGGTCACTCCACCACCTATAAAGGCAGAAAATGATATCAAAACAAAGCACTATATAAATGAAAGTGATCAAACAATGTAAACAATTTCTCAGTTTCTTAACCAGGCTTCAAGCTACGTATATAAAGTATATGTACTGAGGTGGAGGCTATGAACTTTTAAGGACGGGAAAATAATTGTTTTTCTGCTCAGCAAAGTAGCCTAATTTGATAGACCTCAAAAGTTAGGATGATTTTCCCCAAATTCGAAAACTTACAAGAAAAAGTTTTGGAGTTCGCTTCTGTGAAGGAATTGCACAATGTTAAAGTCTACTTTTGCTAGTTCTAGTAATAGCACATCGTATGTTTCCAGCTTGCTTTCATTATTTTTTATCGACTCTTTGACAAGGAACCTTGTTAAGCTCGTGTGATACGGATGGTCTAATAGATAATTGATAACATTAGCTTGGTCTTGATTCAAATATGGCGTGAAGTCATGAAGGTTCTTTCTAGCAAAGACACAAGCCTGGTCTAGTATATCCTCTCCTTCTATTCCCAGATGTGAAGCCTGATATAAAGCCATCATTCCCTTTAGATCATTGCTTAAACTCTGTCTGAACTTTCCACGTTTGTCAATAAATCTGTTGAACATATCTGTTGCATGGAGTTATTCTTAGTAAATTAAATTACAGTAAAGTAAAGCATCTGTGGATTAACAACTTAGTGACCCAGCCAACCTGTAGGCACGTTATAACCATACTGTCTAAATAGACGAAAGCGCAGCGAAACACTAAACAAATTGCAGTCGCCATCATAGCAGATACCACCACCAGCATTCATTAGACACATATACTCCCTACTTATGAAGGCTTGTATCTCCTCTTGGAAATGGTAATCAATGGCAAAGCGCTGAAGAGTATCAATCATGACAAATGACTCTGATGAACTTGCAGTAATGATGGTTCCTAGTACCTGGCGAACTTCCTTCAGTTTTCTGTCATGCAGATCCTTCATGTTTGAAAAAATAGGAAATGAGCAACAAATTATGCATCAATAAAGAACATATATAACCATACAAAATACAAAGATATAGATACAACATAGCCACAAACGTAACCCCCCACTCCGAAATGTTCCAAAAGATCCTCATTGAATACTCAGAATTATAATGAAACATATATTCCTGGATGTCCCCGCATCTGGCATACACACTCAAGGAAATAAAATTCACACAAATAACCAAGCTAAAATGTTTGGGTGCTTACCCAATAATCTTGAGAAGGTCTGGAACTGGAAGCTAAGGTGAAGCGAGCGGTTGAACTCTGGTAAGTGAAGTTTACAGATATTGGAGTGCTCTCATCGGGTTTTCCTACTTTTTGTGTGTTGTTGGAAACATATAGAGAAGAAGGACCAGTAAAGAAGTTAGCAAAGGAGGCCATGTATTATTGATTAGTACTGGATTGGGTTGAGTTTTTGTTACAAAAAGAAGTCTATTTATATGTTTTATTTAGATGCTTAATTGCAACCATATAATGCGTTGCAAACGCTTAATTTTATTTTTTAAATGTTTGGAATTTTATTGTGAATACTTAGCATTTGCAACTAATTGGGAACGTTTCGTTTCAACAGAGCAATTCTGTTGTAGTGATGATCATTGGTGACTTGGTGTCAGGGGAGAAAGGTATGGTTTGGTGACTTTGGACTAGTTGCCTTTTCTGGTTGACATCATGGCTAACACTTTCGTATGTATATATTTTACGGCCTACGAACTGAGCATCCCCGATCACCAAGTTAACATTTGACTGTCAAAGTCGTGTTTTTTTTTTTATTAACAACCCCATTTAACATGATTACTCGGCCAAGCTAACGGTATCAAGGAAGATGTGTCTGAATTTATAATTACTTACGTTCATTATATTGATACAAACCAGATTCAAGTAGGAAGTTGTTATCATCTTATATTTTTTCCTAATCATACAGATTTAAACTTTATGAGTAACACCAAGGAGTCTCCAACATCCATAGCAATGATCAACTGCCAATAATTAGATAACATTTTGCATTAACTTAAGGAATAGAATTTCTTCTTAAACGAAGCAAATGTGATCGATGTAACATTTACTGACTTCATTTTAATTTCCCGTAGTTTTTTCTACGGTCCAATATGCAGGACAATTCAGTTAGGCTTGGTCAATATAGACAATTGATGTATAAAACACTCAGTTAGGCTTGGTCAATATAGACAATTGATGTATAAAACACTTACAGAATTCTAATCAATTATATTTAATTTCATTTCCATCAAGGTCGATTTATATTTTTATCAAAGAGGAAAGTACTGACAACTATTCCTAATAATGATATGATAGATTCATATAAGCTGTAATCATTACTATTCATTAGTGCTCACGTCATCTTTTTTTTGTTGGAGATTAAATTAGATCAATAAGCAGATGAATAACATTCTTGTAAAAAAGTTGCATGCAGAATGTGTAAAAGCACATGTTTAATATGTGATATTATAGGATTGAGTAGTTCTAGCATGAAAGGCCTTTCACCTATCTCCATGAAAGCTTCATTATATTCTGCCACATATCCAAGTTTGTTGGGAAATTGATGATAAATCAATAACCCAAAGTGCGGAATAACCCAAGATAAACAAATAATGATAATAAGAAAAACGAAACCAATACACAAGATATACGTGGTGAAACCCTCACGGGAAATAAACCACCACAAGCAAAATAAAGAACTTTATTATCTTCCACCAAAAGGATTACATGATGAGATCTCACACAACTCAACCTCACACCCTTTACAAGAAGAACACAAACCTAAAAATCCCCCAATAAAGATTGCTCCCAAGTTTTCACCAAAGCCTCCTAAACCTCAAATCTCCAAGTTTGGAATCTCTCAAAACTCCCTTAGACTTTTGTTTCTCATGGCTTCCAAAACTTCTTAAGGTTTCCTACACCATCATGGCTTTATATAGTGTATTACAAGGTAAATTAGGGTTTACCACGTCATTGGGCCTAAACTAGACCCATGACTGCTGCAAAAATCTGTTGTCCAGTCTGCTGCTACTACCAGGTCTGTTGCCTGTCAGAACTTCAAGAACGATTTCCCGACTGCATACTGAGAATTAGAAATCATGCCATATGTCGTTAGAAAGCCAGACGAGTCTACTTTCTAACCCAACAAACGGATCATGATTCCAAGTACCGAACAACACCACAAGCACAAAGTTCAACTTGGATACTTTCTAGTTTGAGTTTTTTAATTTGCATAAGATAGTTTTTTTGCTAAAAAAAAACCTATAACCTAACTTTGGATGTGGGTAACCCTAGTGGAATTTGAACAAATCTGGACCACACATCTTGAGGGTGTATTTATTTAAAATTAGTTGGACTCTTATTTGAGGGTGTGTTCTCTTATTTAACCCCTTATTATTTTGTTTAAATTTATTTTATTCAAAAACTAAAACCGGACTAGTAAGTATCTGTAGTAAAGTGACATGTGGAGGTTACATATAATGGATTCCTATTAGGAATCGGTTTCCTTATTTGACAACAAGTGTGGTGTAATTCTATTAGGATTCAATAAGGCTTTCTAATCTATTAGAAATCTAAGTTGTTGTTGATTTAAGAATTGGGTTACCAATTGGATTAACCAAAAAGGTTATAAATATTGGTGTTGTGTAACCATAAGAATTTGAGCAAAGAAGGGATTGCGGGAGATTTGTGAGAAAAACAAAACTAAGGTTTCATTAGTTATTGTGTAGTTCACTTCTCAATTATTAATAAAGCTATCTCTCTTTGCCCCGTGGATGTAGGCATATTGTTGAACCATGTATATTATTGTGTTTCTGTATTTCTGCTTTAATTTACATCTTTTGTGTTTGTTTCTTCATTAATCATATCAAGATCTTGTGTATTTATCATAAGCAATATTTAGCATCTCAACGTGAACCACGTTTGAGAAAAGCACCAGTTCGACTTGGTTTTGGGGATAGTGCATCTTTTGCATTATCAGTATTTTGTGATGATGAGCCTTCTATCTTTAAGGGGGCAATGAGGAGTTCTCATTCTTATGAATGGAAGTCAGCGATGGATGAAGAGATGAAATCTCTTCACAAGAACAATACTTGGGAACTTGTAAAGTTGCCTAAGGATCAAAAGTCGATTGGTTGCAAGTGGGTTTTCACAGTGAAAGATGGTATTCTAGACTCCAAGCGTACAACTAGTGGTATACGCTACAAGGCAAAATTAGTGGCTAAGAGATATGCACAAACGGAAAGTGTGGATTATAATGAAGTTTTTTCTCCGGTTATAATAAATTTGTAAAGTTGCCTAAGGATCAAAAGTCGATTGGTTGCAAGTGGGTTTTCACAGTGAAAGATGGTATTCTAGACTCCAAGGGTACAACTAGTGGTATACGTTACAAGGCAAGATTAGTAGCTAAGGGATATGCACAAACGGAAGGTGTGGATTATAATGAAGTTTTCTCTCCGGTTGTTAAACACACTTCCATCCTACTCTTGTTAGCTTTGGTGACGCAGTTTGATTTAGAGCTCGAGCAACTAGATGTCAAAACTGCTTTCTTGCAGGGAGATTTAGAGGAGGACATATATATGTTACAGCCCGACGGTTATAAAGTTGTTGGTAAAGAAGACTATGTGTGCAAACTGATGAAGTCCTTATATGGATTGAGGCAAACACCACGACAATGTTATAAGAAGTTTGACACATTTATGTTGAAGCAGGGGTACTCTAGAAGTGAATATGATCTGTGTGTCTATTTCATAAAGCTTCGAGATGGGTCCGTTATTTTTCTCTTACTCTATGTGGATGACATGCTTATAGCTGCAAACAACAAGTCATGTATTGTTTCTTTGAAGAAGAAACAATTGAGTAAAGAGTTTGAGAATAAAGTTTTAGAAAAGGTGTTCACTGAGATGGTTTTCGGGGTCAAGTTTAGGCATTGCTTTAACTTGATCAATCTCTCCAAATATTGAGGCCCTTCGGGGTAGTGGCCCTTATAGGCGTGTGGGGGCAAAGGTGAGATGATGTTTATGTGGTGCAGGAGAAGTACGTATAGGTTCATTATGGTCGGCTCAGTTTTGTACAATCTTCGCCGAGGTAGAGAATTGTAGAAAAGTGACATGTGGAGGTTACATGTAATAGATTCCTATTAGGAATGAGGTTACATGTAATAGATTCCTATTAGGAATCGGTTTTCTTATTTGGCATCCAGTGTGGTGGAATTCTATTAGGATTCAATAAGGCTTTGTAATCTATTAGAAATCTAAGTTGTTATTGATTTAGGAATTGGGTTACCAATTGGATTAACCAAAGAAGTTATAAATATTGGTGTTGTGTAACCATAAGAATTTGAGCAAAGAAGGGAGTGAGGGAGATTTGTGAGGAAACCAAAACTAAGGTTTCATTAGTTATTGTGTAGTTCACTTCTCAATTATTAATAAAGTTATCTCTCTTTGTCCCGTGGATGTAGGCATATTGTCGAACCACGTATATTATTGTGTTTCCATATTGCTGCTTTAATTTACATCTTTTGTGTTTGTTTCTTCATTAATCATATCAAGATCCTGTGTATTTATCATAACAGTATCCAAGTTGAGCTTGGACATGTTGCAGAATACAATGAAACTTTCATGGGGAGAGGTGAAAGGCCTTTCACGCTAGCATGTCTATAGGATTTGATTTATTTCCAAAATTAATTAATATTAATTTCACATTATATACTAGTTATAAGGCTCGTGTAATGCACGGATGTTATTAAATAATGTAAATTAAGTGTAGTTTTTTGGAAAGGTTTTGTTAATGTATGTCATTGGTTTAATATTTGTTTTTTGAATGTTTGACTGATATTTTGAACTATATATAATTGTAGCAATTATTTTATTTGATGTATGAGGAACACGGGTAAATATTGAAGAATGAAGAAGACCGGTAAAATACGAAATTATAATTTTTATTTTTTATTTTTTGGGCTAATAAGATAAATATTGCTATACCCTAAATTTATTGGTTAGCCATTAATATATTTGTGCAAAAAGACAAATATGACCATAGTATTATTAAATGTAGCCATCTAGCTATTTAAGTCATATTAATAAATATAAATTTATAATAATAACTTTTAAGTTTTGATCTTTGTTAAATTCTCTGAAGCATCAAATTTACTCTAATTTGAAAAAAAAAAATTGTTAAAGACAAGCCCAATTTTAATAGAGAGTATAGATTTAGGTAAAACTTCTATCATGAATCTCATTGCTTAAGAGGACTGATCTGCTATACCAGAAGAAAAGCAGTTGAAAAGAGCATAGATCCATCCATAAATATTTTGTTGATATGGAAGCATCAATCTCTGTTATTCAAGCTATATAGATAACTGAAATGAGAGATGTTGTGCCGCAACTATTCACTAATTTCTTTGGTATATATAGTATTCAAAAGTAAAGAGAGAAGACCAGTATTCCAAAACATTAATATGGTGGTTAAAAAGGGATTCATCAAGTTCTATCACATGGAAAAATACATAAAAGCCACATATTACTAGAGCCCCATCTGAAGTTCATGTATATACTTCCTCGGTAAATATGTATTCGCTCTATCATTGCAGTTTGCCACTCTTGCTACCAAGAACCTTCGTCCGCCTAGGAGCTGTTAAATGTGATATTTCGCCTTGTCGTTTCAATAATACTAGAAGTAGACGAATATTCAGGCAATGCACAAATTCTGAAAGGAACATTTGGACTCATGATTTTATCGACTCATTGCAGGGTGATTATAAGGTACTTCTAATTAATAATCACTAGCTAGTTCTTGTACCATGTAATAATCAATATTGTTGTAAACCAGTTTCTCTAAAAGCTCGAACTTGTAGGGGGAGGCTACCACAATGTATATCAACCGGAATACCGGATAAACTGGTAGGCACATACCTAACCAAACATGGAGGTGGACTTTGCCACTCTCCCAACTGGGTCACGGGCCGCACAAACGGTTAGGCCCACAGTCCTAACCAAACATGGGGATGGATCCACCAACAAATATATATATTCTTACATTTCTAGTAACATATCAGAAGTCTTCATTTATCTATTAATTTTCGAGTTTGTAGAAGACCTATGTCGAACAAGTTGAGAAACTCAAAGAAGAGGTGAAAGATATGCTAGTTGATGAAACAGTTGGGTCATTAACAAAATTGGAATTGATCCGCGATTTGCAAAGGCTTGGGATAGGATACCACTTTGAGAAAGAAATAAAGAGAACACTAGATCTCCTTCCCTTATATAAAGACACACTTATTGACAACAACTTACATTTTAGGGCTCTGTACTTCATGCTCCTTAGACAACATGGTTACAAGGCCTCACAAGGTAAAATGACTTACACATCTTCATTTCAATCCTACAACAATTATATACTAACATTTATGATCTCTTTGATCTGTGATCATCTTGTTGTTCCGGCTTTTCCTTGGGCTATTTACATTAAGAAGAATATATATTTATGTTAAATGTAGATGTGTTTAAGGACTTCATTTCCAAGACAGACAGTTTTAAACTAGACTTGTGTGAAGATGTTAAGGGAATGTTGAGTTTGTATGAAGCATCTCACCTTTGTTTAGAAGGTGAAAACATCCTACATGATGCCAGAGACTTTACGGTTAAACATTTAAAGCTTCTTAATGAAAATATGGACCCTAGAATTACCGAGGATGTGACTCGTGCATTGGAACTTCCCTTGCATTGGAAATTGCCAAGATTAGAGGCTAGAGAATACATTGATGTGTATCAAAGAAATGAGAAAATGAACCCAGTTCTGCTTGAGCTTGCTCAGCTAGATTTCAACGTGTTGCAAGCCATACATCAAGAAGAGCTAAAAAACATATCAAGGTAAGAATGTACATACATCTATTCTCGTGTTAATATGATATACATCTGGAGTACATAACTGTAGTACTTGTCTATATGATTCTTTCGATCAGATGGTGGAAACATCTTGGTTTGTCAGATAAGTTGAACTTTGCAAGGGATCGGTTGGTCGAAGGTTTTTTATGGTCAGTCGGACTTGCTTACAAACCTCAGGACCAACGCTGTAGGGAATGGATAACAAAAGTTGTTAGTCTCATTATAACACTTGATGATATTTACGATATATACGGTTCATTGCACGAACTTGAGTTTTTAACCACTGCGATTGAAAGGTTTGTACCTACATTACGAATCTGGAAAATTGCACATCAAACTCAGCTGATTAGAATGTGATTGGATCTGACAAAGAACTTATCCACAGGTGGGATCTTCAGGAACTAGAACAACTGCCAGACTATATGCGTGTCTGTTATCTCGCTCTATTCAACACAACAAATGACATAGTCTATACTAAATACAGAGAACATGGGCTTGACATCTTACCTTATTTGAAGAAAGTGGTACCACATAAATTAAATTAAATTTACCTCGTCATTTTATTATCCTTCATATGAATATCTGTCATCAATAATTAACCAACTGAAATAATTACCATGAATCAGTGGACAAATTTTTGTAAAGCGATGTTGCTGGAGGCCAAGTGGACTAAAATGGGGTACACACCGTTACTCATGGAATACTTGGAAAATGCATGGGTTTCATCTTCCACGACTGTAGGTCTTGTCTGTGCATTTTTCGCAACAGAGCAACCTATAACAGATGGTGTACTAGAAGCTTTAGAGAACAAACCCGATCTAATATACTACTCTGCCATGGTTTTGAGACTATGCAATGATCTAGCAACTACATCCGTAAGTGCACCTCGCACCCTTCTCTTTCTATCAAACTTTCATGCTATGCTGACATCTTTAAACGGTGCATACATATCTCATGTAGGCAAGGCATGACAGAGATGATGGACCTTCAGCCATCCAATGTTACATGAAAGAAACAAAGACTTCAGAACAGGATGCTCGTGACAAAGTACGAGATTTAATATTTAAAATGTGGAAGAAATTAAATGAATCCATCTATGATTCACCTTTCGAGCAGTCATTTGTTGATATTGCTATGAATCATGCAAGAAATGCTCATAGCATTTATCGATGTGGAGATGGGATGAGTATTCAAGACCTTGAAGGAAGCAAACATGTTGCAGAACTTTTAATCAGACCTCTTAATATCAATAAAAGTGGATGATCCCTCAGTTTCAGTCTAGTTCTTTTGGAAGAAATTTAGTCATGAAAAAGATATAAAGAATATTCAAATAATCGATTCAAATCGTAAAATTTTTTGAAAGATTTGTCAAAACCTTTGTTATTGCTTTGTTTACCCGGCCTTGTACTATTAATGTTACAGTAATGCGCAGTTATGCAATCCTTCCCTTTGAAATGGCCAATAACAATAAGGATGTAGACATGGATTACTGTGCTGTCTTTTTCAGGATTGACGTGGATATGCGATGTAATTTAGGTAACAATGGTGCAGTTATCCCTGCGGCTGAGAGGTTGGGAATCTGCATAGTAGTAGTAGATTTGATTTATATGGTTCAGTACTGCAGTAGACGCAATTAAGCTTAACCTTTTTATCCCTGTCGCTGAGAGGTTGGGAATCTGCATAGTATTCTCACAAGAAAAAGAATATCAGGTAGCTCTTTTTAACAGAACAAAGGATATCAATTATGTTAAATACAAAGCGAAGGGTCCTGAGTCCTGACAACCTACCTCATTTCAATTTTTTTCATGAATATACATCTTCTACCCTTAGGTTTTATCTATCTCTATCCCAGTTTGTTGCCTTGTTATGGTGACTTGGTGGAGCTAAGTGTGTGGGTGGAGGTAGATTAGACACAGAATACTTGGAAAATGCATGGATTTCTCTTCCACATAACTATAGGTCTAGTATTCACATTCAGAGCAACCTGTAACAAAAGAATGAAAAATGTATAGTGAACGTAAATTAAACAACAAACCTCATGACGACTTAGCAACAGAACTCTACTGCCTTAATGGTTTCTACACCAATTAGAGGTGTATCTAACATGTTTCCAGAATCTTGGAGACGGTTCTAACAATATTAAGTATTGTATAAGGTCATCCCTTGAAAATTTGGAAGTCGTTCCTTATTCCAAAGTTTTTTTAGAGGGAGGGAACTAAAATTCAGATCATCAACCCTAAAAAGAATTTGAGATATCTTCGGAATGTTGATATATGAAATCTGCAGAATTTGAAAGAGGTGGTGTACCACCAATTATCCAGTGTTACATACTTGCATGCATGAAGCTAAAACTCAGATCAGGATTTCGATTTTTTTTTTTTTTTTCCTTTTTTTTTGCCAATTTAAACCAGTCATCAAGGTTGCTCCTGAAGAAGTACAAGTATTTTTACTCAGAAATAAAAAAAAAAAAAAATGTTAATTCTGTCTACGAATTCACCTGTCGAGGACTGCAAATAAAGCAAGGGCATCGATTGACCTGGGGATAGTAGTGATGTTCAGCTCTACAAAGTGAAGAGCATTTATTAAGTAAACCTCGTAAGGTAGAGAACTGCGTATTCCATCAATATTCACTCTCTAATACTTAATTTTTATTAAATTTTGGGAATTTAAGTCCTTTATGATATAACAACAAAGAAAAATGATCTACTCAAATAAACGGTCTCTGGTTGTTCATGAAAACTTATGACTTTTCTCTTAAGGATGGTCTATCCAATTGCTACTCAATTTATTCGCTTATTGTATGATATCTCTGCTTTATAAAAATGGGACCAATATCTAGGAGATGTAAAAGCTCTATATGCTAAAGTAATCCAGGTGCAGCGTCCACACACTAAGCCCGCAAAAGTCATTTCTAGACTAAGATGGCATTTGGAAGCTAATAGTATGTCCGAGGGGGGAGGTCCTAGTTACTGATGCTGATGAATCATAATATGAGGGCTCTATATCCGAAAGTTGTAATAGCCAAAGGAAAATATACACAACCTTGGAGTGAGTAGACTCCAAAAGATAAAGACACACATTCTGAATGTTCTTTATGTTTCATCAAGGGAAAAGATGCATTCTCTTCATGAAAAAGATGGGAGAACATAAAAAACTGGGTGAATCACTCTAAGATTATGTAAAAGATGGAGAACATAAAAAAGGACTCACGAGTCACAAGGCTTAACAAAATGTAAGTGAGGATGTAACATTTATCCACTGCCCAAGACTCTGAAGACTTGAACTACAGTCTTATTGCTAAGCCAAAATATATGACAAAAATCAGTATTGCGAATGATGATGATCTAATTATAAAAAGAAATTGATTATTCACTACAAAGTACAAACTGTTTGCAGCAAAATACACCCAGAAAAAAAAAAAAAAAAAAAAAGAATTGGGTCAAAAGCAATGAGACATAGTTAAAAAGTCATATTCGCCAATCAACTGAGGCATTTATGTAACTCTATGAACTGAGGTGGGAATTTGTTGTAAGCTAGAAGAATATTCTAAACAAGGATACAGCAGTTCCAAAACAATGATACACAAAAACGATGAACCCTAGCAATTAAAAAAAAAATCTAGATTACTTAAACCTATATTCATGAGACCCACCAAGTTTACTATTGAGTACTTAAAAACCTGTCGTTGTACTTTCTCAATGCCAAGCAGAAGCCGAAACCAAGTTTCTATCCTTCCAGCCCAACAACATGGCACCGTCCTTCTCCACTAGCGTGTAGTGTTCTGAATAACATCTGAGCAGACCCCGGATGACATGGTTGACATGAGAACTCAATGGGAATGGCTGGAACCCTGCCATTGTGAACCTGGATTTCCACTTTCCTAGCAGTTCATGTCTCTCCACCCTCTCTTTTCCCTCACAAGCTATGACATTTACCATGTCCCTAGCCAGGCACTGCTGCTCAACACTGATCCGCTCCTTGCTGTCCCTCGGCATGGTCACATCAATTGACTCAAACATAGCTGAGTAGAAATCCAAAGCCTCAGCAAATCTTGTCACAAAAGGTGTGGTGTTAGTATTTGATTCCTGTTCAATAAGAGTGACCACCTTGGGTGACAATGACCTGACCATTCTCAGCATCTCATCTCGTGGATTATTCACATCAATGCTCTCATCTGGGGTATGGTGGAGCTGCAGTGGGAAGTTCACAGCCAAAGCCTCCCCAGGCCTAACATCAAGCATTTCACGTGTTACATCCGATGCAAAAGCTGGCACTGCGTGAAATTCGATTGGAATGTTGAACTTCTTGGACATGGCTGCTAACCTCTCTCCTACTGCCTGCAAACTGCCTCCACGAGCGTACTTAGATACTGGGTCATCTATCCCAGTGATGCGCATAAATGGTGGACCACTTGTTCTTGCAGCTAATGCTTCTATCAGAGTCATCCACTGGGTCCCCTGAGCAATCTGGAAATCTACGATGTGAACACGGTCCTCGCATTTAAATGCTTCAGCAATAGCTCCATTGGCCGCCATATACCCAAACTTCAAGTATGGGCAGATTTCATAGAGAATTTGCATGTAGGAGAGCAATTCTTTGCTCTCGGGCTGTCTACACCTAAGTGCACGGTATATGTTGGTTCCTGACTTTTCCTTCCGAGCCACCAGTCCTTCTACCATGTAAGCACCAAGGCGCTGGATAGGTTCACCACTAATAGATACAATACTTCTTGCATCTTCAATCAGCTTATCAAAATCATTCCTTCCTTCAGAGAGAGATTTCGCACACTCAATCAACAATCGTTTTAGATTACACTGGGGATTCTCTGGTGAAGGTGCCTGCATCAGTCTGTGACGTTTTTCTGCCTGAACCACATAGCTGGAGTATTGATCCATAGAAGTGAAAGATGGAGTAGGTTGATCATTGTAAGATTCAGGACAAGGTTCGTCACTAAAAGACCGTGGTCGCTGTGTCGAAGTTTCTGGATGCTTGTTCTCACCAAAAGTAGCGCAAGCGGTGTTACCAACACCTTCATCATCATCACCATCAGGTCCCAATAGAGCAGTTTCTATTTCACGCAGAACATACTTCATATTCTGATGGTAATTTGGGTCTTGCGAGCCCGAACTTTCGCCAGAACTAAATTGTAGTGTGTCTGAAAAGCTGGTTGGGGATGGACTGATTTGATGGAATGAATTATTGTACTCCAATGAAGAATTAGGACTAAATTCTGAGAGATTTCCTGAGGAGCTATACTGCTCCTGGTTGCTGCTCAATGAACTGCAAGTTTCTGAGTCCAATTGTGTACAACGCGACGAGTTGAGTGAGTTCCTCAACTCAAATTTCATAGGTCCAGCCATCCATTCAGACATCAACGGAGCAGTAGACAGGGAAGATTCATAGGAAATGTTGGCACCTGTCACACTGTACCTTAAAATCTGCTGCATATCCATTCTACAAAGATGATTGCATCAGCTGTTTGCTGGTGATAGTTCAAAGTAATTGAGCCTTTTTCTCTACAGAAGAACTTAAGCATCTGCAGACTAAAATCAGACCTTCTTTCTTATTATAGATAGCGTTCAATCTGCAAACAATGATATAAAGTCAATAAAATGTATTACATACTTAGTGTTAAGGAATAAATCTAAATTGGAACTACAATTTTTCCTTATAATATATGGATTTTGGATAATACGGTCCCCACCCCAACACCTTCCCCAATCCGGCAGGTGTTGTGGGTGAATGGTGAATGACCTTGGTCAAATACTTGCAAACTACAATCACACTAATATGTCTCATCAATTAACATACAGCAAATGACTTTGAAATATTAACATAGATACCCCAGTTGTCGTCAATATAGGCTAAATAGCTTGCTCTCAGTTAATGAATTGACTGCATATATTTTGTTTGTGCAGACCCTTCTCATTTCCTAACCTTGGGGATTGTGTGACTGGGTCCAAAAGGTGATGGGGATTGCATCGTCCTTGTAAGTTCCCGTAATAGCTTGTATATATGTTAATGATGGTAGAGATAGAAGTCTATAACCTCGATCTACATATGCCTATGCTCTCGAAATATTCACCTCACTTAAGGTGATGGATTTCAACATCTCTTGTGAGCACTGAACAACAACAATCATTCTTACATAGGAAGCACTCAGATTCAACGATTATAGTCATGCCAACATCAAGTTGTTGCTCCTCAAAGTAATTAATGATCACAACTCACACTAATAGGAAATGTTTGTATAGGATGTTCCAAGTTGTTCACCTCAAAATTTCTCGGTCAAAGATCGCCTGAAAACGTTTCCAAGCTATTTCCTAAAGTCAATTTGAAATCAAAATTGAGGGAGCTTTGGAAGTCATTTTGGAAAACAACTTGTGTCTCAGGCAAACCAAGAAGCTTAAATAGACAGACCTATGCCTATATAGTAATTCTTTGAAACAACCCCGTCTCTATGTCTATATAATTTTAACCCTGGCTATGTCATGTAATTTTCAATTATTCGATATTCAACAGAAAGTATTAAATTGACTTGCTGGCATCCTTTATATTGTCATACACATATATCGACTACAGAGATACACAAAAGATGCAAACAGTCGACCAAGAGATTGCAGTGTAAATATGGGTATAAGCTAAAATCTTGGTGTATACTTTTCTTTCTCTTTATTCAACAATATTCTTACTAACTCATGTTATATCTGAAACAAAAAAGAATAACAGTTGCTAATCTTTGCTTTCAAGAGTAAAAAGAAGCAACTCATCATATCATATAATTATCAATTCAAAAGTAAAGATTCCCACTTTTAAAATAAACAAAATTCCAAGGTCTAATGATGAACAACAGAGTGCCGAAGAAATCCCCTTCAACACAAAAACCCCAAATTGCAAAAAAGAAAATTAATTTTACATAAATGTCCATTTCTTTGAAGCAAAACAACAAACACTAAACCCACAATGAATTCAACTTTATCTAGCACCTAAATTATTCACACATTTCATTAAGAATTTGTTGAAGTAAACTAAATCCCAATATCTATTAAAGAAAGTCGAAGAAGTAATGATGAAGAACAGAGTGACAACTGACAAAGAAATCCCCTTGAACTGAAAACCTAGAAATCCCAAAACTTTTTACATATATGTCCATTTCTTTGAAAAAAAAAAAAAAAAAAAATACTAAAACCCATGATCTCAACTTAATCAAAGAAAGAACATGTTGAAAACTTGAAAGGAAAGATGGTTTATTTGAAATCTTACCTCAATTTCTACAAGAAATGGAACTTGGTTTCTTCTTCTACTTGTTGTTGTTGTTATTATCTTTTGAATTAGTGAGGTTTAATAAGTGTTGAAGTTAGAGAGAGAGAGAGAGAGGGAAAAGAGAAAGAACGAAAGAATAAAGGTAGAAGAGTTTAGTTGTGATTTATAAAGGGAGTGAAGAAGAAACGAAGGAAGAAGGTTCGCGCGAAATGTACGGTACAGCGGTTGGGGATTATTCTGCTCCTTATTCAACGCGGCTTTGACCACACAGCTAGAGAACCACGTGTACTTTCTTTATCTTTATATATTTGTATTTGTATTCAATTCAACACGATGTCAGCACTCAGCACTGCCTTCTCGACTACTTCTGGTGTGCTCTCAACTACACTCTGCAGCAGCAAGCCAGCATTCCAAAAACATGTATGCCGATTCGAACATTCCATTTAGTAATAAACTGATGAAACCACCATAATTGTCTGTTTTTAATGAGATCAGTAACTCGGTAATGTTGGCGGGATTCAAACTCCAAACTTCTGGTATCATCACCCAAAGGTTTTACCAATTGAGCCCAACTAACACCTGTAATATATAGTATTTACTGTTTAGAAACAAAATCGAAACCTCTTTATAAAACCCCTTAAAGAATTTTACTTTTGAATTAAATTCCATTTCTAAAGTAGATTTTGCTTTGGTAGATCCTATGTTGCCTTGCACCTACATGCATGTGGAAGTGTATTTCCTCTTATTGCCATGCACTATGAAGAGTTTGATTTTGTTTTCGCAACTATGCTAAATGTTGTATTCTTCACAGTACGTAGTCTTAGCTTATAC
Organism: Aquilegia kansuensis; assembly: GCA_020826895.1. Lineage (NCBI taxonomy): Eukaryota > Viridiplantae > Streptophyta > Magnoliopsida > Ranunculales > Ranunculaceae > Aquilegia > Aquilegia kansuensis. The sequence continues at coordinate 28,519,913 of CM037007.1, forward strand.
GTCTAGAGGAGACTCGGAGAGACATACCTACACTACATATCCTAACCACCAATTTGGTGTCCTTTCATCGACCGATCGATCTACAACGTAACCCACTTCATTTTCTTATCTTTCCTTGTCTTTTTATCTGGTAATAGAATTTATTCTACTTAATCACCAATATTCACACGATTGACATCGGTATTCATTTTTGTTTCTGGTTAGAAAAAGATGAATGAACACAACAAAGCAACTCGTGTAATGCAACAGCTTTATAAAAGATTGGTCTCTCTTATCCTCGTGCAGTCATTTTCAAGTTCAACATAACTTTAAAAAACAGAGAATCAAAAATGTGCATTTGTCTTATTTAAATACTGTAGTTACAAAAAAGGTATTTCATATGCTTCATTAGAGCTAAAAAAGTTAAAACATAATATCCAACACGTATTAAGTATTAATATCAGAATCATCATCTAATTAAGTATTAAGTTGATAACTTTCTTTTTACAGTTGCGCTCACTGATGATTTCATTGGAGGCTCACTGGTGATTCCATTAGAGTCCTATTCATATCAGATCTTAGTACAATTTTTCTTAATTCTCTCCACATTCCCACTACATTATATACCTGTGTCCAAAAATCTCTATTTTTTCTCAACTCTAGCTCCAAGGGAATACAAATATCTCGGGAAGAAAATGAATTAAAACAGTGGTTTACGATAAGATAGACACACTTATATATGTTGATATTACAAGGGCATCACCGATGGTAGGATTCGGGAATGGCATCTTTTAGTCCCACATAAGAATATAAGATTCACGTCCTTTTAAATCACATGAAATTGACATTCTAACTCACAATAGTGTTGGAAATGCTTGGGAGGGTATAGAAAATAATAGATTATAGATAGCAATGTCATGGCTACTGACTAGGGGTGTAAATTTCTGCCGATTTTTCAATTTTTTTGATTTTCGATCTGATTTTTTCTGAATTTGGAATGAATTTTGTAGTTCTAATTTCTGAATTTTCGATTTCCGATTTTTCCGAAAAAAAAAAGATGGAAGGGAATTGAAACTTTTTTTTTTAAAAAAAAAAAAATTTAAAATTTTCATTAATAAAATCACAAATTACAGATACTGAATGGGTGCAGACTTGCACCACCAATTGATCCCTGAGGACAGGCCCTCAGTTTACAAGAACTCTCCCCTTATACCTATGTAAATGTTAAGTAAAAGTAAGACGGAGAAGATGATTGGAAAACGAAGAAGAAGGAGTTTGTGGTGTAGAAGTGGCTGAGCTATCTGGAGAGATAGTTGCCTACGTATATGAAGTTGACCAAGTCCCAGAATCAAGCCTACGTAGTTCATATTTATAGGTGATTGGGACAACGGATAGCTCATTAATTGTACAACGATGAGGTCAATTAATGAGCGGATATTCAGGGATCTTAGAGATATTGTAACTGAAAGAGATTAAAACGTATGAAGTTTGAATGAGGTCGATGGAGGTCGAGTGAGAAAGCGTTCACGTCGAGTGAGCTCGATATTGAAAAGAATTTAGGTCGGATGACATTTGAAAATGATGAGCTCGAGTGAGCTCGAGTAAAAATAGGCTCACGTCGAGTTAGGTCGATATAAGTATTGATTGGTGAGGTTGACGAGCTTGAATATAATGGTATATACAACCTATACATAATATGTGAATAAGACTTGAGCACAATACCTTACTTGAAGACACCTTCAGCTGAAATCTGCTACCATGCCTCTGTCATTACCGCTCTCCACCAAAACAACAGATTTGTGAATTAAATCTGTATTTTTTGCGCAGGTCCAGTGCTCTGGGACTCATATTCATCCAGCTCCAGACAGTTGCTTTAATTGCCTACAAGACTTTTCCAACCACTGCTTCCCCTTCATTAAAAATGATTTCGTTGCGGGTTTTCCATAACTGCCACATCACAGCATAGGGAAGGACTGCCCATATGGGATGTGTCAGCTCTCTACTAGGGAATGGAATTGGAACTACTCTTGTGAATCCGATTCGATTCGATTTTTTCGATTGTTAATCCGATTTGATTTTCGATAAATATTTTGAAATTTTCAATAATTTAAAGAGATTTAATTATTCTTATTTTTGAAAATATATGTATATATAGACAAAAAAATGATATATCAAGTTTAAAATTACACGAGGACTCAATAACAATTATAATTAGTCTCAAATCTTAATGTAATCAAATATCAATGTATATGATTCAACAAAAAATAATAATAATGTAATAGTAAATTATTTGGTAGTTTATATTTTCGATTGAAGGTCTATGCTTATTAGTCAAATTAATTCTTTATTTCTTGTTCATGCAATTTTATTATTATACTCCCTCTGTCCCAAATTATAAGTACCTTATTCCATTTTAGATTGTCCCAAATTATAAGTACCTTTTGATTTTTGATGGTTCATTTGTCTATATTACCCTTGTTTTGAGATAGAGTAATTATTCTAATGAAAAGTTAGGTATTATAATTAGTATTAAATAGGGGTAAGTTAGGAAGTAGAGTTAGTAGACAAACAATAAATAATGTTTTCTTAATAAATAGAATATTCCAAAAGGTACTTATAATTTGGGACGGAGGGAGTATAAATTTTGCAGTATAATTGTGTTTTATAAGGTGCTATACTCAAGAACTTTGATCCATCATTGGGGTGGTATGTTACTAATATATTAGATAAAAACACCCCAACAAACAATTATAGTATCTCAACTCAGTATAAAGAGTGCAGGATTTTCAAGTTTCCAAAACGGATCACGTCCACCATTTTCGATTTGGAATTCGAATCAATTTCGATATATTTTTAAGTTTGAGTTCCGATTTTTTCATGTTGGAATTCTGATTGATCTGAATTTATTTTTTTCTGATTTTTTTCGATATTTCAAATATTTTCGATATTCCGAACTTTGAATAAATTTTATTGTTGCAAAAAAAATTGGAAGAAATTTTTTGATTCTGATTTTCGATTTATTTTTCTCGAACATGTCATTTCCGATCCGTTTCGTCCGATTTCCACCCCTACTACTGACTCAAATGAACATACATATTTTTAAAATGACTGATTTTACTATTCATAAATTATAAAGGGCTTGTAGTGCGTTTGTCCTCCACTTTTGTGTAATTCTTTGAGCTGATCAATAATATATATATGATCAAAAAATTAAAACAATAATAAATTAAACTAAAAATTAATTCTAGCAAAAACAAAACTAAAAATTACTTAAAATTAATTTATTATATATAAAAAAAATTTAAATAAAATTAAATACACGAAAATATTCAAATTTTTTGTTATACCCCAAAGCATACGCTCAGGTCTCCAACTTGTATAGTATTAATTAAGGATAAAATGACTAAATGAGTGGCAGAATATCCACTGTGGTCTGTGCAGAACTACAATATTGACACAGGAAACACTATTATAAGAAATTTCACTAATGCAAAAAACATGATTTTTGCTATATTATTAAATATTTATATCATTTTCATTATTTTGCATGACCCATATATATTGACTAGTCTAGATTTAGAATTTCAAAGTCTACATTTAGAATTCCAAATCACAAACAATACAATAGTATTTTAAGAATTAAGATGTGGTAGTGATCATAGATGAAGATAAGTTTCACCAAAAACTTTATGTCAATAGCTACCCCCACCACCATGTCTAAATTAATTATGAACCAAATTGAAATTGATAAATCTTGCAACCTTTTTTATGCCAAATTGTGGCACGAGTTGTTGAATTTCTAATATAAAGAACTGAGTTATGGTGATGAGTTGAGTAAACTCATTCAAAATGGAAAGATAGGTCCACTCTAGTCACTGTCACAGTGTCACTGGTTTTTCTAAACCAACGGCTGATTTATTCGGTCAACAGAACCGAGTGGTTCGTGTGGTATTGGTAATTGGTATTGTCGGGGTGGGAAGAAGTACCAACGCCTTCACACTCGTGCATGATACATCGATACATGAGAGGTTGTGATGTTAACTACAGTCCACAACATGTGGGACCCAATTTGATCACATATGGACCTACTTGTGATGTGATTTTGTCCCATTGAAAGCACATCTTCACATCTTATGGTGGTATGAATGATTCTTATAAATGGAATGTTGCTACTGAGAGCAGGTGATAGTTAAATTGGGTTTGTTCAACCAACTCGGAGTCTCACACCTTTTGACTGTTAGAATGTCGACTGATCTTTCATCTTTGTGTTGTGTGTTAGAATCGTCAGAAATACATCATAAGTGACTAGAAAATAATATAAAGCTTTTTAGAACCTTTATGTACAAATGATGGTGCAGAAATTTCAAAGATGTGATCTTCAACAAATAGCTGAATGGCACATAATCTTGGAACTCAATCTGACAATCTTTTGGGATCAAATGCAAAGATTAATCTTCAAAGTGGTAATCATTTTCAAGTATACTCTAGCTCTCATTAGTGTTCAAAAGAATATGAGTCAAGCTTATAATGATTTAGGGATCCAGTTTGGTAGAGAGTGAGACATATCATCATGACTTATGCCTAATTCATACAGATCTAATAAAGATTTTGGTTGAATATATATACGAAAGCAACGTCTGGTTTATGATTTATGAAATTTAGCTTGGATTTGTGAGTTTATATGGCCAGAAGCAAATGCAAGTGAAGTGAGGCAGAACTGCAGAAGGCACTCTTCAGTCTTCACTCTACTGCATGGTTAAGAGCCTTAGAGAGTTAGAGGGCATTGTGGGCTTCAGCCTGGCCCATATGATACCGGTAGGTTGTTGGATACTTGGATTAGGTAGTTAGATACTTAGATGGGCTGGCAATGGTTGGAGGCCTCATACTGTAGCTGCTAGTTCATGCTGAATATTGTTTTGCAGGGGACTGTAGAGAAATTTTTTGCTCACCATCCTTCCCACCCCTTTGAGATCTCTACATGTGGCCCTAAAATTTTATAAAGATTTGTGTGATAACTTTTATCTTTTTTAGGTCCTATTTTGCCCCTATTAATTAAAAAAAAAAAACACCAAATTTTTGTGGGATATTGAATCACTTTCTCTCTCCTGTTGTCTTTCTTTCCATCTTCTCCATTGAAAAAAAACGTAAGAAATTAAGAATAAAAAACAAAAACAACCATAATTTGAAAAAAAAACAAAAAAAAAACTTTGTTATCTGTAGATTATATGAGCATATCAATTTTCTCATGCCAATAGCATGTTGGTATATGGGGTACTGTGTATGACTGTATGGGGTACCTGACGATACATAGACATATGTATGTTGATCAGGAGTTGTAGTTCTTTTACAAAGATTTGAATATATTTTACATTCTGATAAAAAAAAAAAAAACATGTTGGTATATGAACAAAAGAATTCAAGTGAGAGTATTTATGTTCTTTGATTTTGATTTTTTGTTTTTTGTATTACTATTATTTATTTATGTTCCTGATATTTGGAGGAAATACATACAATAATTGTATTTTTTTTTTTTTGCTAAATACAATAATTATAATGATACTCACAATAACGTCTAATATTATTTACCATTCATGTCCATTCAAACTAATATTTATTTCATCCATTTTGTCGTTTAAAGATGAGGAGCATAAAGAAAAAAATAGGAGAAGATTGAGAGAGAAATCCAAGTAACGACCGAGGTGTTTTGTTTTAAGAAAATTGTTTTAATTAGTATGAATTAGATAGGAGCATATCAGTAAACAAAAAAAATAGAAGTTTAGGGCCACGTGTAAAGATCTCGGGTGGGGAGCATGGTGAGCAGAAGGGTGGTGAGCAAAAAAATTCTTGGGACGGTAAGATATCTGCCTATTTCAGGTCTGCAAATTCTTTTTGGGTCTAGGCATAACGCCATAATGGGGTCTGTATTGTTTAATTTATTGTTATGGTACCCGACGGGGTACACTCTAACAGGATAAAAAAAAAAGTTATCACTCTGACAGTCTGGCTAGCTAGGCCAATTTATTTGAGCCTGATTACACTCACTTGTGGGGAAAGTATTCAGAACAGTTAGCCTTGAGTAATCCCATTAATTATCTGGTTAACAGTTAGCTAGAATTGTTGGGTGCTTTCAAACATAAAGCCCAAAATGACAGAGATGATGAACATTTGCAGTCATGTCTGCAATCTGCATTAATAGGATTAATCCCAGTATCTTAACATCTACCTGTGCCCAAATATTAGAAAGCTGGCCTATTATTCAAATCATTAAGCCCAAAATGAATTTAAGCTTAAAGCATCCTGAAACCGGCACTCGGTTGTTTGACATTAATTTTGTGACATTGGATGTCCATGGTTATCTCGCCTTGAGTTCATTGTTAGGAAAACCTCGTTGTACGCGCGTCATCCTGAGTCTTTGTCTTCGCGTCAAGTGTATCAAAAAGTGTGTTTTTGGTTTAGGACGTACGTACCTAGTTAGGACGTACGTACGTCCAACAGGTCAGCAAACTTTCATCGTGTTGAACGTACGTACCGAGTTAGGGCGTACGTACGTCAGGTTAGGCAGCAGGAAAGTTTTTTTGTTCAGGACGTACGTACCTTGTTAGGGCGTTCGTACGTCCAAGCAGGCAACAAGCGTTTACCGTGTGGGGACGTACGAACGTTGTTTCGACGTACGTACGTCCAATATGGACTTCAGCAATTTCGGCCCATTTCCTGTGTACTCCAACCCTAAGTATAAATAGGGTTTCTCTTCCAAAGAATAGTGAGTTCTTTGGCCGTCCAATTGAAGTCTTATTCTTGGAGTTTGTTTAGGTTTTGGTTTAGGTTGTTTTGGTGATTGAACTCATCTTCTTCTTCTCCATTCATCTTCTTCTTCCTTCTTCCCCATTCATCTTCTTCTCCCTTATTGAATAGTGATTTAGCTTCGAGTCTTCTTGTGTGTTCATCAAGAAGTCGAGTATCCTTGTGTGTTCATCAAGGAACTCTGGTGTAAGCTTGTTACATAGATCGGCTTCGAGTCTTCTTGTGTGTTCATCAAGAAGTCGAGTGTCTTGTGCGTACATCAAGGTGCTCCGGTGAAGTCAAGGTGTTAGAGATAACCAGTAGTGTCAACTCGCAGTGATTGCAGGTAGTTGATAGGTTTGTACATCTCTTTTCATCTAGTGGATTTATTTGTTGTCGTGAGGATAACCGTGGACGTCTCCCATATTGGGTTTTACCACGTTAAAAATTCCTGTGTGTTCTTTACTTCTTTATTATTTTATTCTTGTTTGCTTTACTATTGTTATATTGCACATATATTGGGTTCTCAATTGGTATCAGTCGCAGGGCGCTTGTTATGGAGCGTAATGGCTCACGCGTAGATCCTATGAGTGCAATAATGGTTCATGAGTCTGGTCATAATAATTTTATTGCTAAATTGTCTAAATCCACAAAACCAAAACTGATTTTGAAAAGGATGATAATTTGTATGTTGTTAGCAATAGTGATTGGGCTCTTCTTTACAGGCTTTCTGCAAAAGAATGTGAAAGGTTACAAAAAGCTAATACTGATTTGCAGGAAAAGTTCAATAAAGCTAATTGTAATTTGTCTACTATTTCTGATAATTGTTGTTTTGAAGATAATGGTGTTTTGCAGACTAAGGTTGATTCTCTAGAACAACGACTCAGACATTGTGCAGAAGACTATATGCTTCAAGGGGAAGTTTATGAATCCAAAATTGAAAATTTGGAAAAGGCTAATCTTTCTTTGCAGGATAAAGTTGGGATTCTTGAAAAACAAATTTCTTATGATGCAGATGATGCGATTTCTATTTCTCAATTATTTGACAAAGAAAAACTTGACTTGTTATGTAGAATTGCAGCTTTAGAGAAGACCAATCAGGAGGTCGATGAGAAATACAAATCTCTATTGGTGGAGTATGAGGTAACAAAGAACGATTTAACGTCTACTCAACTCCAATTGCAGGTTTTGGACAAAACTAAATTTGACTATCCTATTGTTAGTTCTACTAGACCATCTAGTGTGACTACTTTTGTAAAATCTAGTTTGCCTGCTCTTTTGCCTACCCCGCCTATTGAAACTAGACTTAATACTAATAGTTTTCAGCATGTTTCTCGCACAAAGTTTAAGTCTAAGGCTAATGATAAAGTTGCTTTTGCTGGTAAGCCATCTTGTTCTAATAGGGGAGGTTTGGGTTTTGTTAAGGCACAATGTCATAAACCAAATAGTGACATACATGGTGTACCCACCACTACTGCATCTTCTTATAAGACTTGTTTGAGAAAATCTAATGTTTTTCATTGTTCTTATTGTGGTAGAGTTGGTCATTTGAATATCTTTTGTTGGGATTTTAATCAACATGTTGCATCCTATTCTCGTGTTCCTCATCGTTATGATCATGTTGATTCTTATGTTCCTTCTTGTGCATTTTCTAGACCTCGAATTTTTAATGTTTCTTCTCATAGGTTTAAGAAAAACAGGCACTCCAACAAAAGGAAGTCAAAGACTAAGGTGGAATTAGTTAAGGACAAGTCTATTGCAAAACTTGGTAAGGAAAAATCTCATATCTTTTCAACTTCCAAGGTGTGCACGCCTAGTGTTAAACAAGTATGGGTAAGAAAAGATAAGTTGCAGGTTTTTCTGGACTTGCAAAAGTCTGGTGGTGTCCCATATTTGGGATGATGTAGTTTGTTTCTAGCCTTGTGTTATTTGAATTGCATATTTCTCTAACCACATAGGCTATTTGTTTAGGGCTTCTATTTTTATGCTTTGTTTGTTTAGCCTGCAGATCATGCTGCATGTCTGAATACATTGTTAATGAAAAAAAAGAAAAAAAGGGTTGTTGGTTATTCCTTCTATTTCATTATTCCATGTATGTGTTGTTGGATACATCTTTTCTGAGATATTGGTTTAATTCAATTGTCTTAAATAAGTTGCAATATGTTTGGGTGTTTTCTCTTTCTGAACTCTTAAGTATGTTTTGGTATGTATCATGCATTTTTCCTCGCTTGTTTGCACAGTGCACGGCATGCTTGCATGATGGGAGTTCTTGGAAACCACTTACATATTCTTTGAACTCATAAAACTTCTCTATCTCTCGAGTATTTATGTTATCTTGAGCTATCTCTCTTTTGTTTTGGTTAATGTTCATCTTGTTGTTCGTGTAATTGAACATCCTTATCTTCCTCTTACAACTCTTGTTAGTGGTCAATGACTCACCTTATCCCCAGCCATTTGATTGTCTTTAGAGCAATGTCAGTTGGCTAAGAACCCGTTGGGGTTGTGAGGGTCATGCTCTGACGGATGCACTCAAAAGATGTTAGTTCTTGTGTTGCACGTTATCATGGTATTGCACTTCTTGAGTTTGTGTTTGTCAAAAAGATGTAGGCTACACCCTACCCTCGTGTATTTGAAAAGATGGAGGCAAAAATCCCTCCCACGCGGGAATGACATTAGAGTGATGTAGACTAAACTCCACCACATGCGGCAAAATAAAAATCCAAGCGCATATTCATTGTTTTTTATGTAAGGCATACAAAGTTTATATTCCTTTGCCTTTTGGATGTCTTGGTTTTCATTTGAAAGATCATATTTATATTCGTTTGCCTTCTACTCATAACGTTTGTTTCAAAGGGGGTTGAAGTTTGTTTCTTCTATGCTCACTTACTAATCGTATATCTCTTGTTGATGGTTCTATATTCTAGGTCTTCAAAGGGTGTGTTCTAGTGGTGAACTTTCTCTCTCTTTATGCATTGCATTGCATCTACACACACCGAGGTTTAGTTTATGATGCACTTCAATTATCTTAATTGTTCAATATTTTGTTTATCCCAATATATTGCCTCTTATTTTTGTACGGATTGGGATTGGCTACTGTTTTTTGAAGTTCATGATGTGTTCCTCTTCACTTCTATGGTACATTGGTTCTTTTCCTTTTATCTTCTTATTATGGTTTGTGAGTGAGGTGTGAAAATGACTCTCTTTGTGTTTTCTTTAACTTTCCCACACACCAAGGATGTTTGTATGATGCATTTCTGGTAGATGTTTGGTTTCTTATCTTAATTTTTGATTGTTGCGTATTTTGTTTAATGAACCAAGATTATTCATCTTTACTAAGTATCTTGTTTTAATTGAGCTTGCATATACTCTCTTCTACCCTTGTATGCTTGGTTCTTTGTGTGTTTCAAATATCCTTATTTGATTTGTTTGTTCTAGGTGCATCTTTCTCATATGCATTGCATTTAGGTGAAACTTTTGTTTAGGGGGAGAATTCTTTGTATTGACATCGTGTTAGCAAGTGTTTATTTTATGGCTTCCGTTGCATATCCTTTTTGTTGTTGTTAACATGATTGTTCTCTTTCTCTTCTTCTTCTCTTATTTGTTATGGTTTGGTTTTTGTTGTCTCTTTTCTTTGTCACCTTACTTCATTTGTGACAAAAAGGGGGAGATTTATGACTCTAATACTAACATTAATTTCTTCCTTTGTTAGTGTATTTTTGGGTCATGTTTCAGGTATTGAGAAGTTGTACAGTTATGGGGGAGCTCAAGTATCTAAAGCTGGAGCTCATGAAGTATGGGGGAGTAGTTCTAAATTATTAGTCGCTTCCACTCGATCTCTGATGATGAAAGCGTCTAGCTCAAGCTGGATGTCAAGAATTGGTGACTTGGTATGTGTTCTACCTTGAGTGTTTTTGTAGGCATGTTTTATAAATGCCATGGTTTGGGTTTGTAAGCACGTTCTATAAGTGCTATTAGAGTCATAGGTTTTTGTCACAATATCAATGTCAAAGGGGGAGATTGAAACCGACACTCGGTTGTTTGACATTAATTTTGTGACATTGGATGTCCATGGTTATCTCGCCTTGAGTTCATTGTTAGGAAAACCTCGTTGTACGCGCGTCATCCTGAGTCTTTGTCTTCGCGTCAAGTGTATCAAAAAGTGTGTTTTTGGTTTAGGACGTACGTACCTAGTTAGGACGTACGTACGTCCAACAGGTCAGCAAACTTTCATCGTGTTGAACGTACATACCGAGTTAGGGCGTACGTACGTCAGGTTAGGCAGCAGGAAAGTTTTTTTGTTCAGGACGTACGTACCTTGTTAGGGCGTTCGTACGTCCAAGCAGGCAGCAAGCGTTTACCGTGTGGGGACGTACGAACGTTGTTTCGACGTACGTACGTCCAATATGGACTTCAGCAATTTCGGCCCATTTCCTGTGTACTCCAACCCTAATTATAAATAGGGTTTCTCTTCCAAAGAATAGTGAGTTCTTTGGCCGTCCAATTGAAGTCTTATTCTTGGAGTTTGTTTAGGTTTTGGTTTAGGTTGTTTTGGTGATTGAACTCATCTTCTTCTTCTCCATTCATCTTCTTCTTCCTTCTTCCCCATTCATCTTCTTTTCCCTTATTGAATAGTGATTTAGCTTCGAGTCTTCTTGTGTGTTCATCAAGAAGTCGAGTATCCTTGTGTGTTCATCAAGGAACTCTGGTGTAAGCTTGTTACATAGATCGGCTTCGAGTCTTCTTGTGTGTTCATCAAGAAGTCGAGTGTCTTGTGCGTACATCAAGGTGCTCCGGTGAAGTCAAGGTGTTAGAGATAACCAGTAGTGTCAACTCGCAGTGATTGCAGGTAGTTGATAGGTTTGTACATCTCTTTTCATCTAGTGGATTTATTTGTTGTTGTGAGAACAACCGTGACGTTTCCCATATTGGGTTTTACCACGTTAAAAATTCTTGTGTGTTCTTTACTTCTTTATTGTTTTATTTTTGTTTGCTTTACTATTGTTATAGGTTCTCACATCCATCAATTAAAAAAGGCTAGGAAAGAAAGAATAATGTAAACCAAAATATCTGACCATATGTATTCAAAATTCCTGCATTTTCATATCTTCTCGTTTTCAACCAAGATCAAGATTTTTGACCAGCTAAAAACACAAGATCATATACGTGCCAACATTACCAACCAAGACAATACAAAATCCAAATTTACGGATTGTCCAATAAATAAGAAAATTTTAACAAGTTGTGAAGTAGTTTGGTTATTGTTATTTCTTTAGTATTTGTGTGTGTGTAAAGAGATCGAATTGTTGAGAAGACGCCAAGAATAACATTTATAGAGGGATGGAATGATGGATCATGCAAAGTTAGTGTTTTTAGAATAAACAAAATAAACATACAGAAGAACAGAACAAAGAACAAAGAACAAAAGCACATGAATGTTCTCGATCACATGCTCATGTGCGCTTGTATATGAATGCATATTGTTCCAACTTCTTCCAGGTAGCTAAGTTCAAGTCACGCGTTGTGTTGTTTACCTTTCAAACTCCCTTATAAAGAAAGATGGTCCCATAACCCATTCCATATTTCCATTACCATAATTTGTAGTACTTGGCTTCAAAGTCATCTTATTAATTCTGAGAATTATAACACCAAGGAAAAAAAGAAGGTCCAAAAGAAAACTATGCATGATGCACATTTGTATGGAAACAAATAAAAAAGAAAGTCCCAGCACATTTTTTTTTTTTTGGTTGGCTATGAAGGAATTATTATTGATGAATAATGCAAAAATGAATATTGTTGTTGAGAGGTTGCATTCACCTGACCTGATTAAGCCTAAATTTTGTGTGTTATATATTATGTCATTCATTCATAGGCTGAGTATTTCTAAACTTAGACGTCGCTGAGTGCCTAATTAAGTACATAGCTAGTTGCTTACGTGAATAATTAATATATAAGAAATATACATTGAGATAGTCTTCTCATACTATAATCCTGTTGGTGTGTGTGTCACCTCCAGAATAGTATTTATTTTCCTCTTATAGTTATGTGGTGCACATCTATTGTACCAAAAATTCAAATCTAATTATTCATGCATCTTTAGATTTTTGTAACCACGACACGAGAATGAGTCATATAATTTTCAAAACATATTATCTTCGTCATCTTAATTAAAAATTGAAAATTCGCAAGCACGCTCACCTCATAAATACAATACTACAAACTTGAATTACTAGCTAGCTTGTTGCTTACCTTAACTTAGGTTACATACCACTTTTACTCGAACAATAATAATAAAATACTGAGATTTTTTTTTTTTGAAAATAAATGATTAAAGGGTGCTTGGCTCCCACAGTCCCACTACCACTAAAACCAGGCTAAAGAAAAGCAAGTCATTGATGTCCCTAGCTATCCATCTTTGATTACAATATTGAACAACATTGCAACTCAGAAAAATGTATCTTGGTTTGAAATAATTAATGATTCAAATTAAAGCATAACACGAAACTCAAGAGACATATCAATCAATGGTGATGAATGGTCCACAACGAAAACAACCACGTCTTCATCAGCTTGACGGCAACATTTCATTTCTTTCTTTTCATCTTCGTTATCTTCGTCAAAACATTCTAATATATTACTAAACTACCCTTAATAAATTTTAAACATCAAAACTGCTCCGACACTCACCCACCTTTACGGTCAATGTTTCCCGTCTCTGTTACTCTGCAGTAAGTATGCCTTGTGCTTCCCATTCCCACCATTTTTTTTTGGATCACACCAATTTTCCCAGAATGCCCTTTGCCTTCGACATATATGCAACTCACAACTCACAAGGTATTTTGCATTTTTGATAATATTATACAAGATTACAAACTTTTTGGATAATTGAAAACTTGAAAGGTAAGTGCTTTGTTGAGGTGTTTTTTCTCTTGTGGTTGTTTTCAAATTAGGTTTGTTAGGTTTGACAGTTAGTTCAAGTGTTAAACAACATAATAGATCAAAGTCATCAACAACCTCCACAACCCACTAAAATACAATAACACAGAAAAAGCAACACTATTCTAGTGTCCCACTACATAAAGGACACAATCGTCTTATAATTCAACTTCCCAGGGCATTTTTGGAAATAAATTCTCTGGAGGGAACCGCGTTTTAATATACAAACGGCGAATCACGTAGAAAAAAAATAAAAATAAAGAACAGAACCGATCAACAGATCTTATTCATCTCTCTCTCTCTCTCTCTCTCAACTTCCATGAGTTTCACTGACAAACTCATACTGACAGAGAAACATGCTTCTGTTCCATATTAAATGTACTCTTGTTTCTCTCTCTACACTTTCGATTCTTCTTCTTGTTCGATGTTTTCTTTAGTTTCTTCAATTTCAATTTCAAGACGAATTCTTCCGTAAGTTTTCATAGTCTCTACATTCTTTAGGGTTTTATTATGTTTGATTTATCTATAGATCTATCTATTTGTTTAATCTAACTTGATCTAAACATTTTCTAGCTTTAATCATGTTATCTATTTAACTCAATCTATAACAAGTTGATTCATAGAGTTTAATTTGAGTTAATGTAGTTGAGATGGAGAGTAATGATGGATTGTTTGATTGATGTAGGTAACTTGGATAATAAGAATTGAAAAGAAATGAAAGGGGTATCACAAGGATTGATAATTGGGATTTCAATTGGAGTTATAATTGGAGTATTATTAGCTATATCAGCTTTGTTCTGTATTAGGTATCGAAGAAAACGTTCGCAAATTGGGAATAGCAGTTCAAGGAGAGCAGCTAACATTCCTATTCGGATTAATGGTTTTGATTCTTGTACCATTTTGTCAGATTCTACTAATGGTCAAGAATCACCTAAAACATCTGAAGGGAATCATGGTATGGCATTATGGATGGAAGGAGCTAAGAGGAAGAATGTTGTTTCTGGAATACCAAAATATCCATACAAGTATGTCAATAATTCTATTTCTCATACTCTTATATGTTATTGGCATTATGTATCAGTACTGGTGAATATTCACATAGGGATGGATATATGATGTTGGTAGCGTTTCCTTCTGTAATAGTAACTGTTCCTGCAGACCGTGGTTATTGCAAAAAAAAAAAAAAAAAACTGTTACTGCGGAATCCATGAACTTTCTGGAGGAATTTGTCTGAGTCGTGCCATATTAATGCTATCGTTCGTTTTGCACTTTGTTAAACATTTTGAAAGAATTTGTGTTGTTTCTAGCTAATCAATGAATACATAAGTAGTCATTTGCATCTCAGAGTTATATATAGTTTTTTGTCACGTTGTTGCTTCCGGTTTATGCGCCAACTTTTAAATGATGAAAATGCCAGTGGAAAACGATATGAAGAAGGGTTGTCTAGTTTAAATTGCACTCTTTTGTTAATCTCTAAATATTTCGCCTGGCAATTTTTCCACTCATTTGCTCAATTTAACTGTGCTTTATTGTGATGCGTGCACAGGGAACTGCAGAAAGCAACTCATAACTTCACTACTGCAATAGGCCAAGGAGCATTTGGTCCTGTTTACAAAGCTCAAATGTCAACTGGTGAGATTGTTGCAGTAAAGGTTTTGGCTACTGACTCTAAGCAAGGAGAAAAGGAATTCCAAACAGAGGTAATTATAGTCATTATTTCAAGTACTTTATCCTTGATATTCAAATGGTTGGCTTATACCATGACCAGTAAACTCATTTTAATGGTGTTTTGAGGTTTTAACTGTTAATGTATGTTATAATAGCTTATGATGTTAATATGATTGCATCAAGTCTTCATTCTGGTCCATTTTAAAATACAAGCAAGGTTAAAGAAGGGCAATTCTTGGAAAGGCTATAGAATCTAGGAAACTACTCTTCGCTAGTAAGCCTTAAGACATTGATCAGTAACTGGAAAGGACACATGCAATTATTGTTTGCATTGGAGGGAGTTACTAAAGCTACTCATGGATGTTTTACTCATTGGTTAAGCATCCTGTTACCTTTTTTCTTTACAATCTCTTCTTGTTTCTCTCACAGATTTGAATGGTTCTCTATTCCCAACTAAGATTGTGCTTTTGAATTGAAGGAACTTCCCTAGCATTTCAATCATGCATTGTTGATGGTATTTACATTTTCGCTGTAGGTAGTTCTTTGATTCTCTCTTCCTGGATTCCCTTGTCTCTATTCTTACAATCTCCTTTCCCTTCTCTTTTAATCTTGAAAAAACTTTATTTCTACCTAAGATCAGAATCTTTTCCGAACGATACTTCCTCAGCACCAATTTTGTGATGCTTTAATCATGTAATGTTGATGTTTCCTAATAGGCTCTAAAGCTATATTGATTCTCTCTTCGTGAGTTTTTTCATCTATAATGCGACTATTTTCAGCATCAACTTTGTCACATTGATTAATTATCTTTGTTGGTTTTTACAGTATTTGTTTTCTTCCTCAGGTTCTGTTACTTGGGAGATTGCATCACAGGAACCTTGTAAATTTGGTGGGATATTGCGCAGAAAAGGGGCAGCATATCCTTGTCTATGTATACATGAGTAACGGCAGTCTTGCTTCTCATTTATATAGTAAGTGACGAAATTTATTTTCTTTAGGAAAAATATATGAGAAAAGGAATGTTTTTGAATTAATAATCGACATTTGGGATTTAAAGGAAAGAACAAACTCAATGAATTAGCATATTTCATTTAATAGCTTGGAGGCTGCAAACTGTATGTGTCTGGCTTTACGTGCTTAAGAGGTCCTGTAGTGTATGGGGATCTTGGCAAAAGCATCCAATACAGGCTAAAGACATTTTAATTAAATGCTAGTTGTTTTTTGAATCCACAGATACTTTAGAACAGTATATATATGATGAAGGTATTATATTTCTGCAAAACAATTTCATCTTATATGTCCTCTCTGTTCCCTTAGAAATATTTTGGTGAACGAAGCAGAGACATATTTGGAATATTGCACATTTATACTGTTTCTGTAAGAAGAGGTAATGTATAACAAAAGAAAAAAATTGTATTATTTCTAATAAAAGGACTAAGAATAAAACAGTACAGTGGCGGGGTATTACTACAGAGCCAGGGTTCCCCAAGTTTGTAAACTGTTATTGCATAATTTTCACATTCATCAATATTGCGAGTGTTAAAAATTCAATAGAAGGAATAAGTGTAAATTTTTGCTGTGTGTATCAAATATGCAGGTGAAAAGCATGAAACATTGAGCTGGGAGTTGAGAGTTCATATAGCTCTAGATGTGGCAAGGGGTTTAGAGTATCTTCATGATGGTGTAAGTTTTTCTTTTTCTTTCTTTCACTTGAAAAGTGATTTCAAGCATATCCAATAACAAATAGGTTTAACATCCATTTGTTACTGCAGGCTGTTCCTCCTGTTGTGCACCGGGACATCAAATCTTCTAACATACTGTTAGATCAGGCCATGAAAGCTAGAGTGCGTAATACTTCATATTCTACGGCATGCAATCAATATTCATGTAATAAGAAAGCCATCTAGTAATTGATAGGGTACTGAAGTTTTAGTCCTAATTCCTAATGACCTTGACCTTACTCCACGTAATCATTAGATCATGATAATTATCATGTTTTGATTAGAATAGGTAGAATTAATTGAAAAGTTTATACTTATCATATCGAATGAAGCAGGTAGCTGACTTTGGACTTTCAAGGGAAGAAATGGTTGACCAGCATGCATCTAATGTCAGGGGAACTTTTGGATATCTTGACCCTGAGTACATATCAACAAGGGCTTTTACAAAGAAAAGTGATTGTTACAGCTTTGGAGTCCTACTCTTTGAACTTATTGCTGGGAGAAATCCTCAACAGGGCCTCATAGAGTTAGTCGAGCTTGTAAGATATCCCCCACTTTTATCACTATTAAAATTTTCCACTTAACGTACTGCTGCTTTGCAATGCTTTCGAATGTTTTAAGTAATATGAATGCTATGCAGACAAGTTTATTCTTAGCGTAGGGTCTAAATACAAAAAATTAATGTACTCTGTATTTGTGCATGCTGCACTTTGGTGCTTCTAGAAGTAATTCACTTTTATTGTGCCTGAAGCTCCTCCTAATTCTCTTCTGTCTAGCATCTGCAGTAGACTTTGATAATATGTTGATACCTTAGTCTGATTATGATTAATAGGCAGCTATGAATGCTGGGGGGAGAGTTGGTTGGGAGGAGATAGCGGATTCTCGTCTGGATGGGAAATTCGATGTGAAAGAATTAAATGACGTGGCAGCGCTTGCATACAAATGTATTAATCGCATCCCAAAGAAACGGCCCTCTATGAGGGATATTGTTCAGGCACTGCTTCGAATAGTTAAGTTGAGACAGAGTAGGAAGAGTCACAAGCGAATCTTGTCAGCCACAGAAGAAGAAATTGCTATTGACATAGACCAACAATCGGAAACTCAAATTCCTCTCAGCAGAGTTCGAACAGAGAAATCCCTTGACAACATACCACTTGAAGTTTGACAATGTCCTTTTTTGTATTGGATTTTCTTTTCCTTCGCCACTTCTCCCATTTGAGCTTTGGGTGTGATATAGTGAGTTCAAGCTAAAAGGGACCAGAAACTGAATCCTTCATAGTCATGGGACTCAACTAAAAGAGCCCATGCATTTCTAATTTTTTGTAACATAGTCCCCACATCTGTAAATCTGTTGAGTTCTACAAGAAAAGAAAAGAAAAGAAGAGGAAGAGGAAGAGGAAGAGGAAGAGGAAGAGGAAGAGGAAGAGGAAGAGGAAGAAATGATCTGTTGTTGTTTTATGAATGTAAATACCTAATTTTTTTGTAATGATGTTCATAAATTCTACGTTAGCGGCATGTGTTTTGCCCCTTTACAAATTGAGGTTCTTTTTGTTTTAGGTTTCTTCCTTTTTATGCTGTATAGACTTTATCCAACTGTAAGTTCAACTGAAAGTGTGTGGTTTTTGTCTACTGTGGTCTATACCCAGTAAGGCAGAATGGAGCACTTTTTTTTTTTTTTTTAATAGAATGGAGCACTTGGCAGGCTGAAGAACATGTTCCAACTCATATTTGTAACTTAGTTGGAAAAACAGAAAGAGCCAAGTACGTCTTGATGAACCAATGCAAAGGCCACATTAACAGGTTTGAAGAGTTAATTTTAACTAATACAAAGAGGATTAAAGCAAAACATGTTGTACTAGAAGGAGTTTACTTAATTAGAATGCCCATATTTCAGAGTGCATAACCAAAAGTTTGGCACAGTTCGTTCATACAGATGGTGATGACCAGATTCTTGGCATACGCTCCTGGAACCAGTGTCTGACAAGAGGAAAGACACAAGGGGTTTTGTATTACAAGAGCCTAAGATGTTAAAGAGTTAAAGACAGAATCAATTCAAACACAGACAGAACATAGTTTATTTTAATTTTATTATAACTTCATCTACTCTTAGCAAAGGAATATTGAAAGACTTTATGTATGACATGAATCCTTGGAATAAACACAACAACTATATCCTTCCTAGAAACTTATCAAAGAATCCTTGGAATTTCTCCATCTTTTAGGTTGAAGAGACACAATAATATTACACCCATGAGTACTGTTTGTTCCTTCAATGTCTGGTAATACGAAGATCATACTAATCACTTGATTGTCGAATACAGGAAAATTCCACTTTGGTTTACCCCAAGGGTATATTGTTTCCAGATAACCTAACTTCCACCATGATGTGACAATGGCATCAGCAACAAGGGATCCTGTATGTAGTTCTATGCAATCAAGGGCTGACCTAATGTACTCATCTGTAAGTTGTGTTTCTGCTAGTGTGATCATTTGCACCAAGCGAGAGAAAGGTCCCATCTCAAGTTCATCATAAGTCGTTGTAGATGGAACAAAATATATAGCATTGCCCATGTAAGAGGTTGGCAGTCTAGGTCGAAGTCTGTGCCGAAAATTATAGGGGAAAATGATCGAAAACAGAATCTGTGGTTCATTTTCAGTATTTTTTGTTAGACCTATGCATCGCCATATATGTGTTAGGATGACGTTGAAGTCTGTGACCTTCAAATATGTGTTATTATTCTCTTTGTCACTCATCTTTGCTTTATCTTTTAAAATGAGAATGTCAGTGGCGCTTAGATGAAAAGTCTTAGTTTGTATATTATCAGTTGAGGGTGAAAATGGTGATAATATGTGTTTATAACCTTTGAGTGGATTGTTAAGATTAAATAATTCAGGGTGGGAAAAAGTAGGTTGTGGTGGAGATCTGGCAGATAGTAGCTGACGGTTACTAAGAGGAGATAAACATAAAGGCTGGTTTCTCGCAAGAGACGCTAGGTTTTCTAAGAAGATTTTGTAACCGATGCCATCAAATATCATATGATTGAATGAGAAACCTAGTGAAAATGCACCACACTTGAATGAAGTTATCTGCAATCAAAAAAGCACAACACTGATTAATATTCGAAGGTTTAGTGGAATGTGGAAAGTTCTGCATAAAGTGTTGCCACAGGTAAACTCATACCTCCAGTAAGGAACACGGTAGCACCACCTAAACTTTTACGCATTACAAATCAATCATCGTCACTTACTTTTAATACTATAACTAAATATTTTGCTCCAATTGCAATTGCATGATATTTATACTCAGCCTTGTTATGTACCTGAAGATTAAGAAGAGGTTGGTCATTTACATGTGACCCTTCGAAATGTGTGATCGCTAACTTTTGATACTCTAGGTTAGAGGATGTCAAGTCACCCAGCTCTTCCAATGACAGATCACTCGAAGCAACAACAAAACCTGCCCCTGCTGAGTTACAATCGATTTCGGGCCTACCTTTTTGATCAGTTTTCAACCTTCCAGCCACATAATCATAAGTCACAAGTATCTTTTTGTATGCAGTTTCAAGCATCTCAACTACAGTTTCTATAGGAAAGTCGGGATGGTTTGAGAAGAAAAAGATCGAACCAATTGGAAAATTTAGAATCTGATCCATATTTGAGAGGAACATAGTCTTCCTATCCGTTTCTTTCATTGGAGTGATGAGGGATGACCTATGGATGGTTATGTTGAGTTCTTTTGGAGTAATGCCCGGCATAGAGGCCCTTGTGTTGAATAATCTATGAGAATGAGATCTATATCTAGAACTGGCAGAGTTGAATACTAATCTTGAAAATGTTGATGCAGTTGAGTTTAGTCGCAACTTGATTTGTTGAAACTTTTTTTTCCATATTATTTTAGAATGGAAAAAAAATTGAATAGTTTTCTAAGAGTTTAGTCGCAACTTGATTTGTTGAAACTTTTTTTTCCATATTATTTTAGAATGGAAAAAAATGGAACCAAAGCACAGCACTTCAAGACTAAAGCATTGATTATTGGTCATTGAGCAAGACTTTTCTCAGCTGCAGACTGCAGCTAAAAGCTGATTGAAAATCTAAAATATTTCTTTTTGACTTTTTAAACCTAATAATTTTCATTACTTTCCAACAAATGACAAAGGTATATTTGTCTAAATATGGTAAAAGTATAAAAAAAATTGGTGAAAACAGCTCATTGTAGCCAGTTAGGCAATCTCCATTGATTTCTGACAAATGGACAATATGAAATTATTATTATTATTGGAATAACATGTCTTCTTGACTCGTAAATACAGTATTCAAGACTGAGTTGCCTTCTTCACTCCTATATAGTGTGGCAGCAAAGTGAGTTTAATTTATATAACAAAGGAGCTTATAGCATTTTACTGCATTAGCATGGATACTGGAAGAAGCAATAGTAGTGCATCAACCTATTGTGTTACTGGTTCAACTGGGTACATAGGGTCATGGCTGGTTAAGTCTCTTCTTCAAAAGGGCTGCATAGTTCATGCTACTGCAAGAGACACAGGTTTAATTGCTTCTTTTCAGTTTTTGTTGATTTACAAATGATATGATTGAGTTCACTTTTGCAATTTGATTTGGTTTATGACCCTCAATTGATTGGACCAATACACAGAATTTATCCATCACTAGCGATTAATTAGATTTAGATCATGTAATTGATCAGAAAATGAAATGTCTAACCTTACCTTACCTAGACTATATCACTATACTCTATTTCTATCCATGCAAGTCATTAATCAATACACTTGTGCATTCAGGAAAATTTTCTTCTCTTCTGCCTTTGTGGAATGGTGGCGATCGGTTGAAATTGTTCAAAGCAGATTTGAGTCAAGAAGGAAGCTTTGATGAGGCTGTGAAGGGTTGTCATGGTGTATTTCATGTTGCAGCTTCAATGGAATTCAATGTCTTACCTACAGATAACATAGGTAGTTATGTTCTTTTTCATTTTGTTTTGGTCGATTGCAATTTACATCCATTTTCATCCAATTCCACTACTATGCTTACTCAATCTGGGCTGTAGCAGACCCCTAACTGTAGCAGACCCCTAACTGTATCACATATTATAAGCTCCTGAGAGCCTAACATCTAACCGAGCCTAAACTAGTTAACAACATAATCAGTGGAACTAGCAATGCTGGCATGATGCTCTGCTACCTTGTTAATTTCCCCGAATACAGGGATTATAACCAGTATGTATAAACAAATTCGGCAGTACTGAGGAGCTTCTTTAGCTCCTTCGATAAGATGAACTGCTCGCAGAAAATAGGAACCCACCACAATTCTTCTCCTTTGCGGCATAAGACATCCCTGCATACCAGCCTCATTCCTAACTAGGGAGTTCTTGAAATACGACAGACTTAAGACTTCCATCTCCAGCAAATGCTAGAAACAATTATGGTCAAGCACCACTCGTCCAAAGCCAACTCTATGCCTAGTAAGTGAACCATCTTTTAGCTTTCTGGTACACTTACCTTTGGCGTAGTCCATTTACACTCTTGATTGTAAGCTGTTTATATATGTTATAGGCAGTCTCAACATATTCGTTAGCATCTAGCTTTACTCTGGTAGTTTACTAATACCATATATATACCTCTCTTCTTCTTGACTTCTCAGAAAATTATGTCCAATCACATATACTTGACCCTGCAATCAAGGGAACCTTAAACCTAATGAAAGCTTGCTCAAGAGAGAATGTGAAAAGGGTAGTATTCACCTCTTCCATAAGTACAATGACTGCTAAAGACATCAACGGGACATGGAAATCAATAGTGGATGAATCGTGCCGAACTGCGACAGATCAAGTGTGGAATATGAAGCCCAGCGGTTGGGTAAGTCACTTTGCTATTATAATTTTATTCATGGCATACTACAACGCAAAAGCTCCATACATAACTTCCACTCTCATGTTTTATAGGTGTATGTACTTTCAAAGGTTCTTTCAGAGGAAGCAGCTTTCAACTTTGCAGATGAGAACGCAATTGATCTTATATCTATCATAACAACTACCGTAGCAGGCCCATTCCTTACTCCGACAGTTCCAGCAAGTGTTCAAATTCTCTTGTCACCCATCACAGGTATATCCATATAAATCTTCGTTACCATGCAGAAATCATAACTCATCATTTTAAGACAGCACGTACCACATAACACGCATAAATTTCAGAAATCCAAACCATTTATAATATATTATTCCTTTACATAAACCTGCAGGTGAGTTTGTATTCAACTCCATATTACAGGCTGTGAATGACAGAATGGGATCAATCTCAGTAGTGCATATTGAAGACATATGCAATGCTCACATATTCCTTATGGAGCATACTACAGCAAAAGGTTCATATATTTGCTCTGCTCACAATTCTGTCATGTCTCAATTGGTAGATTCTCTAGCTCTGGAGTATCCTTATTCTCAGATACGAAGGTATTCTTTTATACTCAAATTTGGTCTCACAAATGTGATCTGTGTTGTATTAGTCACTAAATTTTTTTGCCAAGATGCAGATCTTCGGAAGGACAACACGATTCAATCCCTTCGGTGCTCTCTTCAGAAAAACTGAACACTTTAGGTTTTGCGTACAAGTATGGACTGAAGGAAATACTAGAGCAGAGTATTAGCTGTTGTGTGCAACAAGGATTTCTAAAGAATCCCAGTAACCATGATGGCAATCCTTAGTTAAGGGTTTACTGCATAATATATTGAACATATATTGTAATTTCGAAGGATTTAATAAATGAATAATTCCTTCTCGCAGTGAAAAATGCAGCTCAATAATATAAAAATCAGATGGGATGATTGGAATGAGATAGTTACTAGTTAGAGGCCAAAGGCGCTAATGTAGTCTCTCTTTGTTTTCCTGGATAAGGCTTTCTTACATGGCCATACCTGACGCTGCTTCAGCAGGCTGATCAGGATTGTATCTCTGTTGGATTTTAATAAAATTTTACCTCTCTCAGAAAGAAAACAAATCAGTTGAAACTCAAATTGTAATTTACTAACTAGCCAAAATCCATTGAAGTAGTCTCTCTCATGCTAAAAATATGTTCTGGATTTGGCATTACTCTGCCATATATGCTGAGAATTAGGTATATTGTATATATACTAGTAGGTGGCTCCGTGCTACGCATGGGTTTCGCGATGTAGTTTAGCTGGATGGATTTCATCAAGATTTATTCGGTTAAATGATATAGAATATATCGATGGTAAAATTATTCCATGAATAGTTTATTAAACACGTTGAAGAAAAGGTCATAATTTATTCTTTATTAGAAATAAATAAAAATAAAAATGGGCAAAAGGTGAAACATAGCACCTGGAAAGCTATGTGGGCAGATGGATAGTGCTGGTGGGTGACCTGCGTTGTCTGTGAAAAAGATTCCTGGTTTATTACACCACTATTTCTGCAGTCTTGTCTCCTTTTAGATGATTGGTGCAAACAACAATCTTAGTAGTAGCGCAAAGCTTAGTTATCTGTAAAGATATAGAGTGATTGATGCCATTTTGATCATCAGACAGTACTAAAGACACCAAGTGAAGAGAACATTGGCAAGTGAAAACATTAAAATTAAAACGATAATATGAAGAATGGGAGAAGATGAGATCTATTACTTGTTATCCAGGATCAAAAATTGGACAACCTAAAGTGAGTCGGGAGCAGGTTCGTTCTTCGTATAAAACAATGTCTGAAAACATATAATCTTGATCAACAGCTTTCCAAAAGATTGAACAATAAACAGCTTTACTTACTGGTCCTTACTCCTTATTATGTTTCAGCTCAATTGGAACAGAGTGGCCCACTCATTAATAGTGTGTTTCCAGGTAGCAGCACACTGTCAATTTGGTTGGCAAGGCATCAACAATAACAGTGTACATTCGTAAGGGTATAGATTGCCAATAATGGTGTACATTCATAAGGGTATAGATACCATTAAGCACTCAAAACCAATTCTTAATATTAAACTTGTGTCTCTTAATCACGAGGTAAAACACACATAACGAAATGAAAATCAAGCAATTTTTATTTTCTTGAAAAAAAGACATCCAAGCACCCTAATAACCATTAAAAATCCAAACATAGTCGTTTATGTAGCAACTTGTGGAGGCCGTTAATTATCATGTGTTTCCATGTCTTGCTCTTTGGTCTCTTCATGCAAGTCCTACATAAATAATAATCTAAAGTTAGAAATCGTGGTAGTAATGTTTTTCACAAGTAATGTTGTTCAGTTGTGGTCGAATTTCTGGTAGGAATTATACCTCTAATTTTCTTTGGATTTCATTTTTTTTGCAGGTGATTCTTTGTTGCCTTCTTTTATATTGTTTGTCGCCTTTTTTTCTTTGGAAGCCTGTAGATGAGATATGATTAACAATACATAACAATTGTTAGTTACAAATCAGGAAGATGGTAAAAATAAATATGGTCTCACCCTTTTCTTCATCACCGCAAGTTGGATTCCATCGTCCTCATCACCATCTACTTCACGATTAGGTTGAGATTCATTATCATCTTTTTCCTGCTTTATTGTTACCATTCCAAAGCTTGTTGTGTCATCAGTTTTGGGTTCATCTTCGTCTGGAATGACATGAATTACTTTTGATTTATTAATTGACAATGACATGTTGTCCTGATATGTCGACATCTTTACTTCAAAAATGAAGTCTTTCCCTCTCACTTCTTCAAATACATCGCTTAAGTTTACACCCAATTGCTCATACTCCAATAGCTCTTCAAGATCTTTCTCCAACATTTCAGCAGCTCTATTACCAAACAACGATACATTGCAAGTCCCACTAATATCTTGTATTCTTATTGTGATAACGATTCTGTATGAAAATGTATTGCAATTAGTTTTTTCATTCGATTATCAACTTTGAACGAAGAATTCTGACGGTTGAATAGCACTTACGCTTGAGTTATGGATTGAGGAGGTGTGCATCTTGGGCACTTCATAGTGCCACCATTTCTTACAACTTGCCTGGTGCACTTAGCGCAAGCTGAGTAAGTATACTTCCCTTCAAAGCTTGAATATTTGGCAGCACATGTATAGAATACCTGTTATATGCAAATATTAAAAACGGAGCAAATAAGTTGAAGCAAATTATAGCAATAGATTAAACAAAAACATTATCGAAGTTGTAACAATATTTGGCTATCATCCACTGAAAGTTGTTTTGAGGCAACATGGCTAAGTCCGACAGGTCTACGTTACTTTGCACAAACAATATCAAGTATGAATGAACTGCCAAAACTAAGAATGTATTGTAATGGGAAGGAATATGAGGTGGGAAATATTTGGCCAAAGACAATTGAACTATATTCATTCACATGGGTTGGAATTATCTGTTGAGCATCACTTTATATTGTTTATATAAAAGCAACAAACTAATCATCTATATATATTGTTTATATAAAAGGATACTAACCTGTAGGCAAACCATTAAAGATCTCGTGGTACACAACATTTTTTGTGTAGCCTATCGGTTCATAATCTTCTCGCTTGATTAGTATTTTTAAACCTTTACGTGTTGTAATCCTTGAAACAGCAACATATAATTGTCCATGGCTGAAAACAGGACGAGGTAAGTAGATACCTACGTGTTGAAGAGTTTGACCCTGACTCTTGTTGATTGTCATTGCGAAGAAAACTTTAAGTGGGAATTGCCTTCTTCGCAAATATAAACTCCCACTTTGTCGGAGCCGAAGATGCTACTACTCTATGAATAGTTACTTTGCTTCCGATTTTACTACTTGTTATAATTGTTGCCCGAATTAGCATTTGCTCCAATCCAGTCACTACCAATCGAGTCCCGTTGCATAATCCTTTGCTTGGATTGATTTTCCTGATAAGCATTACAGGTATACCAACTTTTAATTCCAACAAATGATTGGGGACACCAGAGACCTGTATAATAATAATTATTGATAAGTGTATAATAAATAACAAACTAAGAACTAATACGACTTATGATTATTTTTTTTTTTTTAAAAAGTACCTCCAAGTTGTTTAAGTATTCCATACTATAATTGAGGTCTTGTTCAATTGATGATTCTGACACCGGACTAACTGTATCAGCACTAGCATAGATTCTCGAGGCCGTAGGAATTCTTGAGAGCACTGCTTGGTTGACACTATCAACACAATCATTGGTTGGAGTTAAGATGCATCTATCTTTGAGATAATTTGGTTCAGCAAATCTGGTTGAAACATCTGGGTAAATCGTTTCAACTATTTGTTGGATTGGGTCACCATTATTCTCAATGAGTAAGTCTTCAGGGATTTTGATCCAGCTGGAGTCATCATATTCGTTTACCGATCTTGTTGGTATTCGTCCTTCTCCGAGTTTTAAAACCCATTCGCTGAAATCTTCAATTTCTTTGACCATTTCAGGACTCAAATTGTTGCTTCTTAATCACATGTTGGTCTTTAGAATAAAAATTTGACACTTTGACCATAAATACGACCTGCTAATGGATGCTGCAACCATATCTTCTCTTGATCCCTTAGTTGGTGTTTGATAACGCCCTTTTCCTGCGGCAAATCCCTATTTTCCCGCATTTTTTGTGTTTGCCCTCGTTTGATAACGTAACTGGATGATTCGGCAACGTTTGCCGCTAAGCCCTCACGTGACCCTGTTTGCCCGCTTATATGCGGGAAAATTTTGCTTGGGTACCCCCCAAGCAAAATTTGCTTTGCCACTCCAACCACGTTTTTTTGCCGGGTATATAGGTAAGAAAAACACAGCAAAACCTATCTCATAACCAAAAAAGCTTCAGAACTTCAATGGCGGCAGATCTGGTGGCGAAACTCGTGGTGAAGGCTGTTTTAAGGTATGCATCAACTCTTTTCTCTTTTTTTTTCACTAATACATCATTGTACTCTCACTACTGTCGAACAAATCGAACAATTTCAACTTTTTATTAAAGTTGAAAATCAATAAAGTTTTTTAAACTTTTTAAAGTGAACTTTTTAAAGTTTGAAATTTTTTTCTCTCTTTTTTCACTATATACATCATTATACTCTCACTACTGTCGAACAAATCGAACAATTTCAACTTTTTTAAAGTTTGAAATTCTTTTTCACTACTGTCGCGATGTTGTTTTCATATAGTTTGATGTTTTTTCAATTTGAACATTGTTTTATTCTTATTCAACAGTAATTTGCGAAATTCATTAGTAATTTTAAAAAACCCCTAATTTCAAAAAACCCTAATTTCAAAAAAGTTGGTGATTTTTTCAAGTTGAACATTGTTTTATTCTTATTCAACAGTAATTTGCGAAATTCATTAGTAATTTTGAAAAACCCCTAACTTCAATAAACCCTAATTTCAAAAAAAAATTGGGGTTTTTTCAATTTCAAACTATTTGTTAACTTTATATTGGTTTATTGTTGGTATGTTCAAAATTATTCAAAAAATTAATGGTTTTGTATTTTAAGTAATTTAAATGTACATTTGTGACTGTTTTAATATTTTGGTTTTTTATTTTTGCTGCAATGTAACAATTGATTAAACTTGTACAAATTTTGTGTATATAAGTATATGTCCAATTGCTTAAATGTTGTGTATATGCCCAATTGCTCAAACAATTATTTTGCAGTTTTGATTTTTTAAATATCATATTTTTTATTAAAAATATCTGACATGTTTGAACTGACATATTTAAGTTAGTTACTATGGTTGGCATACATGTTTCTTGTAAATGAAACTAGTATACCTGCATGTAGTTTTATCATGAATTAATGGTCCTGATAAATATTGGCAACAACTAATAAATGTATACGTTTTTTTGTTTTGTTTTTGCAGACTTGCTTCTCTTCTCTTGTTCGCGTTCTTCTTTTTCTCTGTTTACAGTATTTGCTCTTTGATATCAAGGTTTGTCACTATAACACTGCTAAATAGTTTTTTTTCTCAAGTTCTTATATTAGCCATGTTTTTACTCAAGTTTTTTTATTTAGTTCGACACCATACCATGATTATTGGCATACATACAACTGCTTTGTTTGTCACAAGGTCTCATGCCAATTGGTCATAATCTAAGCCTAGCTCTAAATTAAATCATATCTCTAAATATAACATCAGCATGCATATGTAATAACTCTTCCATGTAGCAATCATATTCACTTCAGCAAAACTGATGCAAGTAACATCTTGGACAAAATACATTGTTTCATAATATACATTGTGCAACAAAATAAGTATCATATATAGTATATATGAAGATATTAAAGCTAGCTAGTTTTTAAATAATTTGGTTTTGCAACTTTGAAGCTTAAACATAAACAAGTGCATACTTGGTTCTGATATTAATTTGAACCAAGACATGAAGCTTACATAATACTTATCAGTGTTTTATTTTCTGGTGTATCAGTCTGTTTTGTTTTTTATGTTAATTTAAATATAAGTGCTAATAAGATTATGTTGACATCACTATCAAGAAATCAAGATATCTTGTTTTTTGTATGTAATGCCTATATTCTATGTTGATAATATCTGATGAATGTTTATGTGTGGTTTTGTCACACTTAATTTTCTTTTGCAGACCAGTGTCGTTTAAACATCAGCTCAAGAAGGTATGATTTTGATTTGAGGTTTTTTTTTTTATTTGTTCTAAAAATTGTATGCAGTAGTGATGTATGATATTTTTTGGCAGCTTCGCTCTCTCTTGTCCTTCGATTTCTCCCTTTCGCTCGTGTTTGTCTTTCTCTACTCATTTGCTTTTCAAGGTTGGTTATTTCTTTTACCATGTATTCGTGTTTGTCGGCATTAGGTATCTATATATGCAGTAGGTATCTACCATGTATCAGTTGGGATTCCAATGACATGTTTTAATAATTAAGTGATGTTTATGAATAGAGGTTTTGTTTTTATTATATAATCATGCTTTCAAGTTTCAATATAGATTGTTTTTGTCATCTATAGATTGTCATTTGTTTACACAAATAATAGTACATACTAGTATCCTGATTAGTTTGTACACACAGCGTAAGATTTTATGTTAATTCCTACACACATACAGATTAATGATTGTATTAGTTGTTTCTATAATTAAACACATAGTACAGACTAGTAACTTGATTAGTTGTGAGAACTATATTATACGAAATAAGTTGATGTAATGGTAACTCATAATGTTAACAAAATTTGTAGTTAAATAAAAATTGAAATCTGAAAATAAATTGAAATCTGGAAATAAATTGAAATCTGGAAATAAATTTAAAGGGGATATATATAAACTCATTATGTTGAAAACATCTAATTACCACTTTTTAGAGAATGGGTAAATATTCCTATTATGTTGTGCGTCGTGGGTTCTGTCCGGGTATCTACAAAACTTGGGAGGAGTGCAAGTCACAGACGGACGGCTTTAGCAACGCTGACTGGCGTGGTGCTTATACCCTTGCTGAAGCAAGGCATATGCTTCAGCAACATCTTACAAATGGTTTCTGTCAATCTTCTCGCCTTATGTGTGATCCCAATCATCTCATGTCCCAGTCTTACATTCATGCGCCAGAACTGTCTGAACATTCTGGTCAATCTTACCAATCTGCCGCTCAATCTCAAGCACCTCTATCTCCACTAGTCAGTCATCGGCCCTTAAACAATGTTGTTGTGGTGGACGACTTTATGTGGTTGGTGAAGAAGTTGGTGTTGGTTATGTTGGTTGTTGTTATTGCATTGTTAATTAAATTGTTATTTGTCTTGTGAGATTTATGCAAAAAGTGAAATTGATAATGTAAATTATTAACCAGTTTTTATAATAATTTTTTATTTAAAAAACACTCTTACGCATTCATACACTACTAACAATTAAAATTATTAACCAATTAAACTTACCACATGTTCTGTAGAATGCCTACCGAGGATGAACGTATCGTTATAGCTACTATTGTAATTGTAGCTGTCGATTGGTTAATGCACTATATTGCAACGAGACGTGAACGTGTTCCTAGAGGTCCTAGGGCTCCCTATACCTATAATAGAGATTCGTCGCGTGGGCGAACCTTAGCCCGGTTCTACACCGATAACGACAACGATTGCCATGACCAATTGAGGATGAGGCGTTTTGCATTCCATCGGTTATGTGCTAGGTTGAAGACTATGGGTTTAACCGACTCTCGGTACGTGTCAGTTAAAGAACAAGTTGCAATGTTCTTGCTCATAGTCGGCCACGACAATCGGTGTAGAAGAACACGTCACGAGTTTAGGCGTTCTGGACAAACCGTGAGCCATTACTTCCATTTGGTTTTGAATGCTTGTCTACAATTGTATAGGCAAGTGGTTGTCAACGCCACGGCTGAGAACTCACCCCTCAATGACGGTCCTGGGGATGTATTTTGGCATCAGTATTTCAAGGTACGAAAAATTCTTTCGTATTTTATCATCTTCTTATAGGTACGAAAAACTCTTTCGTATTTTTCTTACCAAGTAAATTGTTAATTAGGACGCTGTAGGCGCAATCGATGGTACCCACTTCCCCACCTTAGTGCCTCTTGATGATCAACCGAGGTATCGTAATCGGAAAGGAGTGATATCCCAGAATGTTCTAGTTGGATGTACGTTCGACATGAGATTCACTTACGTTCTAGCTGGGTGGGAAGGGTCGGCGCATGATGGGCGGTTGTTGAGATGTGCGGTTACTCGTCAAGGAAGGAGATTAACCTTGCCCCATGGTAAGTATTACCTTGTGGATGCTGGCTTTGCATTAAGTCCCGGCTTCCTCACACCTTATCGTGGGGTTCGATACCATCTCAAAGAACAAGGACATCGGGCTGTTGAAACTGATGAAGAACTGTACAACTGTCGGCATTCCAGGCTACGTAATGTTGTGAAGAGGATCATAGGGGTGTTGAAGAAACGCTTCGCTTATTTGAGGAAAGCACCATTCCATGATGTGAAGACACACACAAAGATAATATTGGCGTGTTGTGCAATTCACAACTTCCTCAAAGATATCGATCCAGCTGATGTAGTGGAACCAGATTTGGAGAAACCAGAAGAACCCGTTCCCCCCGAGGCAGATAATGCGCAAGGCGGTGGAATACTCATATCCGCATCACGGTCTTGGAGTAAGTGGCGTGATGACTTGAAGAAGGAAATGTGGACTAATTATGAGAATTACAATGAGCTGGAATAGCGTTGAGGTTTCGTTGATTTTATTAGGGTTGTGAGTGTCGTAGTGTTGTACTTGAGTATTTGATGAGTTGTTTGAAATAATTTGTTTGGGTTGTAATAAGTTCGAATAATGGAAGAGGTAATTTGCTTGGGTTGTAATAAGTTGGAATAATTTGTGGTTTGGACTATTTGATAGTGTTATGCGCGAGATTATGTTTGGATGTTTGATTTGGAGTATTTGATAAGTTGTTTGGAATAATACGCTTGTGTATGGTTCATATCTGTGTATAACTGTGAGTGTGGGATGATTAGGTACAACTATGTCGAGCGGATCGTTCAAAAGCCTAGAAAGACCAAGAAGGGCAATGGTAACGATTCAGCGGATCCTTACTTCCCAACTGACAAGCCAGTTAAGTGCCACATAAGGTGGACCCAAAAAATGGAAGAGGTGATGTTGAACACTTTGTATGAAGAAGTGTTGAGAAACGGTAAGAGAGCTGACAATGGCTTAAGAACCAAATCATTGAAAGCAGCTGCAGATGGTGTCAATTCAGCCCTCCGTATGAATGTTAGTTCTGAACATGTACGGACTCGCCTGAAGACACTTAGGAAAGACTACAAGATTGTAAAGGAACTTCTGGATTTGTCTGGTTTGGGATTTACTTTTGACACTGAAAACAAGACTGTTATTGCTGCAGATGAGGATGTTTGGGAACGGTACTTTCTGGTAAGGCACATTTGTTGATGAGTTTGGTAATTGTTGGGTCGTAAACTTGACAAAATGATTAACACAAGGGTGCTTTGTAGGCTCATCCTGAATCATGAAATGTTCGTGGGAAGCATTTTCCATACTTTGAACAATTGAGCCTCATCATCGGCAACGACACTGCAACTGGTGAAGGAGCATGCGCAGGTGATGAAGTTGATGATGAACAAGTTGAGGGGTCACCTGCAGGCAGTGGTAAGATACAACCCTTTTGTGTTTATTCAATTCTTTGTGTTCAATAATCGGGGGCTGATTCGTAGATTGTGAATGTATACAATCGCAGATGGATTGGGGGCTGATTCGTACTCTTACATGGATGATGGTGTTGGTGTTGGAACGTTCGAAACAAGTGCAACAACTGCAACAAATAATGAGAGCTCAAGCAACTGCAGTGATTCTGCCCCTCGCATGCACCCGATTCCACCCCCAGTGCAACCTGTTCAGTCTAAGCGCAAGAAGTCGCGTTTCGGACCCCAAGAACAACCAAGCAACTCTGAGTATGCAAAGGGCATCATGGATGCTGTTAAGACCTTGGCAGTGGCATTTGCTGGTCCGAACATCGATGAATTGTGTGATGCACTCAAGGTTGTAAGCAAGGGGGACAGAGTCCTGTATCTGAAGGGTCTCGACTTCCTAGGTGTTGAGGACAAGCAAGCGAAGATATTTCTTGGGATGGACGCTGATCTGAGGGCTGATTGGTTGGTTGATAAGCTTAACTATGTTAAGCCTTTCAATGGGGATGAGTGGGCTGGGGAGTAGTTGTTTTCATCTGTCTTGATGTGTTCTTTTCGTGAACTAGTTAACTTCGTCTAAACTTTGTATCAACTTTGTAACAGATATGACTTTTTTTATTATCTATCTATGGTTTTAACTTTTGTTTATCTGAATGGCTTGAATGGTTTAGTCCTGAAATTTTCTGTCACACTTATTAGTTTGTGTTGTCGAGTTGTGTCGAGTACAGAATATATATATATATATATATATATATATATATATATATATATATATATATATGTTGTAGTTGTATGTGTCTAACGTAAACTGACTGCGATGGATTGTTTCAGTCAGTGGGAATGGTTTACACCTGAATTTTTCTGTTGACTTTATTACTTTGTGTTGTCGACTTGTGTCGAGTTCAGAATATATATATATATATGTTGTAGTTGTATGTGTCTAATGTAAACTGACGCGATGGATTGTTTCAGTCAGTGGGAATGGTTTACACCTGAATTTTTCTGTTGAGTTTATTACTTTGTGTTGTCGAGTTGTGTCGAGTTCAGAAAATATATATATATGTTGTAGTTGTATGTGTCTAATGTAAACTGACTGCGATGAATTATTCGTCAGTGGGAATGGTGCGAATTATTCACACCCCCAAAAATCCTCGTCTAGGACGACGTTTGTTCGCGTGGACTCCAGATACGGACCACACGATGTGCACTGCTATGCTGGCAGACGAGACACCAGGTCCACTTATGGTCCGTCTTAGGTCGGGAATGGTAAAGGCTTCTGATGTTTTAAATCAGCACACTAGGCTGGATTTGTGTGCTGAAAACATCTGGGCTCGTTTGCGTTATTTGAAACGTTTGGCGAACCTTATCACTAAATTGTGTGAAGAGCATCTAGGATTTCATTGGGACAATGAAAGAAGTACGGTGATTGCAACGGACGATGATTGGATTGCCCTTGAGGAAGAGATACCTGAGTATTACACACATATTAGAAACATGTATGTTCCAGCGTACCCGGTGTACTTGGAACTATCAGCAAAGTATCGTTTGTAGGCAAAAAGTGTTTGCGTGAGGTTTAGAAAGTGTTTTATAAAAACTGGTAGTAGGTGGTAACTGTCTTCATTTGACATCTATGAGTAGGTGGTAATTGTTTTATGTTTTGGTAATATTATAATTTTTATCATATTTTGTAAAGTCAATGCATCATTGTATTAGCATGTTATCTGACATTGTGTTAGGATTAGAATCAAACTCAGATAATGGTGTGGTGGACTCCTAAGGAAGACGAGAACTTGTGTTTCGCGTGGGTATCGATACACACTTGTCCTCCGGTTAATGATGCCGGTACAAGTTATTGGACACATATTTCGGCTCGTTTTCACGAGATGGAGGGAGTTGTTGAAAGAAAGGAACTAGGCCACTTAGCTAGTCGATTTCAAGACATTTGGGAGTGCACAGAACTATTCGTCAGTTTAATAGACTTCATCCGCCTAAAACGAACTATTATCACTAACGAAGATGAAAGGATCCGAGAATCGTGCAATTTATACAAAATTAACCAATACGGGCGGTTTGAATTCCTCCCTTGTTTGCCAATAATCGAACCATTCATGCATTGTGACAACCTTGGGTGCGATGGTTTGATGAAAATGCACAAGGGAATGGGGAACAATGACAAGCAATGGGTATGCTTTGCAAAATGCGCTAATCAAGCATGCCCAGGAATTATATTCTTGTATCCATTCCATGTATCGCCACCATCCGGAGGAGACCTTGAGATGATTTGTGCGAAATGTCTTCAAAACCCTTGTCATGGTGATTGCGCAAATTATTGGAAGCACATTTCTTTACCACCACCTAATGATGGTGTTTGTTTGCACTGCTTAGGCAACCCATGTATGTGGGATTGTGCCAATCATTGTGATTGTTGTAGTCGTGACTAGACATTTATGTTATATGTAACACACATTTTAATTTATTATGTTATATGTAACACACATTTTAATTTATGTTATATGTAAGACACATTTTAATTTATTATTGTGGTCGTAAAGTGCTTTGTATTAATTATCTTGTGTATGGAACATATTGTATAACTTACGCCGTTGCAGATTAACATTGTCGACCCACAAATGGTTGCTTATATTTTGTATGGAACATTGCTAGTCTAATATGAACAAATTGTAGTATTGTGTACGTATGTTGAGTAATACATTTGTAAACTTATGGGTATTGCAATATGTGTTACAGAGATACCTGAGTATGACACCCAACCTAAGGCCAATTGTTAGAGATAACCCATACTGGGTGAAGCAAGTCAGCAAGAGCCACATCACTAATTGCTGCATAATGGTAAGCAAATTCCTAATTATGTATGGACTTACATAAAATGATGGGCTTTGGGCTATTAGTTGGGCCTCACAGTAATGGCTAGTAATGTTGATATATATGGCAAGAAATGTGGACATATATATGGGCTGCTACATGTGCACAAAACTCTTGTATATGGCAAATTTTTATACTGTTGATATATGGCAGAATTTTTAATATATACTGTTGATATATGGAATTGTTTGACAGAATTGTTTCATATATATGGCTAGTAATGTTGATATATACTGTTGATATATGGCAGAATTTCTATATACTGTTGACATATGGAATTGTTTGACAGAACTGTTTGAATTCTTGGCTAGTAATGTTGATATATACTGTTGATATATGGCAGAAAATTCCGGCTGCGAACAAATACTTGTTCGAACACTGCAAGCGGGTGGTGTTAATCTTGCCTGGGGAAAAAAGCTTCAGGGTTGAAGTTACCGATGATCGTCATGCTTCTTTGTACTTTCGCTATAATGGGTGGAAGAGTTTCATTGATGCAGTCGATCTCAAGGAAGGCGACACCATTTTGTTCGAGTGCTGGGGTCTTTGTCGCACGCACGAGCTGGGCAGGATCAGAGTTCAAATTTATCACTGTGATGGGCGACGACCTAGGCTTTTCTTTGGGCGTTTACCGGCACCAGCTACAAGGACTTGGCCTACTGGGTTTGAGAGAGCCCAATCAGGTCCAGCTAGAGACCAGACCGAACCAGAAGAGGAAGAACAAGAAGAGGAAGATTCGGGTACTCTAGCTTCACCATATGTTGTCTAGTTGGGTGTTCACCAGGAAGGTTGATTGTTTGTTTTGTTTTGTCTGACTGTGGGGGGTCGTGTTGTGACATTTTTAAGAACTTATTATGTTTACATAAACCTATAACTATGTTTTATCAATGTATATAATTTTGTTAATTATATTATGTGTGTTATTGTTGAGTAATTTTTTTTGTTTTTCGAATTCGTTAATTTGGGTGTTTTTTTATACATGTACGTACGCAATGATAACAAATGTTATTATTGAGTTTTTTTTTTATTGAGTTACTAGGGTGACTCTACCATAACTTTTGGGTGATATGTGAATATGTGATCACTTTTGCACAGCCCAATCAAGTTTGGACTTGTTCTTTTGGACCAACCCAATGGACCTTCAACTTTGCCACTAGGTTTTGCTAAAATCGAAAGTTTTATCAAAACCAATGTAACCGGCAAATAAAGTTACATGGTTTGCCAAATGTGTTTTCAAATGCGTTCTAACCGGCAAATTGCGATTTATCTGTTTTTTGCAAAATTGTTATCAAACGATGGCAAAATAATTTTGCGGAGAAATCATTTGCCAAGAACCTGCAAACCTGACATTTGCCGCTTCTTTGCCCGATTTGCCAAAAAAACTTCCAAAGCGGGAATTCGTTATCAAACACAGCCTTAGAAACTACTGGTAAAGTCTGTAAGAGGAAGGTATATACATTAGTTTTGATAATAATATTGTAATTATGAATCAATAATTTATGTAGAGGAAACAATTTCCATTAAAGAATGTAAAAATTACCTGTCTAAAGTCTCCTCCCAATAATATTGTTTTACCTCCAAAAATATGCCCATCTGCATCATGCATTAGATCTTGGAAAGTTTTATCAACCGCTTCAAAGATGTTCCTATGATTCATTGGTGCTTCATCCCAAACAACCAAATCAGCCCGTTGTATTGTGCTAAATCTGTTTTCTGACTAATGTTACATGTTGAGTAGTCATCCACCTCTAGTGGAATCTTAAATCTTGAATGGGCTGTCCTTCCTACAGGTAACAATAGTGAAGCTATTCCTGATGATGCTACAGCAAGTACTATCTTCCCTTTTGATCGAAGCCTTGAAATGATTGTTTTCCAAAGGAAAGTTTTTCCTAGAATTAACAACATGACGTTTTAGAACGTAAATGAAATAGAAAATTTAAAATATTTCAAAATCAATAATAATATACTGTTTAAAATACGAAAAATATAAATATTCAAGCAATATACCTGTACCTCCACTTCCGTATACAAAATATAAACCTCCTTCTTTACTATCGACCACATGTACCACTTTGTCGAACACAAATCTTTGTTCTTCATTGAGATGTCCATGAAGTTCCGAAAATTCTCTTTCCAATTCCGAATGGTCATAATCCGGTTCTTCTTGGACCAACCTGTTGTTTACATGATAGTGCGTTGACATATCTGGAAGCGGCATTGGGCTAAAATTTGTAAGAGAGAGATTGTTGTCATTTAGTAGTAATTCAATCTCACATAATGCAACATTTTTTATTTCCTCAACGGTCATTTGGAGATTTGGATTGCCTGT
Organism: Aquilegia kansuensis; assembly: GCA_020826895.1. Taxonomy (NCBI): domain Eukaryota; kingdom Viridiplantae; phylum Streptophyta; class Magnoliopsida; order Ranunculales; family Ranunculaceae; genus Aquilegia; species Aquilegia kansuensis. The sequence continues at coordinate 28,558,347 of CM037007.1, forward strand.
TATCTTTCTCCGCTTATATAAAATATCATCAGACAAATTCTCCCAATTTTTGTTCCACATATCCAAGGGGTCACTCACTTCACAAAACATCAACATTGTGACAAACATGTCCCTCAAATTGCTTGCATTCGACCATGTACCTGCATATCTTAATCCTTCATTCCATTCACCATCGTCATCCAACAATCCTCTTGCCATGCATGCTTCCTTAAAGGTGCCATAAGTGATATAATTGTAAGTTCTTAGATCTTTGTAATCTTTTGCACCTTTGACGTGGTTCAATAAAATACGAAGATAATACCTGTTTGGACATTTTTAGAAATTATTAGTATCAATTATTCTAATATCCAATATAAATGTGATTTTTTTTTTGGAAAGTAAAAGTAACAATTTGTTAAGATTTAACCATCAACAGGTGAAAATAAATTACTCAATTCAAGAGGGTTGGTTATGGGTATTGTGAGAAACATAAACATAACAATTAAGTATCACAATTATGTCATAAGAATATTTATACCATAATCCACATATATAAAGTTTTATTTTAATAAAAAATACAACATGTATGCATTTTGAATATTGAAACCAAGAGAATGAAAAATGTTTGCAATGATTAATTTATATAGTATTAAAATTTGTTGTGTTAGCAATAGGTAAATGACTACATAATAATAACGACAACAAAAAGTTATGGAGGAATTAATGTAGATTAATGATACCTTTCGCCGGAAGTTGGGTGTGCATAAAATATCCTTCCTATCACTCGACCTTTTTTCCGTGGTACCCATTCCAGGTTCTTTTCAACCCACCTCCACTTAGTTGGAAATTCTGCATATGTCAATTCGCTTGCATTAGGGTCATCTGGGTATTTTTTATTGATTTCCATCCATTGGAGAAACTTTGTTTTTGTTGTGCTCGCTCTTTCCAAAACCTCGGCTGTATTATCACTATCTCTATATGTAACTACTTGTTCATCTTCTAAGTGAAATGGAAGTCTTTCTACAGCTGGTTCTCTGAATTGTGTGCTAAAACCAAATATCCTCCAACTTGCTTCTGAAGCAGATATATATCTACAATCTAGATACGTCTTAATTTCATCGATTATCCTGACACTTTCTTCTCCATCATTGTTATCTCTTTCACCATTTTGTTCAATCACAATTGTAGCTCTGTCTTTTCCTTTATGAATGTACTTGAATAGATATTTGACTGCTCTTCCCCGATTGCAAGCCTCAACATTGATATGGCATTGGTACTTGACTACTAAATCAAGGTTGTGTGGAACAACTGATCTATTGTCAATAACAACACCATTTTTTATTCCGGTCTCCATCCTCTCTCCTCCTATATATGTAAAAACCTTCTGGATCCCTCATCGTATCATTGGAATTTTTTTTTAGGTAATGTTTTGAGCATTTTCCCTTTTCCATGCATGGAAAACTGTCTTTATCTCCTCCGCAAGGACCATGAATCATGAACTCAAGGACTGAATCATAAGCAAAAGGGTCTGATGCTTTGTCTGGTAACTCCGCAGAAATAATCTTGTTTACCTTGGCTGAAGTATCTGGTTTGTCCGCGCCATCTAGAAACAATAGAATATGAGCGTGGGGTAGACCTCTTTTCTGGAACTCTATAATGTAAATAGTTGAAAAACGAAAATGAAGGTAAGCCATAATTAACGAATATAGACAAATTTAGATGATGAGCTTAAAAACTTGAAATTAGTATTACTCAAATTAATATAAATCAAAGATCACCAAGAATGCATTTTTTGTAATATTTAATGATAAAGATAAAAGATATGTAACATTTGTATTGTGCATATACACATCCATTGAGATGATACATGCAACTAAAAGCAATGGTTATGTACGTAACAGTGGCATTTCGTCACCAATATTAACTTATCGTTGTACGTGTATGCATCAACCTTTGTAGACCAAACATACGCAAAGAAAGGTGTGTGTGTGTGTGTGTACTAAAGTAAACACCTTATAATCAATGAAAACTTAAACTCTAATTCAGATGTGATATAACTGTTAATTGGACATTTAGAATGCCTTTGATAGATCTCAAGCATTTGATGTTACGATAATCCTCATAAGGAACATGAAATTTAATGCTTGGAAACATGTTTCCTATAGATTATAAAGGCATTGCATGCGTAGAGTCAGAGTTACTACCCTAATGTTATGATTTGGACAACGAGAAATATACCTAGTTTGAGGGATAAAGGAACCGTCAAAGGGCAGAGTAAGTAAAAAATCTTACATTTGCTCTTAAAAATACAAATCATCTATAATAAAAGCATATGTTTTTTAAGGAACTTTTAGTATGGCCATCGTTATATACATATAGAGATCGTAGGTTTTTGTGGAAATTGATATAATTTATTTTTTCATAGGAAAAATTTGGTATAGTTAACAAAATTATGAAGAATCTGTTTCAGCGGTTTCGTAAGAAAGAAATAATTTAAGGACTACAAACATGATTTTTTTTTGTTCCTCATATAAAGAATAGAATGGTAGTTCCTAATACTATTTTTTTAGAACATAAACATATTAACCACATAGGTCTCAATCTTGTGTTTCATACTCAGTAGGTGTGAGATTGAGTGTGTGTGTTTTCCATAAGTCAGAAGTAGACATGAACTGGGCAAATTATATAATAAAGCAATATAGTTGCAAAATTAATCAAGTTAGGATATGTTACCTGCCCATACTTTGCCAAAGTGGTTATGAATGCATAAATCATCCATAAGAAGATCCAATTTGATCTTGAACATACGTGAAACTATATCTGGTCTGTCTTCAGATTTTTGTCCTGGAATCAAGCTCATTGCTTCAGTAATTTCAGACCACTTCGGATTGCATGTCACCGTTATAAATAAATCTGGTGATCCAGCCCAACGACAAATAGCCATCGCATCTTGAAAACTTTGAACCATATACCGAGGACCCCCAATAAATGTTGCAGGAAGGACCAATCTTTTTCCTACAACATTTGCAACAGTGTCACCTCGTATCACAGCATCTCTTAACCCTTGGTATAAGTCCGATCTAATCAGTTTCTGGTTCTTCCACACCCATCGAAGACGTTCTTCTTCTATGCTTGTATATGCATCAACCAAAAGTTGTTGAAATAAGCGACCTGCCATTATTAATGTACGGTCTTCATTCTCCCTTTGCTGAATTCGGAAAGCATAATATTCACAAATGCCCACGTTACTCCGACCTCTATCTCGTGCAACAACTAAGCCGTTGTACAAAATATTCGTCCTGAAACCATCTTCACCATAAGGAAAGATTAATGAATATTGCATCGCCATGTAGCTTGGGTGCAATTCAGTTATCCTTTGTAAACCTCCAGTTCTCTTTTTGACTATTATGTCACGATGATCTACTACTTCACCACCATCTCCAACTATCAATACAGCAACCTCGTTTGAAGATGGCAAATTGTATTGCCTCACATCTCTATTTCTTGTTCCAATAAGTCTTATTCTCAAATCCACCACACGAGATTCAATGTATTTGTCTCTTGGATTTCGGAAGACTCTAACCAGTGCATTGTTCTCATCAAATATTTTCATTAGCCCTTGAACAATTTCAATATTTAATACCATGTCGTTGTAAATTCTCATCCGATTCTGAGCTTCATGTTCGGTGTCATAAATGTATAATTGAGCAAACTTTGGTTTTGGATCAAAACCTGGTAACTGCGACTCTGAACTCTGGCCATCACTTGGCAACAATGAGCCAATTTTATGGTAGTTCTGATCACGAAGTTTGAAAACATACGGTCCTCTACCGTTGTTTACGCTCTTGTCAATTTTTCCACCCATAGATGTCAAAGCGAACATCGAATTGTATCTTCTAATATTCTCTCTGAACTTGGCAGAAAGTGGGCCTCCTTTAAAATCCATCAACCTTTGCAAAAATTATGGTGGATGTTGCAACAACGGTAATTTGATTTTCCCATCCATACAACAAATAGAGAATCTTGGATCATTGAATCGTGCATACTTTCTATTCCTTTCTTCGAACCAGACTATCGCTTTACACTTCTTGCAAACTTTACTTGGACCTCCCAACTTCAACGGTTCAAACATTTTACCTATTAAGAATATATATGATATTAATACCAAACAAAAAATAGTATAAAGATAATTAGAAAACACATTTGGCACAGTTACCCACGGGTAATTTTCGAATCCGAATCATCTTGTCGTTCATTTGTGAAATCAAGTTTTATTCATTAATTGAATGATCACTGTCAGAATCTGAATGACGTGGTATTAACGTCAATACAAACATTGGATTAAAAAGGCATTAGTACGAAGAGGTGTTTTAAAAAATAAGTAAATGTAATATTACTTAGCAATCACCTGGATCATATGGTGGAAGTGCATTTTCGTAGCCATCGACATCTATTCTTCTTGAAAGACAATTGGACTCATTATGTATTGGATCCTGAAAGAGGGCACGCTCTCACCCCACGATTTCTGATTCGATTTTCTCGCATAGGAATTGGATTCGACTGAACCCTTCTATCACGACCCTGTGTCCGACTTCTAGGCATGCGAACAGGGTTTGATTGAGATGGCGTATTAGCATTTGCAGTTGTAGCTCTTTTATTTCTAAGCACGTGCATCCTATTCTGGCGGTTAAGCCTCTGAATTCTTTTCCTAGCACCCTTAGTGTTTAAAAAAAAAGTCAAAGATATATTCAGAACAATTGTTGAATGAACATTAGTTATACGCAAATCAATCTCAATTAAATAATGAACATCATGTATAGTTTTTTTATCCGAAATGGTGAGATAAAACAACCTGCCAATAACGCCATTGACTTCTAACAATATGTCCCAATGGTCAACAACGTATAAGATTTGCTGGAACAGTTGTCAACTGGGATTTGATAGGCTATTGCACATCCAGTATTATATATGTACCGACATGATTAGAATTTATTTACAATTTCTTTGCTTATTTAAATAATAATCCTCTTATGTGGTTTAGCATCAGTATGAGATCTAACACCACCAATATTTCCAATTCAAAACGAAAGTACGTATTACCTAACTATTTAGCAACACCACCAACATTCCACATGCTATATATTTAACTAACCACAAACCATACTTCAATTATCCTATTGAAATTGATTGTAAACAATTTATACCTAGTGAAATTGTTCAATAATAGAAAGTGTGATTGTAAAATGCAACACCTTAAGGCAAGATATGATTCCAAAGTAATTCACCAAAGAAAAATCTACAAATTAAAAATACTGACCAAAGGCAAATCACCAATGCAATTTCGAAGAACCGAGTCTGTTGATGTGGGGTTTCTTTTTCTTTTTCCCATGCTGATCTATTAGGTAGGTCCTACATATAGCATATAAAATTATAGTTTCAAACATAAACCGAATAAAACTAAATAGGAATGAATTGTACAAAAAATGATAAATAGAATGAACTAAGTAAACAAATTCGAATCGATTACAAATACCAAGATTTGTGCCTGATCTGTTCTCGACAAAGTGGGCAAACTAAGATCTCATACCAGCTCGGAGGAAATAGAGATATGTAGGTTCATTTAAAAATTGTGCAAGCCTACATTAATTATATGCAGATTTGTTATTCCTAAGCTAGCCGTCTAACTGATGGTACAAACTTTTCTCTAAGACCTCCTAATGAGTCACACACACACACACAAAAAAAACGCAAAAAAAAAATGCTCCCACTTGTGACAGTGTTATCGATTCTAAAATGTAGTTTTCATGTTTAATGTTAAAGTAACCTTTATAGGTACCAGTAACCTCGTTGGGAAGAAGCTAGTGCACATCCGTAAATACTTTTATGTATCCAACCGAAATCCTTTATCATTGGAATATACCCAAGAAAAAAAAAAGTTGAAAAATTCTATGTACATTTTGTAATTTAAAATGGATAAAGAAATAATGAAAAATCTGAGCTTAGTAGTACAGGAAAAACAAAACACTTACTGGGAAGTTGGTATTGGTCTTAGGCTACTTCGGCATGGAAGTCAAGTGTTGCCTGTTTAAAAAGCAAGTTGCAATATGGTCCTGCAATATTGTGTTTCAATCATCAATTAGTGAACACCTAATGACATACAAATGAAAAGGAAAATTAAGATAGCAAGAATCACTCAGTAACGCCACTAAGTTTCATTAAAAGGGAGCTTGTTACATTACTGAACATATATGATTTTTTTTTTTTTTTATATTGTCATAGATGCATTGATATTTTAAATATTGCAATATATAATGCTATTGCTTAAAATTTTCCAGTGATCTTTATTTGTTCAAATCAGTGGCAACTCAAGCACTACACCAGCAAAACAACTCTAATCAGATTTATGTTATGAAAAAAGAAGTTTTCTATTTCCCTAGAAGAGAATGTGAAGCTCAAGGAGGTGAGGTGATTTTTATTTTTACGTTTTGATTGGCAAGCCCATTTTTCCTAAAAATAAACATGAACTTGGAAATAAGTAAGTTTTCTCCTTAAATACAATGTTGCATTTCATATCATAAACAGATGATGCTCGCACCATAACTCATATAACTGTTATTTCCATCGTGAAATTTTTTACGAAGACCTAATATATCAAGTTGAATATAATCATTTAAGAAACTACTATAGGTAAGTATATTGGAGAATTACAATATATGTTTCTTCTTGCCAACTGACTTAGACTTCTTGCACTCTGAAAATGATCAAGATTATTTTGTAATTTCCTGAAATTCTAACTGAAGAACACTCAAATTTAGGCTTTTGACCTGCTTTCCTATAAGATTAAATTTCACAAACACACATTTGTTCCAGCACGAAATATTTTCTTCAAAAGATGATGGTATTATCATAGATGACATTGTGCTCGTAACATTTAAATTATTATATGAAGCTAGCTCCACTGCTGCAATAATTAAGTCCACGTTTAAATATGCAAAGCAGAGATGAAGAACAATGAATGATGTCAAGAATGTTGGTATAAACTTGGAAAACATAAAACTCGAGTCTTATTCATTGGAAACACAGAACAAACATCCTAACTAAGCCTGAGAAAGAAAGCACTTACTGGGAAGTTGGTATTGGTCTTAGACTACTTCGGCATGGAAGTCAAGTGTTGCATGTTTAAAAAGCAAGTTGCAACATGGTCGTGCAATATTGTGTTTCAATCATCAATTAGTGAACACCTAATGACATACAAATGAAAAGAAAAATTAAGATAGCAAGAATCACTCATTAACGCCACTGAGTTTCATTAAAAGGAAGGTGCGGGTAATGGCGTTGATGTGGTAAGAGCTACTTGGAAGTGGCAAGTTTACAATCACCTTTTGGTCCATCATTGAGTAGACAAAGAGGCAAATTAAGTTATTACCTCTAAAAGTAGAGGGAAACAAAGTATGTTGATAATGTAAGTCTAAAATTAGATGACCACTACAAACAATAAAGAATCCACCCGAATCATAATCACTCATCTATAAACATGATTTTTCGCAGTGTGATTGATAGTTGCACAATCTAAATAGTGAACATATGAATCACTACTTTAGAAGAAAAGATAAATCCCATCAATGGAAATGAATCGAACCAGTATGATAAACCTTCAATTTCCGGCCGAGTGATTGGTAGTTGTATTTTTTATTTTTTTATTAATATTCACATCAAATAGTGAATCAAGTTCGTGTTATTCACCTTCTAGCCTTATTTTGTTTCTGAATAATTGGAATTAAGATTGAGTCATCCATAAATGTGTTAAAAAGGAAAGGTTGTATCCATAAAGACTTATTGATCACAACTTATACTTATTGATTATAGTATCGACCTCATCACTTGTATTGAGTTACAACGTCAAACTTGTTGTGAAAGTATTATTCATACACTTAACACGTGTTCATAAATCTAATTTTTCAAGTCTTAGCAAACTGTCAAACTAAAAGTATAATAAATTGAAAGTTTACATAACTTATAAATAACAACCATCAACCACAAAAGGTGAATCATTGCACATGCATTAAATCTATAGTATGCATAACACTGTTTAATTTTGCAATAAATGATTAGAGCAAGACTTACTGCAAGAGGAGCGATGTTCCTTGTGCAGATTCACATTTAACTTTCTTGACCTTCATCCATTGATGTTCCTGTTCACATATATGTAAGCATTTAAAAAAGAAGCGCACATGAAATAAAAATTTAACTCACTGGCATTGTACGAAATATTTAGAAATTCTAAAACTTAAAAACAATGCACACAAAAGTAAAATTTATAGTGTGGGGATGGCAAAATTATTCCACCAGTTAATATTTATGTTTTCTAGGGTAAGTAACAGAATGGGGATGACTCTCCACCAGTTTTCTACATGCGTGGAATGATCAATGTAACTTCGTCTCACTTGTTTATGCATTGTATGAAATGACTGCAGTACTACACCAAAATTGTATTTGTATCTCGTTTCGATTCTTTAATCTGACACTACAGTTCTACACTAAAACTGTATGCAGTTTAATATTTGTATTCATTTCAGAAATTAATAGCATATTTCCTTATAAAATAAAATAAATCATCTATGTAATGATGATTACAAAAAAAAAAGAAGTTACAGTACGAACCAATCCTCTCATTTCTATTTTGTTTAGTTAATAGTTACAGTACGAACCAATCCTCTCATCTCTATTTTGTTTAGTTAATAGTTACAGTACGAACCAATCCTCTCATTTCTATTTTGTTTAGTTAATAGTATTAACTTACAGTAAGGCTGTCGGCAGCCGCTAACAACATTCACTCTTTGAGTATAAAGAAAACTACCACCCAATACACATTACTTTAATCCAACCCTAGTATCTCTACGTTTTTTTGTAAGAAAGAAGCTCCCATTATGATCACCAAAACAACCACAAAACCAATGTAATTTGCATTAAGCTTATACGCTGGTAAGCAAAAATGTTATCAGGAATGCAACACCTTAAGGTAAGGTATAATTCTAAAATAATTTGCAAAAGGAAAACCTACAAATAAAAAATACTAACCAAAGGCAAATCACCAATGCAATTTCGAAGAACCGAGTTGGTTGATACGGGGTTTCTTTTTATTTATTTTTCCACGTTGCTCTATTCAGTAGAGTTCGTTGAAGAAGCGAGTGTTGACTGTTTAAAACTGAAGTCAACAATATGTTCCTGCAATATCAATCACCAATTAGTGAACACTTAATGACATCAAATAAGAATCACTCAATGACCCCACTTTGAGAGAGAGAGAGAGGGGGGGGGGAGCACCAATCGATATTGAAGATCAATTGCAAGTCTAAAATTAGATTACCATTACAAATAAACAATAAATCTACCCGAATCATAATCACTCATCTACATCCGAGACTTTCTACTGAGTGATCGGAAATGAACCATACATTCAATACCAATCAAGAATGAAAATCTAACACTTGATTCAAGAATTTGTAGAAACAAACACACCAAAAAAACAAAGTAACCCAATTTGTAGAAACAAACATTAACCCAACAATTGTTTATTGTGCGCGGGGGTGCGACCGCGCCCCCCAAAGTTCAATTTTTTTTTTCTAAATTCTACTATGATCCTTCTATATATAGAGAATTTTTTGCAAACTATAAAGAATCGCACCCCCCAAGATTTTAATATATAGGTTACATGTTACTGTATGCACCCCCATGTATGCACCCCCCAACTCAAATTCCTGGATCTGTCCCTGCCCATGTGAATATAAGCCTTTCAAGTAATGTGGCCTTGTATGTTCTAGATGAACGAAGAAACTAACAGTCATGTGTACATAATATATGAGTATTGTGGGCTGTTTTGAGTATGTATGAACAATGACTATTGTTCAATATGTTATATTGTTCTTGTTTTGAAATAGTAGTACATTACATATAGACGAAATGTTTTTCGCCTTTTGGTTTGGTTTGGTTTGGTATTTGTGATTGAATATGGTGATAATGGCCATATAAGTTTACTTTTACTTGAAATTTTGATTTACAATGCATGAGTTTGGAGTGTTGTGTTGACTAAGAAAGACAAAAGAGCAACAGCCCAACCACCTCGTGGGTCGGTGTTCTGATCAAGAAAAAATACCTGAGATTTTTTGTAATGGCAGTTACCCGGATGTCTTCTTCCAACATGGAAGTCTGGTTTTAGAGAAATCTGAGACAGTTGTAAGGTTGGAACACCATAAGAAATGGGTTAGTCTCAAATCTTATGAGAGGAGCTGTTTTGTGGCTGTAGTATGAGAAATATACCCAGTGATGGATCTAGAAGGTGCTAGTGCAGTAGGCAGTCAGTCAGTCGCAGTCGCATCTGCTAAAGTTTGAATCATTGTTTTTTTAAAACTACCCCCGTTTGTTAACAAAATATAAGCATTTGCGCAAGTACACCCCCCCCCCCCCAAAAAAAAAAATATTCAGATACATGGTACATATATTCTCGCACCTGCATATTCAGATTCATGGATCGTCACTGGTTATATAGAACTTATCTATATTATACTCCTACATATCTATATTTCCTCGAGCTATAGAACCCAACAATTGTTAAATTTCAGGTTTATACTAATTACTAATCAAGAATGTAAATCTAACACTGGAATTTCAAATGTATAAGTTCTGAATGCGACTATTTTCAGCATCAACTTTGTCACATTGATTAATTATCTTTGTTGGTTTTTACAGTATTTGTTTTCTTCCTCAGGTTCTGTTACTTGGGAGATTGCATCACAGGAACCTTGTAAATTTGGTGGGATATTGCGCAGAAAAGGGGCAGCATATCCTTGTCTATGTATACATGAGTAACGGCAGTCTTGCTTCTCATTTATATAGTAAGTGACTAAATTTATTTTCTTTAGGAAAAATATATGAGAAAAGGAATGTTTTTGAATTAATAATCGACATTTGGGATTTAAAGGAAAGAACAAACTCAATGAATTAGCATATTTCATTTAATAGCTTGGAGGCTGCAAACTGTATGTGTCTGGCTTTACGTGCTTAAGAGGTCCTGTAGTGTATGGGGATCTTGGCAAAAGCATCCAATACAGGCTAAAGACATTTTAATTAAATGCTAGTTGTTTTTTGAATCCACAGATACTTTAGAACAGTATATATATGATGAAGGTATTATATTTCTGCAAAACAATTTCATCTTATATGTCCTCTCTGTTCCCTTAGAAATATTTTGGTGAACGAAGCAGAGACATATTTGGAATATTGCACATTTATACTGTTTCTGTAAGAAGAGGTAATGTATAACAAAAGAAAAAAATTGTATTATTTCTAATAAAAGGACTAAGAATAAAACAGTACAGTGGCGGGGTATTACTACAGAGCCAGGGTTCCCCAAGTTTGTAAACTGTTATTGCATAATTTTCACATTCATCAATATTGCGAGTGTTAAAAATTCAATAGAAGGAATAAGTGTAAATTTTTGCTGTGTGTATCAAATATGCAGGTGAAAAGCATGAAACATTGAGCTGGGAGTTGAGAGTTCATATAGCTCTAGATGTGGCAAGGGGTTTAGAGTATCTTCATGATGGTGTAAGTTTTTCTTTTTCTTTCTTTCACTTGAAAAGTGATTTCAAGCATATCCAATAACAAATAGGTTTAACATCCATTTGTTACTGCAGGCTGTTCCTCCTGTTGTGCACCGGGACATCAAATCTTCTAACATACTGTTAGATCAGGCCATGAAAGCTAGAGTGCGTAATACTTCATATTCTACGGCATGCAATCAATATTCATGTAATAAGAAAGCCATCTAGTAATTGATAGGGTACTGAAGTTTTAGTCCTAATTCCTAATGACCTTGACCTTACTCCACGTAATCATTAGATCATGATAATTATCATGTTTTGATTAGAATAGGTAGAATTAATTGAAAAGTTTATACTTATCATATCGAATGAAGCAGGTAGCTGACTTTGGACTTTCAAGGGAAGAAATGGTTGACCAGCATGCATCTAATGTCAGGGGAACTTTTGGATATCTTGACCCTGAGTACATATCAACAAGGGCTTTTACAAAGAAAAGTGATTGTTACAGCTTTGGAGTCCTACTCTTTGAACTTATTGCTGGGAGAAATCCTCAACAGGGCCTCATAGAGTTAGTCGAGCTTGTAAGATATCCCCCACTTTTATCACTATTAAAATTTTCCACTTAACGTACTGCTGCTTTGCAATGCTTTCGAATGTTTTAAGTAATATGAATGCTATGCAGACAAGTTTATTCTTAGCGTAGGGTCTAAATACAAAAAATTAATGTACTCTGTATTTGTGCATGCTGCACTTTGGTGCTTCTAGAAGTAATTCACTTTTATTGTGCCTGAAGCTCCTCCTAATTCTCTTCTGTCTAGCATCTGCAGTAGACTTTGATAATATGTTGATACCTTAGTCTGATTATGATTAATAGGCAGCTATGAATGCTGGGGGGAGAGTTGGTTGGGAGGAGATAGCGGATTCTCGTCTGGATGGGAAATTCGATGTGAAAGAATTAAATGACGTGGCAGCGCTTGCATACAAATGTATTAATCGCATCCCAAAGAAACGGCCCTCTATGAGGGATATTGTTCAGGCACTGCTTCGAATAGTTAAGTTGAGACAGAGTAGGAAGAGTCACAAGCGAATCTTGTCAGCCACAGAAGAAGAAATTGCTATTGACATAGACCAACAATCGGAAACTCAAATTCCTCTCAGCAGAGTTCGAACAGAGAAATCCCTTGACAACATACCACTTGAAGTTTGACAATGTCCTTTTTTGTATTGGATTTTCTTTTCCTTCGCCACTTCTCCCATTTGAGCTTTGGGTGTGATATAGTGAGTTCAAGCTAAAAGGGACCAGAAACTGAATCCTTCATAGTCATGGGACTCAACTAAAAGAGCCCATGCATTTCTAATTTTTTGTAAAATAGTCCCCACATCTGTAAATCTGTTGAGTTCTACAAGAAAAGAAAAGAAAAGAAGAGGAAGAGGAAGAGGAAGAGGAAGAAATGATTTGTTGTTGTTTTATGAATGTAAATACCTAATTTTTTTGTAATGATGTTCATAAGTTCTACGTTAGCGGCATGTGTTTTGCCCCTTTACAAATTGACGTTCTTTTTGTTTTAGGTTTCTTCTTTTTTATGCTGTATAGACTTGATCCAACTGTAAGTTCAATTGAAAGTGTGTGGTTTTTGTCTACTGTGGTCTATACCCAGTAAGGCAGAATGGAGCACTTTTTTTTTTTTTTTTTTTTTACAGAATGGAGCACTTGGCAGGCTGAAGAACATGTTCCAACTCATATCTGTAACTTAGTTGGAAAAACAGAAAGAGCCAAGTACGTCTTGATGAACCAATGCAAAGGCCACATTAACAGGTTTGAAGAGTTAATTTTAACTAATACAAAGAGGATTAAAGAAAAACATGTTGTACTAGAAGGAGTTTACTTAATTAGAATGCCCATATTTCAGAGTGCATAACCAAAAGTTTGGCACAGTTCATACAGATGGTGATGACCAGATTCTTGGCATACGCTCCTGGAACCAGTGTCTGACAAGAGGAAAGACACAAGGGGTTTTGTATTACAAGAGCCTAAGATGTTAAAGAGTTAAAGACAGAATCAATTCAAACACAGACAGAACATAGTTTATTTTAATTTTATTATAACTTCATCTACTCTTAGCAAAGGAATATTGAAAGACTTTATGTATGACATGAATCCTTGGAATAAACACAACAACTATATCCTTCCTAGAAACTTATCAAAGAATCCTTGGAATTTCTCCATCTTTTAGGTTGAAGAGACACAATAATATTACACCCATGAGTACTGTTTGTTCCTTCAATGTCTGGTAATACGAAGATCATACTAATCACTTGATTGTCGAATACAGGAAAATTCCACTTTGGTTTACCCCAAGGGTATATTGTTTCCAGATAACCTAACTTCCACCATGATGTGACAATGGCATCAGCAACAAGGGATCCTGTATGTAGTTCTATGCAATCAAGGGCTGACCTAATGTACTCATCTGTAAGTTGTGTTTCTGCTAGTGTGATCATTTGCACCAAGCGAGAGAAAGGTCCCATCTCAAGTTCATCATAAGTCGTTGTAGATGGAACAAAATATATAGCATTGCCCATGTAAGAGGTTGGCAGTCTAGGTCGAAGTCTGTGCCGAAAATTATAGGGGAAAATGATCGAAAACAGAATCTGTGGTTCATTTTCAGTATTTTTTGTTAGATCTATGCATCGCCATATATGTGTTAGGATGACGTTGAAGTCTGTGACCTTCAAATATGTGTTATTATTCTCTTTGTCACTCATCTTTGCTTTATCTTTTAAAATGAGAATGTCAGTGGCGCTTAGATGAAAAGTCTTAGTTTGTATATTATCAGTTGAGGGTGAAAATGGTGATAATATGTGTTTATAACCTTTGAGTGGATTGTTAAGATTAAATAATTCAGGGTGGGAAAAAGTAGGTTGTGGTGGAGATCTGGCAGATAGTAGCTGACGGTTACTAAGAGGAGATAAACATAAAGGCTGGTTTCTCGCAAGAGACGCTAGGTTTTCTAAGAAGATTTTGTAACCGATGCCATCAAATATCATATGATTGAATGAGAAACCTAGTGAAAATGCACCACACTTGAATGAAGTTATCTGCAATCAAAAAAGCACAACACTGATTAATATTCGAAGGTTTAGTGGAATGTGGAAAGTTCTGCATAAAGTGTTGCCACAGGTAAACTCATACCTCCAGTAAGGAACACGGTAGCACCACCTAAACTTTTACGCATTACAAATCAATCATCGTCACTTAGTTTTAATACTATAACTAAATATTTTGCTCCAATTGCAATTGCATGATATTTATACTCAGCCTTGTTATGTACCTGAAGATTAAGAAGAGGTTGGTCATTTACATGTGACCCTTCGAAATGTGTGATCGCTAACTTTTGATACTCTAGGTTAGAGGATGTCAAGTCACCCAGCTCTTCCAATGACAGATCACTCGAAGCAACAACAAAACCTGCCCCTGCTGAGTTACAATCGATTTCGGGCCTACCTTTTTGATCAGTTTTCAACCTTCCAGCCACATAATCATAAGTCACAAGTATCTTTTTGTATGCAGTTTCAAGCATCTCAACTACAGTTTCTATAGGAAAGTCGGGATGGTTTGAGAAGAAAAAGATCGAACCAATTGGAAAATTTAGAATCTGATCCATATTTGAGAGGAACATAGTCTTCCTATCCGTTTCTTTCATTGGAGTGATGAGGGATGACCTATGGATGGTTATGTTGAGTTCTTTTGGAGTAATGCCCGGCATAGAGGCCCTTGTGTTGAATAATCTATGAGAATGAGATCTATATCTAGAACTGGCAGAGTTGAATACTAATCTTGAAAATGTTGATGCAGTTGAGAAACGAGTAGAAGACATTGCAAAGTTTCGAAACATTTTTTTTAGCTACCAAAGTGTAAGGTACACTCATGAAAGAAGTAACTGTACTGTTGGTTGCCATCCTTACAAGTAGGTAATATAGAAATCTGGTAAATACCTTACTAAGCATTTGAAACCAACAAAATCAAGAATGAATTATATAGGGAGAAGATTGAAGTTTTCAACAATGCAATGTGGTTGTATAGATCATCGTGTTTGAATAATAAGTAAACCAAGTAAAAAAAAAACACACGATATAATCATAAAAGGTTGTTTTCATTTGCATTCAACACAGAAGTTGGGAGTTGAAATGACTGTAAATAGAGATCCATTTTATGGTTGGCATGGTTATATAGTTTGGTTACCTTTCGACTTCAGTCAGGCATATACAGCCACTGGAGATTAAATTTTGTGCATTAAAACCAACAACATTCTTTTTCTGAACAAAAATAATTGGCCCATCTAAATTTTTCCAACTTTAAGGAGCCGTTCCACTGCAAAAAAAATAAAAAAAATTGAAAGGAATTCCTACATCAACAACCAACATGATTAGTTCATGAACCTGTCATAAAATTTATTATATTAGTGAATGCAATCAGTTTCCTCAATGACAAAAATGTACGTAAAATCGTCATTTACAAAAATGCAAATACATTTATTAGAATTCGGTATATACTATTATCAACTGTCAATGTCGACCAACCCTAACAGTTTTATGATCCATTTTGAGCAATGCAAAAAACGATTGCGACTTAAGGAAAAGCCAGTAAATATTACATCATATCAATCAATATTGGATATCTGGTTAAATAGAAAATGTTAACAATCAGCTAAAATATTTTTCTTTCGCAGTTTTTCAGGTGCTATTGATCGATACAACCCCAGGAAAAGATAATCACAATAACATAAGAAATTCTTAACTGATTCTCTGATTTATGACAATCGATCATATTCAACCACACATTTGATGAAAAAAGATCATGAAAATTACTAAATGGCTACCATATCTTGTATGATATGAATATGAGCTGCATAGTTACATAATCTGGTACAATGTTTAACTAATAGTCTAATACATAATCAAAATACACGTAATCCGTACAAAATGGTCTTCATTGTCCATGACAGATTGCCTTGTCCTGCGTTAACCTACAAGACTGCTCCGTTAAAGTCAGCTTCAGTGACCACCCTGATTACTCCTTGTATAATTGACCATCAAATGGCTGCCAGAACTCATGGACAGTCGGCATGCTCAGAGCTTTAGAGCTCCCTGACAGTCCTGTTGCACAACCTGCAGCACATAGAATTCCATAGTTGTTTCTGAATAAATACCCAATACCAATGGTTGTACCTGAATCTGTAAATGATTTTTTTGGTAAAATTAATCTGTAAATGATGTCAACAATTTAGCTTCATGTTAAGTCTGTCAGATGGGATCCAAATGGATCCCTACTTTGTTGCCTACTTCAGGTATTATTTGACGTTTAAACACCGAAAACAGAGGAAATGGTTGAATGCAATAAGAGATGAGAGTGACCAAAGTAAGAAACAATTCTCAAGATTGGAACATTCACACAGACGCTAGAACATCTTTATTACAATGTTAAGTAGATACTGCCACTCTTACAGAACACCCTTCACACTCTTCACTTTTCCAGTAGCCCAACATTCTTAAAATACTCAATGGACTCGTCGTAGATGTCTTTGACCCCATACTTGAAACTGAAGCCCTCATCGATGAGCTTCATTGAGGAGAGGGTCAGTTTTGCTTGTGCAGGGAAGTCTCCAAAGCTGAAAAAGATCAGAGTCATCCACATCATTAGCACTGATTTACACTATATGAAACATTAGCCAAGTAATACGGAGAAAGTTGTATGGTATAGTAAGGAGATTACTCAGTAGGAACTTCATATTGTGGATATTGTTTGTTCAGGAATATCGCAAGTTCAGGAACACTAGTATTCACGGCACAGCAAATATAGCGACCTGATGCTGATTGTTTCTCAGCTAGAAAGATATGTGCTCTCACAACATCCTCTACGTGTGTTATCGAGATTGAACCAGACAGAATTTGCATTCCTTTTAAGACATTTATCAGATATTGAAGTCCTACAAAACCAATTGTCCAAAATGAAAACAACGATGAAACACCAGAATGCGCGTTTTTTCCCATCATAGTTCACTCTTAAGCAGATCAGAGTCTATATTACAGATCTGTGAGCAAAGACATGGCAAGGCATACGCTGCTGGGAACATTAGGAGTAAGAGATGGGCCAGCCATGAGAGAAGGGATAACAGTGATAAGGTCTATTTGATTCTCTTTAGCAAATTCCCATGCTGCCTTCTCGGCTAGTGTTTTCGAAACTGGATATCCCTGCAATTCCATCAAAGTTTTTCACTTTACTTAATTATAGTTTCTAACTATCATAAGCGCATTATAATTATATATATATCTATAAGTTACCCAAGTAGGTGGCTTCTCGGCATATAATTATAGTTGCAATTATTTTAGAATCGAAAAATAATTGGTCATTGAGCAAGACTTTTCTCAAGGCTAAAGCATTGATTATTGGTCATTGAGCAAGACTTTTCTCAGCTGCAGACTGCAGCTAAAAGCTGATTGAAAATCTAAAATATTTCTTTTTGACTTTTTAAACCTAATAATTTTCATTACTTCCAACAAATGATAAGGGTATATTTGTCTAAATATGGTCAAAGTATAAAAACAATTGGTGAAAACAGCTCATTGTAGCCAGTTAGGCAATCCCCATTGATTTCTGACAAATGGACAATATGAAATTATTATTATTATTGGAATAACATGTCTTCTGGACTCGTAAATACAGTATTCAAGACTCAAGAATAAATTTTCTGTGGAATGAGTTGCCTTCTTCACTCCTATATAGTGTGGCAGCAAAGTGAGTTTAATTTATATAACAAAGGAGCTTATAGCATTTTACTGCATTAGCATGGATACTGGAAGAAGCAATAGTAGTGCATCAACCTATTGTGTTACTGGTTCAACTGGGTACATAGGGTCATGGCTGGTTAAGTCTCTTCTTCAAAAGGGCTGCATAGTTCATGCTACTGCAAGAGACACAGGTTTAATTGCTTCTTTTCAGTTTTTGTTGATTTACAAATGATATGATTGAGTTCACTTTTGCAATTTGATTTGGTTTATGACCCTCAATTGATTGGACCAATACACAGAATTTATCCATCACTAGCGATTAATTAGATTTAGATCATGTAATTGATCAGAAAATGAAATGTCTAACCTTACCTTACCTAGACTATATCACTATACTCTATTTCTATCCATGCAAGCATTAATCAATACACTTGTGCATTCAGGAAAATTTTCTTCTCTTCTGCCTTTGTGGAATGGTGGCGATCGGTTGAAATTGTTCAAAGCAGATTTGAGTCAAGAAGGAAGCTTTGATGAGGCTGTGAAGGGTTGTCATGGTGTATTTCATGTTGCAGCTTCAATAGAATTAAATGTCTTACCTACAGATAACATAGGTAGTTATTTTCTTTTTCATTTTGTTTTGGTCGATTGCAATTTACATCCATTTTCATCCAATTCCACTACTATGCTTACTCAATCTGGGCTGTAGCAGACCCCTAACTGTATTCCACCTCATAATCTTAGTCCCTTCCAATAGTATCACATATTATAAGCTCCTGAGCCTAACATCTAACCGAGCCTAAACTAGTTAACAACATAATCAGTGGAACTAGCAATGCTGGCATGATGCTCTGCTACCTTGTTAATTTCCCCGAATACAGGGATTATAACCAGTATGTATAAACAAATTCGGCAGTACTGAGGAGCTTCTTTAGCTCCTTCGATAAGATGAACTGCTCGCAGAAAATAGGAACCCACCACAATTCTTCTCCTTTGCGGCATAAGACATCCCTGCATACCAGCCTCATTCCTAACTAGGGAGTTCTTGAAATACGACAGACTTAAGACTTCCATCTCCAGCAAATGCTAGAAACAATTATGGTCAAGCACCACTCGTCCAAAGCCAACTCTATGCCTAGTAAGTGAACCATCTTTTAGCTTTCTGGTACACTTACCTTAGGCGTAGTCCATTTACACTCTTGATTGTAAGCTGTTTATATATGTTATAGCCTTATAGGCAGTCTCAACATATTTGTTAGCATCTAGCTTTACTCTGGTAGTTTACTAATACCATATATATACCTCTCTCTTCTTGACTTCTCAGAAAATTATGTCCAATCACATATACTTGACCCTGCAATCAAGGGAACCTTAAACCTAATGAAGGCTTGCTCAAGAGAGAATGTGAAAAGGGTAGTATTCGCCTCTTCCATAAGTACAATGACTGCTAAAGACATCAACGGGACATGGAAATCAATAGTGGATGAATCGTGCCGAACTGCGACAGATCAAGTGTGGAATATGAAGCCCAGCGGTTGGGTAAGTCACTTTGCTATTATAATTTTATTCATGACATACTACAACGCAAAAGCTCCATACATAACTTTCATTGTCATGTTTTATAGGTGTATGTACTTTCAAAGATTCTTTCAGAGGAAGCAGCTTTCAAGTTTGCAGATGAGAACGCAATTGATCTTATATCTATCATAACAACTACCGTAGCAGGCCCATTCCTTACTCCGACAGTTCCAGCAAGTGTTCAAATTCTCTTGTCACCCATCACAGGTATATCCATATAAATCTTCGTTACCATGCAGAAATCATAACTCATCATTTTAAGACAGCACGTACCACATAACACGCATAAATTTCAGAAATCCAAACCATTTATAATATATTATTCCTTTACATAAACCTGCAGGTGAGTTTGTATTCAACTCAATATTACAGGCTGTGAATGACATAATGGGATCAATCTCAGTAGTGCATATTGAAGACATATGCAATGCTCACATATTCCTTATGGAGCATACTACAGCAAAAGGTCCATATATTTGCTCTGCTCACAGTTCTGTCATGTCTCAATTGGTAGATTCTCTAGCTCTGGAGTATCCTTATTCTCAGATACGAAGGTATTCTTTTATACTCAAATTTCGTCTCACAAATGTGATCTGTGTTGTATTAGTCACTAAAAGTTTTTTTCCCAAGATGCAGATCTTCAGAAGGACAACACGATTCAATCCCTTCGGTGCTCTCTTCAGAAAAACTGACCACTATAGGTTTTGCATACAAGTATGGACTGAAGGAGATACTAGAACAGAGTATTAGCTGTTGTGTGCAACAAGGATTTCTAAAGAATCCCAGTAACCATGATGGCAATCCTTAGTTAAGGGTTTACTGCATAATATATTGAACATATATTGTAATTTCGAAGGATTTAATAAATGAATAATTCCTTCTCGCAGTGAAAAATGCAGCTCAATAATATAAAAATCAGATGGGATGATTGGAATGATACAGTTACTAGTTAGAGCCTTAGAGGCCAATGGCGCTAATGTAGTCTCTCTTTGTTTTCCTGGATAAGGCTTTCTTACATGGCCATACCTGACGCTGCTTCAGCAGGCTGATCAGGATTGTATATCTGTTGGATTTTAATAAAATTTTACCTCTCTCAGAAAGAAAAAAAATCAGTTGAAACTCAAATTGTAATTTACTAACTAGCCAAAATCCATTGAAGTAGTCTCTCTCATGCTAAATATATGTTCTGGATTTGGCATTACTCTGCATATCTATAGAATTAGGTACAGACACATATTTGGATATTCCTATCGAAATACATTCAGTAATATTCCATCCTGAAGATTGTCTTTGATGTTGTTCGACCTTGCAACAATAATCGAAAGCCTCTAATATGGTTGAAGACAATAACTTTGAGAGAATATTCAAAATTCAAATATCTAAAGGTGATAGGAATGAAAGAGACATGAATCCGTCTGCCACAATCATGTTGAATTTCCTTATCCCTGGTCAGTTTTGGACTAAGTTCCGTCTCACTCGCAAGCCACCAACAAGGACCACATGTATATATCATATAGCTACCCACTTGGGTAGCTCAAGTGGTAAAGGGAGGAGATGTGATTGTGTGGGTTAGGCGCACAGGTAATGGCGGAGGGATGTTGTGCTAGTTACCCCTGGGATTAGTCGAGTTCCGTAAGCTGGCCGGGGTGTTGGGTTTTTTTGAAGGAGGGAAGTTTTTTGTCTGGGAACGTACGTACGTAGTTAGGGCGTACGTACGTCCCGTATCACAGACAACTTTGTTTTGCTGAACGTACGAACGTTTGTTCGACGTACGTACGTCCTCACTGTGTTTGCTGCATATGGGCCTGTTTAAGTCCATTTCGTGTTTGATTGTAAGGCTATGTTATAAAGCCAATGAGAAGTGGGAAAACCTAATCTGGATGTGAGAGAGATTGTGAGAAGCCATTGGCAAGTTTGAGAGAACTTTTGTGAGGAAGAACACTTTGGTTTCTTCGTGAGGGCTTGTATAATCGTCTCCATCCAAGAGATGTGAGAGAGATTGTGAGAAGCCATTGGAGAGTTTGAGAGAACTTTTGTGAGGAAGAACACTTTGGTTTCTTCGTGAGGGCTTATATAATCGTCTCCATCTTGGTGAGAGAGAGTTTGTATCCTCAATTTGTGATTGTCTCTTTGAGAGATTTGGTGAGGATTTGAGAAGGGAGGAAACCTAGGGTTTCTCCATTTGTTTGAGAGCTTTGTACTATCTTCTCCAATAGTAAAAGTTATTTGTTTGTCCGTGGACGTAGGCAATCAAGCCGAACCACGTTATTTTGGTGTCTCTCTCTATTATTTGTTGCTGCTAAGTAGGTTTACTTCTTTACTACTTACTTTGTCATCTTTCATACACTATTTCAATCTTGGGTATTGGTGCATAAGTTTCCGCTGCGCACAACACGGGGCACCCAGTAAACACATACACACACAAATACAGTAACCAAAATATGTGCTTAACCACACAAAACCTAGAGAATGCTGTGTACTGTGTGATTTGTTTATTTTACTTGTTTTTATACATGTTAGTATGAGGAATGGAACAATTCACCTGGCATCAAATAAGCCTATTCCTTAGTGGATACACATGGCAAACACCTTGGCAGACATCTTAAATTGTTCTTTTGAATGCTCTTCTGTATTCCTACTACAGAGTATTCTAGCAAAACACCTTGAAATGGATTGTGAAGTGCTATATGGTACGAAAGATGTACTGATTAAAAAAGGATGTGATAAGACAATATCAAGTAGTTTCTTTCATACTTAGTTTGGGTCGAAGCTCACTTTTTTTAACATAGTGGATATAATTCACATACAACTATACAAAGTAGCTGAAGAGTTCTCAAAGTTGATTATATCAGTAACACATCACTTGCCATTGAAAACGAAGAAATGTTTGGACTTTGGAAACTATACATGATCCACTACATAATAGTTGAATGAAACCAGTTATCTAAAATATCAAAGCATTACTATCAAAATCTTAGAGGAGTTAAGAACAAAAACGAATTATGGACTTGAGGACAAAAAGCAATTCATAAAATTCAACAAAGCGTATTCACAAAATTCAACAAAGCGTATGCACTCTTTCGACCTTTCAGAGTTTAAGAATTACCACAAAGCAAGGAAGCAGAGCTCTAGGGTTGAGCAAATAGAGTTCCTCAAAACTTGAATGGAGACCAACTTTCCCAGCCAAGGAATCAAACCCTGATTGACCAGTAATTTCCTGCAAGTTCTCCAATGGCTTGTGCACCCTCCCGGCTATCACTCTGCAGACTATCAATGCTTTTTTTATAGAAGGGTTGTCTTCTTGGAACTCAATAGATTCGAAGGCTCTGCCACTTGTAGAAGCCGTGAAAACACCTATACCTCCCTTGAGCTCTTTTTTTGTGGAGAATCCATGTCGTATAATCCGACATACACTGCATTCTTCTGATCTACAAAGATTAGAGGAACCATTTGTACCGAGAGAGCATGCAACCGTTGTGCCGAAGAATCTTAATAATTCATTCCCATCTGCCAGACAACGTGGGTGTTTCTTGTCTAGTTTGCTCGCTTTAGTTTTCACCATCTCCCTGTATTCTTCAAATCGAGCAAGGGTCTTCTGCATGTTGTGAACTTTCAAAACCCGCTCAATCCGTCCATAATTGTCTCCAGACTTCAACCAGCTTGTCTTGCAAATAATCTCTTCTACTATTTTGCGAGATGAATCTCCTTCGACAAGTTCAGTAACTGCAAAATAATTGGAAGAAGCATGAATGATCGCTAAGAAACGAAGATAATCCAAATCAAACGAGGAAAAAAAAAACAAAGGTTCTAGTCTAGTAGTTACGAATAGATACCCAGCTCTGTGCAATTAAGATAATCATAGGAAAATGTAGATTAAGGCCCGATGTACAAGACCAGCTCTTAACCTCATTAGGCTGTATGGGAATCTTTTGAAATGTGTGCATCAACAAAAACAAAAAATCATTGTTTCGCTGTGCAAGTTTTACAATCACTTGACAACTTTACTAGATAAAATAAATCCAAGAACTGAAGCTCAGTTCACTGATAAATAAAAGAAACAACACATTACAAAATTGAGCTCATTTAGATAAACTGAACTATTAGAAGAGTATTCTTCCCCAAATATGACAGTGTAAATGAAAGCTCAGTCGAAACTATTTTGTAAATAGAAGGAAGGGTCTTCAAATGTGGAAATACTATGAGTACCATTCACCTATTCACGACTCATGAAGAACAACAATAACAAGATAGCTCAACCTACTCTAAACTACAGAAAAGGCAAATCAATCCCTCCTATAATCCTATTCAATCAAACACCTTAAGTGGATAAGAGAAAAATAAATCGACATGATGAGATAAACCACAAAACTGAAAACAGACATAAAAGAAAATGATAATGAACACCAACGATACAAATCGTGAATCAAGGGTATTTACCAGCATGTTTGGAGAGGTGATGTCCTTCTAAAGCTTCCCATTTTCCGAATTGTTCTCCACATTTATGACAAGCCATGGCAGAGCCATTGGAATATACATCAGGAGAAGCTTTAGACTTTGTTATGGTTCCCTTACCACCATAATTTGCCAAACCCCCAAAACCATAGCCTTCTTTATCAGAAACTGAATTAAAAGACTTTCTGGTTGTTGAGTTTCTAAAGGTGGGATTATAATGGTGCATTGTATTAATCCTTCCATGAGGACCTGGTGTTCCAGGACTAAGTGTACCAACAAATGTTGAAGCACCCCAACCTCCATTTCCACCGCCATTTTCATTAAAACCACCATAACTAGATATCTTAAGTTCACACTTAGAATTACTAAGAATTACTTCATGGGTAATTGGATTTAAGAATTCACTACTCCCAATAGATCTTGGACTACAATTTGGAGGTTTTTCTAAGTGTCTATGACTTCCATGGATAACATCTTTGAGATTTGCTATTGATCTTGAACAACCAGACCTACCTGTTTTTCTTGTTATGATATTGCTCAAATTGCTGTTGTTCTTATTATTAGCCTTTGGATCATAAACATCTGATGGCTCTGATTTACAATGTAGAGATTTCTTCAAAGCAAACCAAACTGTTGGCATATCTTCTTCTTCTTCTTCTTCTAATATTTTCTCCCCTTTTCTTCTTCTTCTTCTTCACTTATTTGTTTCTATTTCAAATACTTAATAATCTTCATTATCTTCATCTTTCTTTCCTTTCTTAGCAACCAAGTAGCACCACCACTCATATAAAAACTTCTACTTTTGTTATATTGGAAAATGGAAATAACCCAACATAAAAATCCTCAAAATATCAACTTGACAAATCATTCCAATACAGTCTTGAAACTAAACAAGGAAACTAATTAACAAAAAATTTGCAGTTTTATCCCCTTTTTCCCAAATGGTTTTCAGAAGAGATAAGAAGAAAACTTCTTACAAAGAAAAACAAAAACCCTTCATACTTTAAAGGACAAATGCACTCACCTGAATAACCAGTAGTATTAATTATCCAATAGAGACAACACTCTCTCTCTGGTCTGAAAGAGAGAGTTTATGTGTAAGAAAATGAGTAGTGAAATTTTGTGTTCTTGCCTTCTTGGTAAATAAAACTCTATCTATACTACTGTCTTTAACTGGAATTTTTTTTTACTTGAATGCCACCTCTGACTGACCTCTCTACCATTAAATAGCACATTTAATCAAGAAGATCAGAATGGAGTACATACTTGAATTGATACTTGCCACAGTTGTTTTGTGACTGTGATGATGAAAACTTGAACCATTAACTACTGGAGATAGTACGTACAAGACAGCAAAATCAAGGTGAATTTAGCCCATTTGATTTTTTTTTTTTAGCAAATTTTGTGTAGTCATTGAATGGATGTGATGATAATGAAATGATTTTTGGGTTTATATGACCATCAACATGTTAAGTTGCTTTCTAAGGAAAAGTTTTTTTTTTTTTTTTTTTTAATCATAGCAACAAGCTTGAGATTTAGTCCCTATGTTATATTTTTGTTCTCCCCGAAATAACCCTGTGAGATTTAAGCTTGAGATTTAGTCCCTATGTTATGGGGGCCTGGAACCATTTCCATGTATTTATTTCCATCGTTATTGATTTTCAAATAATAGTATCAAATGTTTACTTTGTGTCATAATGCAATAT
Organism: Aquilegia kansuensis; assembly: GCA_020826895.1. Lineage (NCBI taxonomy): Eukaryota > Viridiplantae > Streptophyta > Magnoliopsida > Ranunculales > Ranunculaceae > Aquilegia > Aquilegia kansuensis. The sequence continues at coordinate 28,584,448 of CM037007.1, forward strand.
ATTTGGGTGAAAGGGACCTACACACCGTAAAACTATATTTTTTGTTTTTTATTTATCAAAAAAGAAAAAAGAAACAATACTTACAAAACTATAAACATGAGAATGGTGAAGGTTTTGAGAAACTACAAATAGTGCTTATATAACAATTGAATATTCAACCAAACAAACAATATGCAGAAAGTAAAGAACACACAGAAGTTTTAACGTGGTAAAACCCAATAAGGGAAACGTCCACGGTTGTCCTCACGACAACAAATAATCCACTAGATGAAAAGAGATTTACAAACCTATCAACTACCTGCACTCACTGCGAGTTGATACTCCTGGTTATCTCTAACACCTTGACTTCACCAGAGCACCTTGATGTACGCACAAGACACTCGACTTCTTGATAAACCCACAAGAAGACTCGAAGCCGAAATCACAATACCACTCTTTAGAATCACAAAGTTATGAATTGAGAAAAGGGGGAAGAAAGGGAATTGAGTTCAATAGCCACAAACACTTTGAATACCAAGACCTAAACCAAAACTCCACAACTAGAAGAATAACAAACGGCTAAAGAACTGCCTCTCTCATTGAAGAAGAAGGCTATTTAAACCTAGGGTTGGAATACACCGAAAATGGGCCTGATTAGACGAAATCCATATTGGACGTACGTACGTCGAATCAACGTTCGTACGTCCCCACACGGTGAAAAGTTTGCTGCCTGCTTGGACGTACGAACGTCCTAACAACGTACGTACGTCCTGACCAAAAGGAAGCTTGCTGCCTCTATGGACGTACGAACGTCCTAACTAGGTACGTACGTCCAGACCACGACCAACCTGCTGACATACGAAGCGTACGTACGTCCTTAAGAGGTACGTACGTCCTGACCCAATTTATATTCGAGACACATGACGCGAAGGCAATAACACAGGACGACACGCGTACACCAAGGTTTTTTTTAACAATGAACTCAAGGCGAAATAACCACGGACACTTTGTCACAAAATTGATGTCAAACCACTTAATGCCGGTTTCAATCTCCCCCTTTGACATTGATTTTGTGACAAAAACCTATGACTCTAATAGCACTTATAAAACGTGCTTACAACACCAACCCATGGCATTTATAAATCATGCCTACAAAAACACTCAAGGTAGAACACATACCAAGTCACCAATTCTTGATATCCAGCTTGATCAAGACACTTCAACCATCAGAGATCGAACGGAAGCAACTAAGAATTTTCGAAGTCGAGCAACTCCCCCATACTTCATGAGCTCAGGAATTTTGACACTTGAGCTCCCCCATAACTGCACAATCCTCTAAAAACATCAACACGTTCACTCCCCCATACTTGTAGCATACCTGAAACATGACCCAAGAATACCCTAACAACAAAGAGACATTTGTTAGTAATTAGAGTCATAAGTCTCCCCCTTTTTGTCACAACAAGTGAACCAACAATAATAAACAGACGACCAATAAACAAAAATAACCAGAATAATTAAGACAAAACAGATAAAAATATAACTCCTATCCCAACTGTTAAGGTTCATGAAAGCAACGCATAACCAAACATAATAAGTCATAATCTCATGAACATAAAGCTTAAGATAAAACAAAATTCCTCCGCACGAGCCGAAGATCTAATCCACCGAGCTGTCACATGGCCATCATAGTCCTCCTGCCATGCACTCGTACAAAACAACTTCTCAATTCTGCTATCCAAACCACAGTCGGTGAGAGGAGCAGCAAGTCCAGGAACCTTCGGATATCCAACCAACTCCAAAATATGATTTTGAAGATGTCCCGGTAGTCTCTCCCAATGATTGACATGAGCTATGCATGGACGAAGGAACAGTGGATGAACATAGTCATACCCATGGGGAACACGACATAAGCGACAAACCTTTGCATTGTTTTTGTATTCCATCATCATAAACGACACATACCCAACAGTCGGAACAAAAACTCCATGAAGGTCATATTCTGCCATTGAAGAAAAATCTGAAGAGCAAAGAGAGAACTAGAAGAAGATAAGAAAACACAATTTTAGGAAAAGAAGAGTAGTCTCCATATATATAGAACAACAAGAAGAAACCTAACTTTGGCCCAATAAGAAAGGTCCAGCAGTAATTTACTGCAGACCAGAGTAGAACAAGTAGGAATAACAAAATAGCAATATCCAAGAACACACAAGGATCTAAGTGTGGAAATAGAAACAGGGGAACAAACGACAAGAGAAGGAGAACAGGTGCACGCAAGAAAAGAGAGGAAGATCCAAAAACAAACAGCTTATAGTGTCACAAAAAGAAGGAAACACAATTGATCTAACAGTTGGCCTTTGGTTTAAACAGAATTTTGAGGTTAAACAGCAATTGGGCCGAACTGTATCAGGAACGTACATACGTTCTAAGAACGTTCGAACGTCGGGACCCCAAAAAAAAAAACATCTGCCAAACACTACGTTCGTACGTCTTAGGGACGTTCGTACGTTGCAAAAAGATCTGTCCCCCTCCACGTACGGACGTCTAGAAAGCGTACGTACGAACCCCTTTTTTTTTTTTTTTTTTTTTTTTTTTTGAAAATATATAAAAAGATGAGGGACCAACCTAAGAATCAGAAAACAACCCGAATAACAACCCAAACAACCATTGAGAAACATCACAAAGAAACACTTCTACTTATTGTAGGGATTCCAAATGAAGAAAATTTCAAGTTAAACAACCCTCAACCACAAGTAAATGCAAGATCGAAGAACTACATCATACACCAAGCCATGATACTTCCTAGCATAATGCAGGCATGCAGAAGGAACTGATAGACCAAAAACAGCCTCCGGAACCAGAGTAAAACCATGATCATTTAATATATGGGAAGGCACGTGCAACTAGACCAATGAGATCATTAACCGGATCACAACAAAACCAAGGAAACACAGAATATTGTTTTCTTCTTGTCTTACCACTAGGCACATGTGAAAGACACTTATCAAAATTTTTTTTTTTTTTATTTGTAAAACCATTTGAAACAAATGCCATTCCCGTGTGGGAGTATATAATATCTCCATCTTTTACCAGAACACGAGGGTAGGGTGTAGCCTACATCTTTTCGGTAAAAACACACTCAAGAAGTGCAATACCATGGTAACGTGCAACACAGGAACTAACATCTCCTGAGTGCATCCGTCAGAGCATGACCCTCACAGCCCCAACGGGTTCTTAGCCAAATGAGTATGCTCTCAAGACATTCAAATGGCTGGGGATTTTGTGAGTCATTGACCACTTACAAGAGGTATATAACTATAAAAGAAGACGATGACCATGAAGACAAGAAAATCCAACTACATGTAACTGCATCATGTAATAACTACCAGGACAAAGAGAGTATGATGTAACCCTACAACAATGCATGACAAAACACCACAGTTGAAGACGCCAAACTAGAAATAACTGTAAAATGAAATCCACACAATAAGGAGATTAGTATGTCCTCAATATCAACAACAAGGAAAATAACTTAACCTACACATCCTAAACACAAAGCTAGACTTAGCATTACAACTGACCAATGCGCAATGGATTAGACTTAAGACCCTTAACAAAGCGACGCTCAGACCACTGAGCCATCCAACCCCAGAAAAGTACCTTAACCGACAACAGATTTAGAAAGAATAACACACCCAACCAATAACAAACCAAACATGACCATAGAGATAATAACAGAGAGAAGAGAAGAGAAATACCAGAGCCAATTAGGAAAGAGATACAACCCCAATAGACTTACGCAAGGAATGAAAACGAGCTCCATCAAGAGGTTTTGTAAGAATGTCCGCTAGCTGGTGTTCAGTAGGAATGAATTCCATTGCTATATCACCCTTTTCAACTGCCTCACGTAGGAAATGATGACGAATGTCGATATGCTTTGTTCGTGAGTGTTGAACAGGATTTTTGGAGATGCTAATGGTACTGGTGTTATCACAGAACAAGTCCATCGCCTGTTGTTGAATGCCATAGTCCCGAAGCATCTGACGCATCCACAGAAGTTGTGTACATGCACTAGCTGCAGCTATATACTCAGCTTCACACGAGGAGATGGATACAGATGATTGCTTCTTGCTATGCCAGGAAACAAGATTATTCCCAACATAGAAACAGCCACCACTGGTACTATGACGATCATCAAGATTACCACCCCAATCAGCATCACAATAACCTGCCACAACACTATTTGTATCTCTGGTGAACCATAACCCATAGTCAAGTGTGCTAGCAACATACCGAATGATACGCTTAACAGCAGTGAGATGAGATTCCTTAGGGTTAGCCTGAAATCTTGCACACACCCCAACACTATAAGAAATATCTGGGCGACTAGCAGTGAGATACAGGAGACTACCAATCATACTCCGATATTCACGAATATCAACAGACTTACCCATAACATCCTTACCAAGACGTACCTTCTCGCCCATGGGAGTATCGTGACCACTTGAAGTGCCGAAACCGAACTTTTTAACCAGCTCTTTGGCATACTTTGTTTGAGAGATGAAAGCTCCTTGATCGAACTGCTTTACCTGCAACCCAAGAAAGAAATTTAGTTCTCCCATTAAGCTCATTTCAAATTCAGAACTCATTAACCGAGAGAAAGATTCAGAAAGACTGGAGCACGTGGATCCAAACACTATATCATCCACATAGACTTGGGCTAGAAGAACATCATTATTCTTTCTCAGTATGAACAGAGTCCGATCAACACTCCCACGAACAAATCCTTTCCCTAGTAGAAAAGATGTCAGACGTTCATACCAAGCTCGAGGAGCCTGTTTTAACCCATATAATGCTTTTTGCAGTTTGAAAACATGATTCGGAAAAGTATGATCCACAAACCCCTTAGGTTGTTCAACATAGACCTCCTCATTAAGAATACCATTGAGGAACGCACTCTTGACATCCATTTGATACAACTTGAAATTCAGGTGACATGCCATAGCAAGAAGAAGCCTGACAGATTCCAACCTAGCCACAGGAGCAAAAGTCTCTCCGTAGTCAATACCTTCAATCTGACTATAGCCCTGAGCTACAAGCCTTGCCTTGTTGCGCACAATCTGCCCAAATTCATCCAATTTGTTTTTAAAGATCCACTTAGTACCAACCACATTAGTGTGAGTGGGTCTAGGAACCAACGTCCAAACATCACTACGCTTAAACTGACCAAGTTCTTCCTGCATAGCAACCAACCAATCATCGTCAGTAAGAGCATCGGTAACATTTTTAGGTTCAAGAGAAGAGAGATAGCAAACATAATGAACACAATTCATCTCCTTGGCCCTCCGACGGGTCAGACGCTGATCATTAACATCCCCAATGATATCACCTAAGGAGTGATATTGTTTAACACGAGGTGATGCTAGATTAAACATCTCTTCAGGGTCAGCAGGGACAGTGGATAGTTCTGAAGAGACATCAGTCACTCCTTGGGATGGAACAACATCATCCTGTGTGGGCACAACACTGGTCCTACCAGGCAATTCCTCTGCAGCACCAGACGGTTTAGCATTATCATCGCCTTCATCAGATAATGATGACGATATGGGAGACATGTCAACAGAGTCTGACACGGGTGAGAGAACTGTGACATCCTGTGTACCAGTAGAAACAGAAGAGTCAGATACAATAGTGTCATCAACAACAACATTAAAGGATTCCATGACCTTGCGAGTGGTGTGGTTAAATACTCGAAAGGCCCTACTATTAGAGGAATAACCAAGTAAAAGAGCAACATCACCTCGACTATCAAATTTGGACAGACTTTGTCTGTCCTTGCACACATAGCAAACACTGCCAAAAACTCGCATATATTTGAGATTTGGTTTCTTACCATACCATAGCTCATAAGCAGTTTGTGTAGTACCAGATCTCAGATATACACGGTTCATAATGTAACAGGCAGTATGAACCGCTTCCGCCCAGAACTTGATTGGAACATTCTTTGCATGCAACATAGCACTAGCCATCTCCTGAATAACACGGTTTTTCCTTTCAGCGACTCCGTTTTGTTGCGGAGTGTATGGGGCTGGAAATTCTTGCCACGTGCCATTTGCAACACAATACTCAATAACACCTGTGTCTGTGAACTCACCGCCTCTGTCACTTCTGACATGTTTAATTTGAGTATCTTTCTCATTCTGAACACGAAGACATATCCCCTGAAATTCAAGAAAAGCATCAGATTTTTCACGCAAGAATGATACCCAGGTAAAGCGAGTGTAATCATCAACCATAACCAAGATGTATCGTTTGCCTCCTAAGCTAGGTGTGCGAGTAGGACCCATCAGATCCATGTGTATGAGTTCTAAAGGAGAGGATGTCGTTACGGACTTTTTCTTGGAGTGTGGACTACGTATCTGTTTACCCAGTTGACACCCACCACATACAGTGTCACGATTTCGTCCAAGTCTAGGAACTCCCTTGATATATTCATTTCGAGTTAAATTGTCCAGGTGTTCAAAGTTGACATGACCTAGTCGTTGATGCCACAACATGTCCTCATTTAGTTTACTAGGTAAGCATTTTATGCCAGATGCAACAGGCTGAATGGCATAGCAATTGTCTAATGTACGCTTACCTGTCATGATACACTTACCCGAACTATCAAGCACAGTACATATATTTTTAGAAAAATTAACAGTATGATCAGTATCACACAGTTGGCTAATACTGATCAAATTAACACGCAACCCATCAACTAGCAAACACACATCATTCGAAGATAGACCAATACCAGCAACAAAACCCTTACCAATCACAGGAGAGCGCTTACCATTGCCAAAAGTAACACTTCCACCATCTATAGCAGTAACTGAGGAGAAAAGTTTGGCATTACCTGACATATGTTTTGAAGCACCACTATCAAGTAACCACTCACTATCCGAGCTTGAGACATGAAGGGCAGTAATCGCCACATTTGAAACATGTCCTGCAAAATTACAAGGAGAAGAGTAAGATGCATATGGATAAGATGAATAAAAATACGATGGCTGTGAAAGCAGCTTCCATGGTTGTGAAGCAGGAACAACCACAACACACTGCGAGGCCCAATGTCCAAACTGTCCGC
>CM037007.1:28596923-28610297 GCA_020826895.1 Aquilegia kansuensis
AGAGTGACCCTTGACTTGCTGGTATCCGAACCCTCTCTGTGTTCCTTTCTTTTGTCTCTTTTGAGAGGTGTGGTTGAAATGCCGCGGGACCGTTAGTCCACAAACTCGTACTGAATGAGTATAATTGATCCAGTGCATGCTTTCTCTTGAGCGTCACCACCAAACAGATCTGTTTCCCGCTCTGTTTGGGGGTGGGGAAGTCATTTCCATCTTCTTTAAGTCTCGAGTATTTGACTTTAAAAGACTCTTTGTTGTATCTTAGACATCAGGATCTCGCGCATTCCATTCTAGCTTTTTATCTCTCCTGTATCTTTGTTTTGAGTAACGTTTATCTAGGGAGTGAGTTTCTTGTTTGTCCTTTTGTCTGGCTGAAGACGTAAACTTAGCGCTCCTGGGAGGCAGCCATGTGTATCTTCTAAGCCCGATCGTACTTTATTGCTCTCTCTTTGTTGCCGGGTTTAGTTGCATTTGGCTGTTAAACCCCCTTCTACCATCTGTGCCCAGTTCGTTGGGGGTGGGCGACGGCCGGCCCACCCACTCTTTCTTTGCCGTTGGCTGGTTGATAATTATTGCGGTTACAAAATGCATTGTTTTAAAATAGGATTTCCCTTTATGTTAGTTAGTCCTTTATTTCAGCATATTTTATTTCAGTTGTGTCTTAGTATGGAATTCCTTGTAATCTCGATCTATATATGTGTGGAGATAATTTTGTTTGGCAGGAATTTATAAAGCGGTTTGAATTTTTAGTATTTCACGTAATATCTTTCTATCTCTCTTTCCTATGCTTAGTATGAGCCTTGGGGACAAGGCAATCTTTTTGTTTGGGGGTGGGGAAGTATTACAATCCTTTTTGCAAATGATTTTTCAAACTTCTTTATCCATACTTGTGTAAAAATTCAAATTTTTGAAAAATCAAACAAAAATCTTGTTACGAAGACTTTTCAAAACAATAGGATAAGTACACCTTCAATAATGAATATAATAGTTGATTCTATCTTTTTCAAGTTTAAGGACATTTATTGCTTCACCAAGTAGTTGAGTCTTATACTACATTAATTTGCATGAGCATAAGCATGACATTCATCTGTATTTATTACAGATTACATGTGTAAATACATACACCTGAGAAACTTGAGGAATAAGTGGTGGAAACTTAACCTAGTGAGCTTTTTGAGCCCCGTCATTTTCTTGGAGAGATATTACATCAATCTGGAGTCAAAAGACTCAACCTCTCAGTTTTTGGTCTTGTTTTTAGTCTCATATTCATTTTGTAATTAGACTTGAGATGACATCAAGTGGGTGTAATATAAACTGGGTCTTGTAGCTTATTCAAGATGTGATCACCATATCAGTACTTAGAAAATGATACAAAGACATTGATAAACCCTGTTTACCTAGCCTACCCTGATGATACATTCCCTTAGGTTGACCATTCTGAGCCTTTCTTGTTACTTAGCCCTTTCTTGGCCCATTACCTTAGCCAATTCCATGGTGAGAGTTAAATACCTTAGAATGTTTAGGTCTTTTTGTAACCTATTGTTTTTGGAACATTAGGAGGATGATTGTTTATGTGGTTACAAGAAAGAATGAGAAATCATAGAAATCTCCAAACTATGAGATGAACAGAAAATATGAAAATCAAAAAGTTTGAAGAAATTCCAGAAAAAAACCAGAATCGCCAAACCATGTCAATCCAAAAAGAAAGGAAGATTCCAAAATATTGGCTAGAGCTTCATTGAAATTTTTCCAAAAGAAGATGAGAAACACTTCTTCCCAGAAAAATTCCAAAATTTCTCAATGTGCTGTTTAAAATCACAAGTGTTGAAGGCCCGAATGGTTCCAAAAATATTTCACAAAGCCTTTTCCATTTCTAGCCCTGTCCTAAGCCAAGTTACAACCCCATTACTGTTTTTTGTAGATCTAAGCTGATATGGTAGGATGTGGTGAGTAAGTGAGAAGGTGCTGAGGTGAAAAACCCGACATCTCAAGCAAGGCTAATTTTTTCATTCTTGAGACTAAGTTCATTCCATTACACCAGTGTTCTTATTAATATATGTGAGATGATTGTCCATCTTCTTTCCTCACATAGAGGTAAAATGATAACACCATCTCTGACTTGACTTTATTTTTCTGAGTGTATGTTTGTGAGGCAGAAGTCAAGGCGACATTTCCAATGGTAAGTTAAGACCCGTGGTAGCATGGGCACATGCCTGTATTCGATGCATTTGAGACCGTTATGCTTGGTTTATATTTCATATCTTATTCATGCATTGGTAATATGCTATCATATGAACGATTTTGCAATACTTATCCTTATCCTTGATATAACCATTTCTGAGGTAAATGGTAGAAATTCCTATTCTTTGGATTAGTCATTGTAGTAAGTTTGTGGGTATCTTCTCTGGAAAACCCCAGGAGACTATAACTCCTCCACTTGGGAAATCTTTGTGCTTGAAAGCCTTGATGCATTGGTTAATGCAATCACCTTAGTTTTTTACTTATCTTTTGAGTCCCTAATCCTTCTTCTCACCTTTGCTTGAGGACAAGCAAAGTGCTGTTTGGGGGTATTTGATAAGTCCTCAAAAGTGTGTATTTATCCACCGAATAACACCTTATTTATCTAGCACTTAGCTTATATTATTGCGTTATATCTATTGCTTAGTGCTTTCTTGTCTATTGTGTAGGTTTTATGAGCAGAAATGCGAATATTGTGTTAAAGCCCGCGAAAAGTCAAGAAAAGCAAGCAAAAAGGTGTTATTTGTACAAGGGAGAAGAATTGATATTTGCACCCACAGATCTGCTGAGGTTACCCCACGGTCAGACCAGTTGACTTGACTTTATGTCAAAGTGGGGTGGTCCAAAATCTCAGCCCAAAACGGGTCCTATGGGAGCCCACAAGTCAGAATTTCTATTTAGGGTTTTTATTTAAAGTCCAAACTTAAAAAGGCTCTACAAGGAGATCCAGAAGTCTGATGTGGGCTCATGAGCTATCAAACTGAAGGTCTTGGTCCAAGCTACAACTTAAGCCGAAGAGAATTAGGTTTTCCTGAAGACCTAATGCCTCTAGAAGACCAAAAGCAGCAGCCACGAATTTGACCTAATTTGGAAGTCTTTGCATGCAAGTATTCTACTTTGTATTTTCTATATAAGAGAAGTAGTAGCTAAGGTTTAGGTAGTTTTCATAGAGAGAAGAAAGTGATATTTTTGAGAGAAAGTTCATCTTCTTCTTATTTGTATCAAACTCAATTCATATCAATCAAATCAAATAACTTTACTTTATAATGTTTTGTTATTTATTTATTTATTTATTTTATGGTGTCAACATCAAGGATGAGTAGCTAAATCTCCTTAGGGGGATGGTTGAAGCACTCCAGATGATGCAAAAGCACCATGTTTTTGTTCTTATTGTTCATTCTGATTCAAAGTTCTTAATGTTTATTTACTTCTAATTCGCGATATGAGATAAGTATGATTATTTGCAGTTATTGTTATCCATGATGCATGTTAAAATACTATTGTTAGGGTTTAGGGAGACCTAGCTGTAATGGTTTATTTATATGATTAAAGATGTGTAGTGAAATAGCTGAGAGGTGATTATTACATATCTGCAGTTGATATCTTTTATTGGAACCCTTTTGTAATTAAGTCAAATAGCTGAGAGGTGATGATTAGTTATGACTAATATGTTGAGTTAATTAAATTGAATAGCTGAGAGGTGAAAGTTGATTAATAAGACATATTCAAGAGAATGCATAAGAGAATCCCGTTTTAATTGAGTGGAATAGCTGAGGGGTGACTACTTGATTTATATAGGTATTAATGATTGAGTGGAATAACCGAGATGTGACTAATTAATTGTTATAGATTGAACATGAAGGAACAACATGTTATGTTTGCATAATTTAGTTTGTGGATGCCAATTCTTCCCCCTTTGTCATCATATATCTTTCTTTACATCTCTACCAGCCATATTCTTAAGTTAGGGTTTACTTATTATATTGTCTGTAGGAAGTTAGAATCAATCTCAAATCTTGTTTGTTGATTCCCTTGGTGTTTCTTAACCATTGTTTTCTATTGTGTTTGAGCTAAGATTTTCCCCTTTGAGGTGGGTACGACCATTGGTTGTTACTTGTCTACTTTGATATCCAATTTATACAGGCACAAGAAGGAACTTTAAGTTAAAAATATAATCTTTTGATAGAGGTTAGAGATTAAACACCTTTTGGCCTCTATCAAAATGACGTCGTTGCCACTCTAAGGAACGAAGTTCATTCAAACACAAACGAGAATAGTAGTTTCGGGACATCATCCCACTTCTATCCCTCCAACCCTTCTATTTTTTTTTTTTTATTGTTTTTAAGTGTCTTGTTACTTAGTCCTCTTGTTGATCTTGCAGCAAATACAGATTGAAAAAGCTCGAAAAACGGAGTAAATATCAAATTTTTAAGAAAGACGCGTGTTCAGGATTTTTCCTGAAAAGTTACTGGTTGGATCTAATCCCGATCTCGAGTCGAGTTCAGATTGTCCTGTAGCCATCTCGAGTCGAGTTCCAGGCGCGCTAATTAGAATAAGAGAAAATTGGTCAAACCCCCTATGTTCTGACCGGCTTTGGCGTAAACCCCAAAATGTTGTCCAACCTTGGCGTTAACCCCCTTCCGTTAAACAACCTCTCAAGTTTCAGTCGATTCAAAGTTTGCTTACCCATTATACCCCTAATTCAAACAATTTGTTAAAATACCCCAAAAGTTTGCTTACCCATTATACTCCAAATTCAAATTTGAATTAGTGATGTTAGTTTTGATAAACAATTTCTTGGTGGGTGGGGGGGGGGTTAGACAAATCATTCGAATTAGGGGTATAATAGGTAGTCAAACTTTGAATGGATGGAAAGTTATGGGGGTGCTTAACGGAAGGGGGTTAACACTAATGTTGGACAACATTGGGGGGTTCGCACCAAAGTCGGTCAAAACTTCGGGGGGTTAAGACGTAGAGTTGGGTTATTATGCTTGATTCTCACCTTAAAACAGTAGAGTTGTATATAATTCTTTTTTTTTTTTTTGATAAAAACATTATTTATTTATACCAAAGGTACCAACCTAGAGGTACCAAGTCCTTGTACATCAGAGAATTTTATATGTGTAGCCTACTTGCATGTGGGTGTGTACACCCAATCACAAAACGCCATGTGGCAATAATAATATAACCTATGTATGGGTTTAGTTAACCCTAGTGGGCTTGATCAGTTACCCAACCACTTTATAGACACGTGGCGTCATATGATTGGGTGTACACACCCACATACAAGTAAGCTACACATATAAATTTTTTTGCCTTACACATAATATAACAATATATTACATAGAAAAGATGGTGGTTGCATCCACCAGAGAGAGTCAAAGTCCCCCATAAGCTGTTTGAGTTGTTGTGGATGGTGAGGGCAATGTACTTCACATGAACCTGTAGTCTTTAGAGTGCAAGCTTGTGTGGAAGCATGTGTAGCTAAACAATCTGTGGCTGGATTCCCTCACGGTATGTTCATGTAAGTTTCACCTGCTTAAATGAACGTAATAGCTTTTTGATATCCTTGCATACAACTGAGACAGTGTGTGGCCACTCCTTTGAAGAGTCAATCATTGTGAATAGAGCCTTTGAATCTACTTCCACCAAGAGATTATCAATGCGAAGATCATGTGTTGCTTGTAAACCTAATCTAAGTGCGAGACATTCAACCAATTGATGAAGCATAACATATCGGTTGTGCAATACCCAGTAAGAACTGACCTGATGAATCTCTAATGATTGCACCTGCTCCAGCTGTACCTGAGTTTGGATTAGCAGAACCATCGGTGTTAAGTTTAAACCATGCTTCTGGCGGCAAGTTCCATTTGACATTCATGTAATTCTGTGTATGCTCTATTACATTGGTAAGAGGATCAAATCCCTTAAGTTGTGTTCTCTCCCTTAATGTAATATCCCTCTTCATTGTTCCCTCCAATAATAACCCCTGCAGAAATCTCTAAACTTACTCAGGATCCCACTCCTTAGGAAATCCACAAAATCATTAAAAAAAAAATGGGTCCATCAAAGGTACAAGGGCCCGATGGTTTTCAAGCTTTATATATAAAAGATATTGGCATATTGTTGGAGCTGAATGTTGATGTACTAGAAGTTGTCCAAAAGTTTTGTTAGTGGGGCTTTTGTGGAACTTATGTTAGAGAAACAAGATCTGATAGATCTTGTCAGACTTTTCTTATTATTAAATGAAATAAGTGTTATAAACACTTAGTCCCACACGAGTGGTGGGTAATAGTTCTTCCATAGGCTTTTTAGACTTTGGTCATAAAAAATGCGTTTATTAGGCTTTGGTCACGATTTCTGGTAGACTCACGATCTAAGTTAAAAAAGATTGAGTTGAGTCTAAAAATTAAACAAAGTACCATTATTACCCCTACTCGAAAAGCACTTGCAGTAAAATAAAGTTTCAAACTTTCATTTCTTCAAAAAACAAGAATTTCATCCTATCAAAATTAAGTAAATTGCAACAAATTAGCATCTTAAGAATAAAGTTTCAATTTCATTTCTGGTAGACTCACACGATTTAAGTTAAAAAAAGACTGAGTTGAGTCTAAAAATTAAACAAAGTACCATTATTACCCCTACTCGAAAAGCACTTGCAGTAAAATAAAGTTTCAAACTTTCATTTCTTCAAAAACAAGAATTTCATCCTATCAAAATTAAGTAAATTGCAACAAATTAGCATCTTAAGAATAAAAATTTAGAGTTAGGGTGTAAATTTCTTTAATTATAAAAGCAAAGTTGAAAGTATTGTGTAATTATGGGTTTGTATCATGGTATGGTGTTAAAATAAATTCTCTTTTACAAGTTTTAATTCAAAATTTGTATTCCAATCAACATCTAAACATCTGTAATTTAGACAACAACAAATATAAGAAAAAGTTGATTTGGGAACCACCAACCAAATTAGGAGATATTTTCATTCTAAACAAATGTCGCATAAGAAAATTTTCAATCTTGGTCTTATTCTCCTCAAGTGTTGCTCCTTAGCATATCTCAAGTTTGTAAGACACTTTAATGGCTGCAAATTATGACCAAAACCTAATTTTTCTTATTTACAGATATGCTTCTTCTTTAATTTTCTATTTACAATATGTCTAAAACTCTAAAAAATGACGTAACTTAAAACTCACATGTTTTTCACGTGAGGGTATTTTTGTAAAATATCAAACCCAACTGACTCTGACTCACAATTCGTGACCAAAGCCTAATAAACGCCTTTTATGACCAAAGCCTAATTAAACCATTAACCTATGACCAAAGTCTAAAAAACCCTTTTAGCGTTACAAAGTTTTTGGCGATAGCGCAAGGCTATACAAATAATTGTCCACCATACGCGTATGCCACCCTTCGACACGCTCGGGCTTGGTTCGGTTCGGGTTTGGGTTATGTGGTTAATTGATAAGGAGATTAGATTCAATTTAATTAAATTACAGTGATCTAGATTAGATAAATGTTTAGATTATAACTCCAGATTGAAACAATGTTACTAATTAATCAAACAATGGGATGGTTTAAGGTCATATTTACTTTGAGGTAATTTCATCCTATGGGTTAACTAACGTGATCATCTATCAACTTCTTATTGTAATCACATCTTGAGTTTGATAATGAAATACTTTCACTGATTAAAAAAAAAATGTCACATCTTAGTATTTTCTTATCTTTTAGAGCGTGGAGCCACAAAAATTCCAACCAAGGTAAAGATGTAGTATGCAACTAATTTGGAACAAGCCTGTCAATTCCTGGACCAGGCCACCAGGGTCCTAGGAAGTCAGGAACATACGAAGAAAGGTGATTCTTTCATCTTGCCTATATATAGGAGCATATATGTCAAAAGCAAACTTGTTATTTACATCTTTTTGTGTTGCTATCAAAACTCTTGGTTTCTTTTTGCCGAAATGATAGCGCACACCACTCAACAGTGACCGACAGAGCTGTATGCCCGTAGACCACACCAATCCAGTACCAAAGCACACCCTTACCAGCATGTTGTTGAAGTTCTTCCCTTTCTTGCTTGCCAAATCAAGTAGCAAAATGGACATCCTATGAAGAAACCCAGTGCTGCACAAGACTGTCAATTCAATTGGACCAGGGTCCAGGAGATCAGCTTGAGCATATGAAGAAAGGTGATTCTGTAATCTTGCCTATGTATATATAGGTGCATATAAGATCCCAAGCCACAGAGCTAATATACTATACAAAATAACAAAAGCAAATTTATGATTTACATCATTTTGATATCAAACTCTTTGCTTCTTGGGCTAAAAACGATAGTGCGCACCACGTACATAACAGTGACCGACAGAGCTATATCCTGGTAGACCACCAATCCAGTACCAAAGCTACATAGCATGTTGTTGAAGTTTTTCTGTTTCTGGCTTGCCAAATCAAGTAGCAAAATGGACATCAATAGACAAAAGTTGAACACTTCCTCGCTATGTAGCATTCTGTTACAGACATGGAACTGTCGATGAACAAAACAGCTTATTCACATGGAACTTTCAAGCCCCCTGTTTTTGTTTTCTACTTTTGTTGGGTAAAGACTTGCTTTTGTTTTGCACAAGCAAACTAATGGCAAACAAATGGTTGTGCTCATGTGTTGATGATCCTAAGTTTCAGGTGTTTTTGTTACATCATATTTATTGGGGACCATGGAATTTTTTTTGTCCAAGTCCCTGCTTGGTTATCCAACAAAACTTTGCATATAAATTAACCTAACATGTGTTTGGTTCGGGTTAGTTGGGCTCAAGGACACGATTCCTATACAGTTGGGCCAAAAGGACACAGGTTTTTTCCAATTAGCCAAAAGGACAACGTTTTTATGGTCATACGTTTGATCATAACAATTCACTCCCTTGGACAGAAATATGATCACACGCCCAAGAACATATACTGCATAATGCTAAATGCAATTTAACAATACCCTAACCCAATGAACCCTAGTTGGAATGGGGTCTTACGTGACCTAATGAAATCTAACTATACCCTACGTACCCCAATGAACCCTAGTTAGAATGTGTTCTCACGCGCCCTTAATGCAATGAAACTATTCCCAACCCGTGTAAACACATTTATTGTTATGATCATACATGTAATCACATTTATTTGTTATGATCACAAGCCTGATCACATATAAATATTTTCTGATCATGAGTATCACTGCTAGAAAAAAGGCTTTTTATGACGGCTAAAAACCATCATCATTTGCATATTATGACTGTTTCTGACTACTCAGAAAACCGTCATATCAGATGGTGCCAAGAAAGGTTAATTAAACCGTCAACAAAATGTAGTGATTCTTGATGGTTTATTACACAACCATCATACTATCCGTTGTAATGATGTCAGTTTCCCCTTAAAAGTCGTCAACATATTGCATCCAATCTTGACTTTTTGGCTAAACCATCAATACAAGCTTTACAAACCGTCAAGATATTATTGTAGTAATGACGGTTTAAACTAAAAACTATCATAGAGGGTATAAAAAACGTCAACACATTGTATCCATTCTTGACCATTTGACTAAACCATCAATAAAAGCTTTTGAAACCGTCAAAAATATTAGTCGTAATGACGGTTTACACTAAACTATCAATAAAAAGACAAAAAACTGTTAATAATGTTTCCCCATTCTTGGCAGTTCAACTAAGAAATAAAAAAGTAACAAAAAACCGTCAAGAATTTATTAATCTCTCTATGGTTTTGCAAAAGAGTCAATAATAAATCATTAAACCGACAATATTGATATTTTAGTTTTTTTATTGATGGTTTTAAGCCGTCAAAATTGATTATTAATATGTTTTTTAAAAAACCATATTATTTTTATATATTAAAAATTTAAAGAAAAAATACCAAATCAAATCCATTTGCAAAAATGATATCTGAACAATAATTATTCCAAATCAACCAAATCCTTAAAAAATATTTATTCATCCATGACTGTAATAAATATAATAATGATATCCAAATCAAGACTTCTTTTTGACATCATATATATAGATTTCAATGAAAATATCAAAATATTGACGGTTTGAATATAAGCATCACCATATTATTTTAATTTTAAAACCAATTGACTGTTTTGATTAAAACCGTCATTATAACTAAACATTGATAGTTATAGATAAAACCGTCAAGGCATTTTTTTTAGAAACGTCAAGTAATGTTTTTTTTCTAGTAGTGTATGATCACAGTTGTGATCACATAAATCACAACACGAGTGTTTATGATCACACTTATAATCACATTTACTTGTTATGATCAAACATGTAATCATAAATTTTATGATCATACTTATAATCATATTTATTTGTTATAATCACATTGTGATTACACATAAATCACACCACAAGTTTGACCACACTTATAATCACATTTATTTGTTATGATCAGGTTGTAATCATATTGATTTGTTATGATCATAATCCTGGTCATATATAAATATTTTATGATCATGAGTATGATTATATGTGTAATCACATAAATCAAAGGGACAAATTTTTGGCAATATGATAATATGATAATGTTCATGAATAAAACTAAGTAAAACAGAATGTAATAGTATAAACAAACCAAAAAAGAATGTAAATGAAAAGATGAGTTGATCGAGTCGAAATAAATCTATGTTCTTAAGGCATTATTTGCCCCAATAGGTGTTGTATGGTTTAATGCAAATTGTCTCCCAAGATACAACGATCAGTACCTTCGTTGTGTAGCAACACTTCAAACAAAGCGAAATGGCAAACCGGTTTAGTGATGTAACTCTCTCAAGAACCCCAACACAATGAGATGATGAATATAAGTTTTGGAATCAATGAAATATGTAGACACTAACCATCTATTTCTAGCAAGAAAAATTAGTGAACAAACTTTGGGCCGAATCAGTTCATTGAATAGAAACACCTATTGGGTCGAAACAGTTTAATGAATAGACACCCCATTGGGTCGAAAAGACACATTGGGTTCGAAATAGTTTGATGAACGACACAACTATTGGGCCCAAAATAGTTTCATGAAGAGACCTATTGGTCCGAACCAGCAGCAAACCAGTTGGGTATGGGTATGCACCTATTGTGATTTTAATTCCTAGTATTCAACAATTCCTATGTCTTTCATATCAGACTTACTATGTAACATGTTCTTAGTAGCATTAATGATATCAATATTGCTACCAAAAATCAGCATGTCATCTACATAGAGACGTACAATTGCATATCCAGATTGAGTGGACTTAGTGTATACACATTTGTCACACTCATTTCTTTTAAATTTGCTTAACAACATTACATTGTCAAATTTTTCATGTCATTGCTTCAGAACTCGCTTTAAACCATATAATGATTTTACAAGTCTACACATGCACCTTATTCTGTTGTCCACGAGCAATAAAACCTTCAGGTTTTGCATATAGATTTCTTTCTCCAAATCACTATTTAAAAAGGCATTTTGTATCCATTTAATGTATTTCAAGGTTGTGTATAGCAGTAATAGCAAGAAGCGTTCGAGTAGACTTTAATCTCGTTACTGGAGAATAAGTGTCAAAGAAATCCAAGCTATGTTTTTGCTTGTAGCCTTTGACTACAAGTTTAGCCTTGTATTTGTTTATTGAACCATCTATTCTCATCTTCTTTTTGAAGATCCATTGGAACGTAAACATTTTGTTCCAGGAGGAAGTTTGGTTAGCTCCTATGTGTGGTTTTGCATTATGGAATCAATTTTGCTTTTAATTTCTTCCTTCAACTGCGGAGCATCTTGAGTAGACATGGCCTCTTTAAAGGTTAATGGATCATTTCCACTAAAAAGGTCATGAAATGAGGACCATATGTTTCCACAAGATATGTTAGAAAATCAGGACCAAATGCCTTTGATTTTCTAGCATGTTTACTTCACCTAGTTCGTCTTCATTCTGATGTTCATCCCTTGGCACAGTATTATCTGTAGTTTCATGCTCGACACTTGGAGCATTTTCACGTGTTCTCTTACGATGCATAGCATATTGACAAGGAAACACGTTTTCAAAGAAATGTGCATTTGTTGATTTAATAATAGCATTAACTTGAACATCAGGAATATCAGATTTGTGAACTAAAAATCGATAAGCACTACATTATGAGCATAGCTTATAAAAATGCAATCAACAGTTTTAGGTCCAATCTTCACTTGTTTAAGACGTGGGACCGCAATCTTGGATAAACACTCCCCACATTTTCATGAATTTATAGGAAGGTGTTTGACCTTTATATAATTCATACGGTGTCTTGCCAATTTTCTTGTGAGGTATCTTATTGAGATATAATTCATAAGAATGACTTCCCCATATATGTTCTGGGGTAACCCTGAATTTAACAACAAGGCATTCGTCATTTCTTTTAATGTTCGGTTCTTGGGTTCAGAAGTACCATTAGATTCAGGAGAGTATGGAGCCATAGTAGTTTGGTGTTGCATGATTCCATTTTCAGCACAAAAGTCATTAAATGGTTTATCATATTCACCTCCTCGATCGCTCCTTACAATCTTGATTTTCTTGCCAAGTTGATTTTCAACCTCAAGTTTATACCGTTAAAACTTTTTATGGCTTCATCTTTGCTTGTTAGCAAATAAACATACTTGGGCAATCATGTCATGTGTAGAATCTTTTACTTGAACCTCCAAGGATCTGCCTTGGCTTGGTACCACAAAATCAAACCAGGGACAGTTGCTACTTTCTCTCAACTAGTCACTTTATTTATAAGTCAATACTAATGCAATACGACTTATGTTCAAAATGTTGATGTCTTAATCAATTTGAAAAAATGTAGCAACGAAACAATCTAGGACTACATTAAGAGGTTCAATAACGAGTACCTCTTGTTTGAAAGATGTGATGAAAGGAACACAATGATCGCTTTAATTTCAGAAAGGGGCAGCCAACAGACGCTCCCTTGTACGAGTCCCTGACCAGAAAAAAAAAAACCTGAGACACTGAAAAAAGAGAGCTAAGCGGAGCTGGAAGAAGATACCTTGGCCGCTAAGCCCAGAGCTAAAAAGGTTGTCAACAAAATCAACACTCCACCGACCGCTCCAATATCAGAAGCCATCACACCTAAACGAAAGAACTAGGGACAGAAGGAGTGGCCGAAGTCAGAGCCTGGACCGAAAAAAGCCAGGGCCTTGTGGCAACTGAGGTAAAAGAGGTCCAGAAGAAAAATTCACTCCATTGCTGGAATCACCGAAGGAGGTTCTCAAGAAGATCAAGAACAAAGCTTGGCTTTAGTTGCCTCCCAAAATAGCTGAAGGCAATGGTGGCACTAGAAACAT